>JAQISU010000047.1:6530000-6580000 GCA_029339505.1 Unio delphinus | reverse complement strand
AATACAGGTAGTAGACCAATGCCTAAGTACGGTAAATGGATGTTTTATTTGCATCCGCTTTCGTCAAATTTGGCAGGATGACAGCCTTTGACCAATTATATGGTTAATAATATTGTTACCATTGGTGATATTCTTTGCCCGTACATATAAAGAAGTCGCTGGATAAAGCATATATTCCATCAGCTTTGTCATGTATCAGTTTACTCTACACTATGGGCACGTCCTCTGCGGTGTTTGCTCTATCTAAAGTCTCTTGATTTAATTGAATGTTTTCAGTTCACATACTAGTACATGGGTTCTGTACAATGCAGAAGAAGTGCATTTTTCGAGTTGTTGATGCCGGGTTGCCATGGATATATGTAAATTTCCCTACTCCCTTTTTCTGATCCACATCTACCATTGGCGTTTCTCAATAAAGTCAGTTGACATAGTTGTACCTATTTCTTGCTATAGTAATTTATCTCTCTTATGTCTTGATTAGCCCGATCATACATTTTTTCATCTGCTGTATAATTAAATTCTCAAAGAAGGTCAATTACACTATTCTTGAACAAGGCCAATATTACAGTCAAATTTGAAAAAATCTGGCTGATCTAACTCATTTTCTACTGATGCGTATACATTTTCTTCGGAATGAACAAAGGAGTATAAAGATGACAAATAAACAAGAAACCAAACATAAAGTCCACTTTATCATGCTAGCCTTAGATAAAACAACCGAGTAATATTTTCAGTGCCTTTGCTGTCTAGATATATCGAAATGCTTGAAGAAGGGTTCAAGAAAAAACACCGAGAGTAACTGAATTTATTTTAGCTGATTGTGATTTAGTTCTTACGATATTGAATGTTGTAACCGTTAACGTGTGTGTGTGTGTGTGTGTGTGTGTGTGTGTGTGTGTGTGTGATTTGGATTTTTAACGTAAGTTTTTAAAACAATTAATCATATCGAAATGATGTCTTCGGTGTGACAGTTTATAGTGATGTCTAGCAATGGGACATCATGCCGCAGACATTTAGCATTATGGACCACCCAGTCACATTATCCTGACACCAGGCTGACAAGTCCTAACACTAGCCTCATAATGCAGAGCGTCAAGCGAGGCAGCTGTTGGTATCTCTCCCATCCGAGGTGGACGCTCTAACCACTAGGCCACCGGAGGAGTCAACCTTTAACATGAAGCTGATCTATAGTTTCTGGCCACGTTTCAACAAAGCCTAGTCAGTGCAATTGTTCGCCATAGTTAATAAAATCAGACATCTTTTCTCTATAACCTTTCTCAGATAAGCCATATATATTCAATACCAGGGGTCTCAAAGATGCGGCCCGCCAAGCAGTATCCTGTGGGCTGTGAAATGATTGGCATCACAGGGTGTCATGTAAGATAACAAAGGTGGTGCGGCCCCTGGGCCATTGAAACGCCATCATGCGGCCCTCGTGGTCGTTTGAATTTGAGACCCCAGTTCTATACCAAACAATCTAGCACAGACGTTAAACCACCGTCCTTATACACATTTTTTTGGCCTCGGACAGAATCCTATCTTTTCTCTACAAGAACAGCATTACTTCTAACCTCATCTAATTTAGACTAATTTTAAATTTGACAATCACGGTTCTTGGGTTTTCTTTTGATCCCAGCCGATGAATTCGTTCAGCTTCTATCCTCAATGAATCTAAACAAGTGCAACCCTCATATACACCTTAATCTATTTTTCTGTATCCTCTCACTTTTCTTTGTGGGTTTCAGGTACACCATTCAACATAACATTTTCTCGAGAGGAATATTGTATTGTTATACAAGCTTTTGTTCGTTCGCCTGCAGTCTTATTTTGAATTGAGTAACTTTCTCCGGCAGGTTCTCAATTTTCTTGCATAGGCCATATTCTGATTTGTCAGCAATTCATTTTTTATTTTTCAGCTCATCTAGGAATCATTCAATAAATATAAATCTTACATTAAGTTTCCTTAAATAATTTATTATATCTACCATTAAACTTCTCAAGCTTGAATTCATTATTTCTGCCGACTCTTTAAATGTGTCATCAGCCATGTCTTCCCTGTCTGTAATTATATTTGCTGAGGCCCAGGAGTTTTGCTGCGTTAGTACAGAAGCATTAGCCCGAAATGGACTTTACAGATTAGGTTTCCAGTCCACATAAATAATGGACTTTACAGATTAGGTTTCCAATCCACATAAATAATGTGTTTTTCGAGTTTGTCACCCGTTCCTCCGTAGGATGATGTGGTCTGGTATTAATAAGAGGGTTATATGTAGTTTGTGACCCTTGTGGATGTGTTATGCCTCCTTTGCTGTTTTTTTTTTTTGGGTGGGGGTGGGGGGGGAGGTCTCTCTAGGCCCAAGACATGGATTAGTCTTCACTCCGTACACAAATAACAGGACAAAAATACTCATTTCACTGATTTCCATTTTTGTGAGTGATGTAGATTTCGGAGATTTTAAACATTTAATCATGCACCTCCACTGTTCCAGACCAATGCCTGTTAAAACTTAACAGATGGCGAACAGTATGCTTTATCTACGTGTAGTGTGACCCAAAGCCGCTTATGCACGGGTTTGTGCATGTATCTGACCTTCATTGTTCACATTGTCATTTTAAATAGTCACTTTTCAAACATTCATCTTATTGTTTATGCATATTTGATATGATAAAATTGTTAATATCATATCTACCAAAACTCGTCCATTTGAAATATCACACAATTTGGGAATTCTTGAGGCTCGTGTGTACCGGACGTCCAATATCAATAATAATAATAATAATAATAATAATAATAATAATAATAATAATAATAATAATAATAATAATAATAATAATAATAATAATATTATTATTATTATTATTATTATTATTATTATTATTATTATTATTATAAAGTTGAAAGATTATGCAGAAAATCACTGAAATGTTTTTCTTCAGATCATATAATCATGTTATATACATGCAATTTGAAAACTGGAAATTGTAGAAAGTCATTTTTATTTAGATCTTTATAAGAAAGTCACAGATCTGTATCTCTTTCTGATCGAGTCTCCCTCTCAAATGTTTTCTAGTGAATCTATTTGCCAGTGTCAAATTGGAAGAATGGGTCAACCGCAGCTTGATATTCTGGATCCTTATTTATTTCTTGTTTCTCACGTGATTAGATTGTCCGATGTGTCAATTCCTGTGAAAGATGCATCGAATCTGATAAAGTAATTATGCCCGATAAAGGTCTAAATCATTTATTTGGAAAGTTAGTGCCATCAACATGAATTTGACAATATTGGTTCAGTCATGAGCTTAAAGCATTTTATTTCTATCCAGGGGCAAAATAAATACTTAATGCCTTCATTGGTTAAAAGACTATTTCTAGTTTTGTTTAGTCCTATAACACATTGTTGCAGTGGCGTCGCTACGGGGGTGCGGGGGGTGCGGACCGCACCGGGTGACACCATCTCAGAGGGGTGACACCAAAATGAAAAACTGCAAATTTTACAGAGCACACACTGCTCGGTCTAGTCGGATTTCATAAGCGGGTAACATAAGCGGATAACCGATCACTGTGGCGTCGCTAGGGGGGGTGCGGACCTCACCGTGTGACACCATCAGAGGGGGTGACACCAAAATTACTGTCTATCAAGTTTTTGTATGGTATGTTACAGAAGGAGGTCCATGGGGGTGACACCATGAGGTACCGCACCTGGTGACACCAACCCTAGTGACGCCACTGCATTGTTGTGAATGGGGTGGAACTGAGACAATTACTTCGCTTCAAAGCGTACCGTATGTCATATTTCCAAAATAGTTCATCCAGTTTGACTCTTCTATAAATAAAATCATATAAAGAAAACACACTTTACCGTCTCAAGTGGTAATGAATATTGTTTTTGACTGCACTGCGATATTTCAACATGTTATGTATCAAGAATATTTGTTGAATCAAATTTGTGGGATTTCAATAGAAGTGGTTTTGTTTGGCAATAACTGTAATCCCGTGACATTAGGCATGTCAGAATTATTTCAATCGAGTAATAATGTATATTTGTTCATGTCATAAAATAAACTTTCCATTTTACTAACCTGTCCAAAACTAATATGCAAACGAGTACGATGAATGTATTTATGAGCAATGCAACATAAAATGTCTGAGTTTGATCCTCATCTTTACAGCATCCAACAACTGCTAACCGATTACAAGAATATTAGTTTCAATATGTTACATTGCCAAATCTTACAACATATTTTGATTGCGAATTTTGTTCTTCTTTAATATCTAAACATTCAATCAAATATAGCGGATCCTTCAATCTTGTTTGAAAGCTAATACTTGTTTTGTTGTTTTTTTTTGGGGTGGGGGTTAGGGTGCTGGGGTGTTGTGGGGGTTTGAAGGAGGGTTTGGGTATGACAAAAGCGTACTTCTGGGAAGGGGGAACTGTTAATAAGTATGTACGTTCTGCGTTGTAAGTATTTTACATTTACCTTTAACAAGCATTGGTGACGATTTTCTGTAAAAATTGATGTTAAGTTGTATACCTCCTCATTACAAGCATTAACAATCATTCTGGTAAGTACATTATGTAGCATTAAAACATTAAGCTGCTTATTTCTAAGAATGTATTAAGCTTCATCCTTCAAAGCACGATTGCCTATCTGTTGTTGGGAGGGGATAGGCACACAATCATTCGTAATCCCGTGGGATGTACATAAGTATACGCTGTGGAACGGGAGGAGAGGAAGAATCGGTCGAAACGGCCGTTTTTTTTCTCATAAATACCTTATAAAGAAATATCGTTATTTTACATAATGCTGTTTGAATGCAGAGGAAAACATATGTTCCAATATTTTCTATTTTTCATGATGCTGAACTTAATTATTTCAAATATTTCCTGCTGCTGATATTAGTATATCAACAGCATTTAGGCGCATACCCCTCTATTATGGAATTAGAAGCATAGACAATAAATGACAATCCACTATTAAAAAAGAAACAGTATGCAAAGTAGAGACAAGGCTCCCATGTTATAAATACTAATTTTAAAACCTTTGTTTGCATTGGTGGTTCTTTCTTTTTTCCTTTGAAATAAAAACTCAGACTGATCTGTACATTTCCTCAATAACAAAAAAATATTCTTACAAGAATATTTTTATGACATTTTCCACCATTGTCTCTAGTAGTTGTTGTTTTTTTCAGATCAAATTGATTGACTGAATTTAGGAACATCTGAGAGTAAAAATGCTTTAAATGTTAACTTCAAATTCAAGTAAGTATCTTCATTAAAAGTAATGCGTCCCGATTGACTTTTGGAAAATACGGTAAACAGAAACAAATGCATTGCGATTTAACACTACAAGCGACTATGTAATACATGTATTCTACAGATAATGCAAGCGACTGTGTATACACTTACCCTAATAATACAATCGAATGTGTCATACACGTATCCTACAGATAATACAAGCGACTACGTGATACACGTATTATACACATGATGCAAAAGACACGGTACTACATGTATTCTACACAAAATAAAAGCGACTAGGTAATACACTTATTCTACATATAATCCAAGCGACTAGGTACTACACGTATAATGACGTATTGAACACATAATACGAGCGACTAGGTACTACACGTATTCTACACATAATATTAGCGACTATGTAGTACATGTATTCTACACATAATACAAGAGACTAATTAATACACGTTTTCTACACATAATACAAGCGACTAGGTAATATACGTTTTCTATACATAAAACAAGCGCCTATATAATACACGTATTCTATTCAAAACACAATAGACTTTGTACGTGTAGTACTATGCATACGAATTCTACATATAATACAAGCGACTAGGTAATACACGAATTCTACATATAATACAAGCGACTAGGTAATACACGAATTCTACATATAATACAAGCGACTAGGTAATACACGAATTCTACATATAATACAAGCGACTAGGTAATACACGAATTCTACATATAATACAAGCGACTAGGTAATACACGAATTCTACATATAATACAAGCGACTAGGTACTACACGAATTCTACACATAATACAAGCGACTAGGTAATACCCGTAGTATACACATAATATTGGCGAATATGTACTACACGTATTTTACACATAATACGAGACTATGCATACACATTCTACACATAATATTAGCGACTACATACTACACGTGTTCTACACATAATATTAGCGTCTCTCTCTCTCTCTCTCTCTCTCTCTCTCTCTCTCTCTCTCTCTCTCTCTCTCTCTCTCTCTCTCTCTCTCTCTTCGCCTTTACCAAAATCTATTTTTAACCAAAGTCATGTCTTGAAGCGCTCCATTCTGTGTCGCAGGATCCCGGGAAATTCCGTTTTAATATCAGATTTAATAACGGTTTTAACGTGTATTAGTTAAACACTTCTTCCCAAATCGGATAAACTCTTACGTTTTTGTGCTTTTCAGTAATAAATCAAAGTACGAACTGTGTTATACACAAGTATTGCATGAGGTATCTTTTAAGAAAAAGGAATGAAAAATCTGACTTGAACCTTATGAACATGTATTATACATGTAATTTGAAAACCGGAAATAGTGGAATGGTCATTTTTGACTGTGGTCATTTAAATACTGCTCCATGGTGCTATTCCAGATATCTATCTCATTCTACGTACCATGGTTTCCCTCTGAAAGGTGCCTTGCGAAACTGGATTTTCCGATGTGACAACTGCAATGAAAGATGCATCGAATCTGATAAAATAAATTATGCCCGATAAAGGTCAAAAAAAAATAATTATTTGGAAAGTTAATCCGTACTATGACTAGGACCATATTAAATCAAACATGAGCTAAAGCAGTTTATTCTGATCTCGAAAACGAAATAAACACACTAGATTTTCTTTTAAACTTATGCAAAAGTTTTTGTGTGTGCAAAACAAAACTGAATCAAATATAGTGAATCTATCGATAGTAACTGATGTGCAAGCTAAGCTTCTATGAGTTGTCTCCCGTTGCATGTACGACACTATTACGAATAACGTCAGAATACAGAATGCAGTTGCCGCAAATTGTATAATAAATGCCCATTGAATTCTAACGGATATTTGTATTCTAAAGCCTAATTGTATTCTAAAGGCAACTGGACTCGTTCCTCTATGATATGGAAATGGAATGAGTCTCACCATGGGTCACTATCCGTTATTTAAAAAAGGAATAATTATCCAAAATGGAATGGAGTGAGGTACCTTATTTTAAAAGATAGGCCCCAAATGTTGTTATCTTATTATACATCTGTTATTGTAAATGTAACTGGCGGTATTTAATTTCATTTACAATGAAAACAAATCTTGTCTACACATTTTCCCAATTAAAACCAAATGTTAAAACTAGAATATTTTCATTCGTAAAACAATGCCAATTAAGACTATTCAACTACTATTTAAACTAATAACACACAGTTCTTTTTTTTTTTTAGGGACATAGCGCTTGAAAGTGTACTTATTTTATTTGTACAAGGTATTTAATCCATTTCGATGCAAATGTGAGGGGAAAAAACACAAAAACAACATCCATGAAAATTCAAAATATAATTGTCTCAAACGGAAAATTGACACACCATTCCAATACTAAAGTACTGCCTGATATCGGTGTAAGTAGATTTATATTACAACAGTTTCAGTTCTTTAAGAAGGTTTCATGTCAATCGTTGGCCTGTGAATAATGAAACTGTTCGATATAGATATTTCTTTTTTAATTTTCTTGTACACACCAATAGAGTTTTAATGCAGGATGCAGGAATGTATTCTAAGCTGCATTCCCAAATTTCAAAAAGCCACTTATCAAAAATCTTTTCCTAATCAACTTTATGGCATTTAAATATAGAAATTTTTGATTAGCAATAACTCTGATCACGTGACATTAGGCAATGTTAAGAGCTATTTCAATCGAACATGCACGATTGAATTTTATATTGGTAACTGATGTGCAAGCTAAGATTGTACGAGTTGCTTCCCGTTAGCACGAAACTATCTTTAGGGGATATCCGTACGCATGAAAGGATGGTATCGTGTATCTGCGTATCGGGAGCGGGATATGTGGTGACTAAATAATTACGTACGTTCTGCACTGTATGTAATTTTACATTTAACGTCCACAAGCATTGGTGACAATTGTGTTTAAAATTCAAGCTACTTTTAATAGCTGATGTTAATACTTCCTCATTTTCGTTTTGAAGCTTCAAACGGAAGAGCTTCAAAATTGACCGATTTTTTGCGTTCAATCCTTATGGACGTCTACTTACGAAGAATATCGTCATAATACAAAATGTGGTTGAAGTGAAGAATTAAATTCTGTTCCAGTATTTTCTATTTTATTATCCTGATTTTAATTATTGCAAACAGTTGCTACTATTGCATATTAAATTCAGCTGGGCTAGTTAACTCCATTATCAAAGTAGAAACATACCCACTGAGTAAAATACGTTATTTATAAAAGAAACAGCATATAAAATGGAGATGGGAGACCTTTTTGGAAATTATAATTTCAAAAATAGTTTGTTTCTTCTTAATGTTGTTGTTAATGGGTGTTCGTTTGTTCCTTAAAAATTTAAATAAAAATTGCCTATACATTTTACCAATTTAAAAAAAATGTTTATAAACAAACATTTACTTTTGTATGACATTGACTAGCAGGGAATCTGCATTTAATATAACGTCTAGATATTTTTGACTTTTCATGTCATGTCTATTGAGTGTGACGGAGACCTGAGACTAACACAATCTCTAAATGGTTACGTTAAATTCAGTAACACACTTCTCTGAAACTTATGCTTTCTGATTTATAGTTGAAAATAACAGTTAAAGAAACAAACGGATTCAATTCTAACTGCAGCTATGGTAAGCACGTATTCCGCACGTATTACAAGCGATTATAAAACACTCGTATCCTACATGTAATACAAGCGACTATGTAATATACATATTCTACACGTATGACAAGCGACTGTGTAACACACGTATTCTACAGGTATAAAATGCAGCTTTATAATACACGTGTTCGATTTTCATTGACATGATGTAAACATAGCTGTATTTATTTCTGATTTATCGTTAAAGATACGTGAATCTTCTATAACTGAGAATCTGTGAAACACAAAGTGCCGTGCAACTTTCGTCAACCGTACACATAAACATACGTGGAAATATCACGACTATATGTTATGGTAAAGAATCCTAAACCAAAGTATAACACGACAATTTTTAATAAATGAAGAATTAAAGTTTGGGATAAAAGATAGAAGTCAAAAACATAATACAGAGTATCGCATTAAATAAATGAGCTCACAAAATTTGAGCTGTACATGTAAAACATACAATCAAATAAACGACCACGCCAAAATGTGAATTGTACACAGAAAAAGGTGTAATGAACCATTTGTACACTAAATAAACACTTTTGTTTTACAATTTGAAATTTTGTTTGTTGAATATTTCACGAAATTATTTAATAATGTAGCTATTTGTTTGATGGCTTGATATTTCCTATTCTTTTTGCACAAATATTGAAATAAGTATGGGATAAAAATTATCATTTTAGATTTAATTATACAATAATGCTTTATACTACCATTGGGTTTATTTCTAAGCTGATGACGTATTTTGCAGCAATGTGTTCAAGTTTTTCATGTTTCGCTAATTGGTGTAAAATGATCGCTGATTTATTACTTTAAGGCTATTGATAGGTTATTCTAACACCAATAAACTCCAGAGTGGAGTCAACCACAACCCCTCCTGCCGGAAACAGATCCAGCTACTTACGGTTTCCTCCCTACGTGACAGATATCTCAGTACGGGCCTTATTTTATCTGTACAAAAAACAGACGTCTTTTGACTGTCCGACAACTCACTCTTGCATGTGACATACCTTATTATTTAGATTATGTTTTTTTTAATCAATTTATTATTATTATTATTATTATTATTATTATTATTATTATTATTATTATTATTATTATTATTATTATTATTATAGTTTATTGATGGAATTTTTAGTGTATGACAATATCACACTGCATTACTGGTGTAAAATCACTACTTTGTTCCATGCTCTCTCTCTCTCTCTCTCTCTCTCTCTCTCTCTCTCTCTCTCTCTCTCTCTCTCTCTCTCTCTCTCTCTCTCTCTCTCTCTCTCTCTCTCTCTCTCATTTCCTCTACCGACATTCAATTTTAACTAACATCATAATGTCTAATAAAGCTGCATTCTCAATCACAGTCAAATACCGTTGTAAATATTAGATTTTATACCCCGACATGTATTACATTTAAACTCCTTTACATGCAATGGATAAACATCTCTACCTTTAATGGATAAACACCTCAACCGTTTTAGTATTTTCAGTATTTTTTAAAATCAAATAAACAATTGAGGGTTGGGGGGGGGTTGTTCTTTTTTGGGAGGGGTTTGAGGGAGGGGGTATTTCTAAAGGGGACGGAGAACAAAACAAAACTTGACTCCAATCCTATGAGAACTAATTATACATATAATTTATATAAGTAAATATTGGAATGTTTTGACGGATGTCATCATGCTACAGCTACACGGTGTTATTCTTGATTCTTATCTCTTTCTCCCTCTCAATAGTTTCTCGCGTGATTAGATTGTCCGATGTGTCAGCTCCTATGAAAGAGGCATCGAATCTGATAAAGTAATTATGCCCGATAAAGGTCTAAATCATTTATTTGGAAAGTTAGTGCCATCAACATGAATTTGACAATATTGGTTCAATCATGAGCTTAAAGCATTTTATTTCTATCCAGGGGCAAAATAAACACTTAATGAATTAAACGGCTAAAAGACTACTTCTATTTTTTATTTAGACTAAATATATCTTTTTTATGTGGGTGGGGTTGAGCTTAGACCGTTGCTTAGTTTCAAAGCGTACTGTATTTTAGTTTTGCAAGGTATTTCATCCAGTTTCATGTAAATGTGAATAAAATTCATTTAAATAAAACTTTTTTCCCTCTTCAATGGGTGAACAGAAACACCGGTATGGTGCAATATTAAAGTATTGTATACCTGTGTCCATCATTATAAACAAACTATACAAACTAAAACACACGGTGTCTGACACACTCGCGTGCAAATAAAATACACACACACACACACACACACACACACACACACACACACATATATATATATATATATATATATATATATATATATATATATATATATATATATATATATATATATATATATATATATATATATATATATATATATATATACAAGAAGATGTTGAATCACACTGTTGTTGATTATTGATGTGAACTGTTTAGAAAAGTTTCTTATTGTAAAATTTCCATCGATGAAATTGAACTTATGATCATAAAAGACTGCAGACGCAATTCTTGTGACAAAAGACTACAGTGGACTCTCTCTCTCTCTCTCTCTCTCTCTCTCTCTCTCTCTCTCTCTCTCTCTCTCTCTCTCTCTCCGAGGTAGTGATTTTGTCTGGTTATTTTTTCCATTAATTCAAATCAACTATTAAATATTATCAGACACCATTTATGACCAGGTCGGTTTATTTCAGGAAAATTTGCTGCAAGGCGAATACATCTTGTTTAAGGGGGAAAAACTACTTGTAAACGATTAAATTTTAAACCAACGTTATTAGCTTAAAGAAATGTTTACACTATGTGTATCGGGATTTGTTGGAGTGTCGTTGTGTATCTTGGAAATGGTATGTTTCCCTCCTCGGAATGGTTATATAAATATATTGTGTAACCATCGCTACAAGGTTAATGGGATTTTTTTTTCAGTAACAAATCAAACTACCAACAATGATCGAAAAAGAGTATTGCCTAATTGGGTTTTATTTTTTAATTTTTTAATGGACTATAATCATATGCGTATGCAATTTTACTTGAAAAAAAGGAAAATGGTGAAAACTTGATGTTTACGTTCATTATTAGACAGCGCCACAGGTAGCTAAACTAAGATCGATATCAATTTACGCTGATCACATCTCCCTCTCTATTATTACTCGCGCGAATCGATTTTCCGATGTGTCAAAAGGAATGAAAATATTAGTGAATCTGATAAAAAATAGTAATATCCGATAAAGAGCTAATAATCTGTTTTGAAAAGTTAATCCTTACTACATGAATATAACAATAATGAATCAATCATGAGCTTAACTAGTTTATTCCGATCTAGGGGCGAAATAAACACTTAATGATTTAATTGATTGAAAGACCATTCTGATTTCAATTTAGATAGGATTTATCTTTTGACAGTGTTTACCCCTTGTGGCTTATTTTATATTGGTACAAGATGGTGGATCTTCATGCAGGATAATTTGTGGATGTATATATAAATACTCTTGGTAAGATTTATTCAGATATCTGTCATCACAGTAAGGTACAAGATCCAACAGCTCATGCTGCGTTGCTTGACATTAATTTCTCTTGTATGTATATTAAGCAATAGTGTCAAGATTAGTGAAGAGAGAACAACTTGATAGGACAGAGCTGCGAAATTTTTATAGTTTTATTGTATTTATGGTAGTAATAGTGTAGTTTATAAAGATTGTCCAGATGGAACAGAACATGAAAAAGCGTAATTACAGTGATATCGTTGATGGTGAGCCTCAATTCAACAATCCTAACACACCAAAGAAGAAAAGAAAATGCTATCGATCAAAGCTAAATGCATCTTCACTCTCTGGTATGTATTCGTTGAACGTCTCTTCGCCATTTAATTTTCACTGTCTTGTAATTTTTCCTTTGTTGCTTTTTGTTATTGTTTTTTTTTTCTTCTCTTTTTCGTTCTTTTGCTCTTTTTATCTTTCTTATCGTTAACAAATTTAACTAAGAATAATTGTCAAAAGGCACCTGTAGATCTTCATAATTATTAACAATGTTATTGGCTCTATAAACGAAGACAACGCGAAGAAAACCACATACAGAAGGTAGGGGAAATAAACAAATAGGGGTGGGGTTATACAAGTAACGATGCATAGACAGCTAATGATACGTAATATTTACTATCATTTAAACATTTACCTGCTGTTACTTGAAAAATATTGGTATCTGAGAAAAACAAGTTATATCCAGTTCTGTTCCATTTCAGAATTCTTCAAGATCTCGGGCTCCATACTATTCGGAATGATGCAGTCTAACTCTTCAACTCCAAAAGTGACATCCACTGATTCGCAAGTCGACCCAAAGCCAGTCACCAACAGATATATAGCCAGCATGAATAAAAGGGCTAGCTTCAAAAGGAAAATATTAAGGACAAGCATTAGTAGCCAAAATAAAGGTGACCTCCCTCTCTCTCTCTCTCTCTCTCTCTCTCTCTCTCTCTCTCTCTCTCTCTCTCTCTCTCTCTCTCTCTCTCTCTCTCTCTCAGACCAATATTTCGTTAACTATATGTAACGCAGCATAATATACACGAAATAAAGTCAAGTGGACCTCATATCATGTAGTTGACCGTCACACTAAGCAGTAACCCGTGATTTTTTTGATGGAGGTCATGTTGGGGTAATCTATAAGCCAACTGTTAATACGTGTGTTGATTTGATCTAAATTCGGTATGCTGTGTGCCTGATTTGGTTCATTCGGTACATTATGCCCAGGCCCGGCCCTATGGCAAGGCGAGAGAGGCAACCGCATTGGTCCCGCACATTCAGGCAATGCAATGTATTTGCTCATAGCCCCGCGCTCATAAAAGATTCCAGGGCTACAGACTCTCAAATAGTATGTAATCAACTTCGATTTTACCTAGTTTGGCGGATACAAACAAACATTAGTTTACTATACATACTTTGATATGGACTATTAAGATATTTCTTTCCGAAGAGAAAGGCATAACATTCACAGAGCTCATACAAAGCTATTGACCAAGTTTTATCAGAATCGTAGGAGATAAAAATAACGAGCACAACCAATTAGATGCAAGATGGCTTCCGTCATATGAGCACATCTTTTTTATTGTAAAGTTTGTTTAAGATCATGATGATAGATGACTGTTTCCTAAATCTGTGCAAGTTTGATATAAATACGATCAGAAAAGTAGTGTTACCAATCACATGCAAAACAAACTATTTTAGAGCGCAGATCTAGCTCGAAATCTAAATATCTGTCATCTTGGTGATAAAAGCTATTAACTATGTTTTGATCAAAGAGTTATCAAAAATATCTTCTATAAAATGTTTTTATTAAATGGTTTATAACTTGTTTTTTAACTTTTGCACACGAGTCGCTCATGGCATAACTCATTAATAAATTCTGTTAATACTAATCTAATTACAAACTGCGATCAAAACTGGGCCGGAAATACAATCCGTATAGTGGTCTGATGTTTAAATGTTATATCAACTTATTTATAGGTCAGATCTCATTCACAATCATACTCGTCTAATATCTTGGCGAATGTTTTGGCACTTTTTGAATTAATTTACAAACAATAATAATATCAGAATACGATTTTTAAAGTGGTATCAACCCTAGTCAATCAGCTGCAAGAACGACGCATTTACATATGTGGGCCTCGCTCTATATTTGATGTTTCAAAGATCATTAAAAATCACATCAGAAATATAAAAAAAAGTGTTAACTTCAGATAATCAGATGCAAGATCACCTTATTTATGAGCGTGGATCTCGTGAGATCTTGATGAGATCTAAACTTTAAAATTTGACGAAAATCTTATTAGAAACATATCATCGGAATAGCGACAAGCAGGTGAGATAAAGAAATTACGAAAGTATACACACCTATCACAATTTAGATAACATTCAAACTTGGCAAATTCAAAGCATTAGTTAGCGAATGATTTTGACTTCAATATGTTAAACGCTGCCTGTTTGTTATCCCAGTCACTCTTACTTACTCACTTTTATGTCCTATTATACAACTTGATTCGTGTGTTCCATTTAATATATGTATTCAGCGTGATAGTTGCTTCATTGGATACGGTATCCAGCGTGATAGTTGTTTCATTTGATACAATATCCAGCGTGATAGTTATTCCATATCAACCGTCAAAGTCTATTCGTCCCTGCACGCTGTCGACTATGGCCTTTTCATTACTTATTCTTAAAGGACTTCTAAACCCAATATGACTATATCATGGAGCCCCATTTATTCTTTATTAAAATTTAGTTTCGTTTTCATCAAGGTCTCAGATTGTGGAATCTTTGGGATGTAGTGCAAAAAAATTTTTAAAAAATTGGTAACCCTCGGAGACTGACGTTTGATAAGAAAAACATAGATGTGCTAGTCACATATGGTACTAGATACATATGTGTGTGTGTGTGTGTATGGCCACTTTGTCATTCGTCGATGTAATTATAAACGAAATGTGCCGGCCCAAATGTTTCTGTTCTATTGATAATGACGTGCATTTCAACGATTCTTTTATTTCTTGATTTTCAATTTTAATATTTTTACGATGTACTCTTGAATACCTAATAAGTGTAATGCTTCGATGACTCAATTTTTTAAAACCAAACTTTTCAAGATCAGCAAATGATTAAAATCAAATTTAATAGCTATGAAATGAAAATAGCACAGGTGTGTCTATTAAATAAATGATCTTATTATTTTGAATAATCGGGGCAATTATTGATGAGATGGATACATACTGTAATTTAATTTCATGGATTACTGAAAGGTAAGTAATCCACTCAATATGGACAACATGAATTAGTGGAGTATTGCAGTTCTTATTTGTTAAAAATAATTTCTGTTCTATTTGGCAAAATTGTTCATGATTTTTTTGAGCCTAATGTAAATAACCTTAGAATTTTTTTGCAATAGAATGTAGCTTTACAAGCAAGATAGGACCGCCTTTTTATTTGCCGAATAATTAGATCCCAGGGGCCAGGGACACCGATTTGTTTAAGGTACTAGCCATCATGGTTCTCAAATTTGTCCGCGTGGGTTTGAGTCTTGGATCGGCCCATTTGGGTATATGCGAACGGTTGCCAGTAGCTTCCTGTGGGCTCGTGGTCCTTCCAGAGGTTCTCAAGGAGTACAAACTTTATAAAAATAGACTGGCCGACTAATAAATAAAAAAAACAGCTACCAAAAGTTAATTTGCAACCATCTTCTAATGTACAGCCTAATGTTTGTTTGTACCCTCCAAACGACTTCAAAAATGAAAAGTATTAATAATAAAAATCACACAAAACTTAGTCATTTCATTCACCAATTTATAATTTCTAACCCGTTTATTATTAGCTTTATCACAGAGACCAATATATTTTGGATCTTAGTAGGTCTATGCAAAATAATTAGTACCTATAATCTTGGAAATAAAATAGCCTTATATTTAAAAAATATAACATTGTCTAAAAGATTTTTTTAATTAATTTTTATTATACTATATTAAAAATGTGGGAAAGAGATAACTGAGAACGATATGTAGTATTAACAATCAAATGATGTGCATTTTGTGAAACATGGTCGTTTAAAAATTATTTACAACTGTGTTTCATATTTTTGTGGTGAATATCGAGTTGTTTGCAATTTTTACATGCAGAAAAGAATTTTAATCCGGTGAGCTTTGTAGGTAACCGCTTTGTTCTTGGCCAGAAAGATCAAAGACGACAATTACCAATGAGTATAGCCTTTGTAAGATCTAAGACCGAAACACCTTTAAACAACCACCTCTAAAGTTTTATTGTCAAGAAAGCCAGTAGTAGTATTATGAAAAAGTAGTGTTAGTAGTAGCAAATAATAATAATAATAATAATAATAATAATAATAATAATAATAATAATAATAATAATAATAATAATAACTGCAATAAACACGCACACAGTATATTTGTCAAATATACAAATTTACCAATACCGGAAGAACGTTTAATAAATTTATTGGCATTAATACAGCAATTTCTGTACATTATCAAAACAGTACAACATATTCCAGAAAATTTTCTAAGCGGAATAAGAAATGAAACTTATTATACACTCGCAAACAAGTGAAGTAAAGTTCTCTTTTAGAATATTACAAAAAATTAAAAAAGTGGAATATGAAAATATTTTCAAGTCGAACGATCTACCCTGGATTTTGTATGGATGGATGGATGGGCTTGATTTGTTTTATTCTGTAGTTATCGGACTCAATTTGCAATTGTTGCTGCTTTATTTTTTTTTTTGGTTGTATGTTTATTTGTAAGCTTCTATTGTAGTTATAAGTTATATTTGTTAATATTATGCTTTCGTCAATGTTTGTGAAAACAATAAGGAAATTGTTGAGTTGTGTGTAATTATAAATTATTTCACATTTATTTACTGTATTAATAAATACACCAATCAATATATTGTATATTTTCATCTAAAACAAAACTGTGCGATATGTTACATTTCAAGTCATAATTGAATTCGTCCTTCGAAAATCTTTATTAAAGTTTCTCCACAAGGAATAGTATTTACTAAAGAGTTTTAAAAATACCGACAATGGTAAGTTTTTCTTTAAAATTAGTAAAAAGTAAAACAAAAATCATGCATTTTATCTAGATACTCCTTAGACGATTTACGAACTGACATTTTTTAAATTTGGTGGAAGGGGGGGGGGATGATGACCAGAGAGATGCTCCCTCACACACGTTTCCCCGAAATATTTAAAGGTAGTTTTATGTGTGAATGTATCCCCCGAAGGTGTGTGTGTTGGTATTTGTTTTAAAAAGAATTTTCAACAAATATATTGTTTTTTAATTGTGGGGTGCTCTAGTGTTATCTAAAGGGTGGTTTGTGTGTTCTATGTTTTGTTTAATAAAAATATTTTTTAAAAACGAGCATTTATGTACTAAATGCACTCCGTGTTTTTGAACTGTTCCTCCATATCCTGCATGTGAGTTTTTCCGGGGCTCTTTCCCACAACTGTTCACTTCGAGTGGCGCCATGTGACAAGCTCCGGGCAGGCCCGCACCTGGGGGGGGGGGGGCAATCATGGCACTTTTCAGGGGCCCGAGCTAGATAGGCACATATACGCACATATTTGAAACACGAAAGGGGCCCGAACTCTGTCAGCTGCCTGGGGAACAGAATTTACTCGGTGCGAGCCTGCTCCGGGACGTCTGTGCCAACGTTCCCTCTAAGCTGCGCGCGCGCCCAGCTGCTCAGGTATCCCAGCGCAGCTGAATTGTCAATCCAAAGTTAAATTTTGCTCAATCCAACGTTAAATTTTGCTTGTCTCCGTAATGCTTGCGCAATGCAGCGAGCACTGCGCGCACATCTACTATTCCCTTAGAGGGAACGTTGGTCTGTGCCCTCTACTTTGCTCACATGCACGTCCCTGTTTCCCTTCTTTTAAAAAAAAAGATATATGGATGATTTTTTTGGGAGAGGACAATACTTAGAAATTCAAGGTTTAAGGCACCGGAAGGTTAAGGAGGGAAATAGTTCTTAAGAAGAGATCGTTCCTAGGACCTGAGGTGAGGGATGGATTGAGGACTCCATGCCGGGAACTGGCGGTGGCACACCCTTAATGAGTTGAAAACCGAAGCTCCCCCTCCCTCCCACCCACCCCAGCCAATTCGAGTACAAAGGTTGTTTATTAAAGTAGTTCTTCAAAGACACCCTACATCACTGAGTGGAAAGATGAGGCAGGGACGAAGAAGAGTATTGGTCAGGCTACCTCCCGATTGTGATCACAGGCTAGCATTGTACTAGTAATATATTCTGCAATTTTGAACAAGAATTTTTTATTTAAAAAAAAATTGAAATTCCCATCTTAGTATAAAATATTTTCCCTCCAGTACCTTTCTTTTTTGTGATCTCCATTATAACTCTTTTATCTCTTTATCACTTTCAATAAATCGTGTCATTGCGTGATATTTTGCAAAGGGGGCCCTTTAAATATAAACAAAGATTCTTATTTATTTATTCTGTATACTTAGATCTGAAAATCCTATATCAATGACTCATCTAACAGGAAAATTACACTTTATAAAACATGCATTAACCTTTATGGCGTTTCCTTTCTTAAGATCACCCTGTTTAGCAAGACATAAAAGACAAGGCAATGTGGGATTAACTAATGTAATTAATACTACTTTATTTGATTGGTACAAGATTGCTTTTGATCTGGTGACATGTCAAAGGTGTTAAGATTCTCACCTTTACAAATCGGCAGTGATAAAGATAATAACCCGAGTAGCGCTCTATTTGCAAATACAAAGAAATCAAAACACCAATTAGTGATTGTTTTGTTTTTCCTACATTTAACTGAACTAATCAAAATATAAATCCTCTAGTACTGTTCTGTTTCTCTTTAATGGCACTCGACACCCGAGTACGAAGGTCCAAAGTAAATCAGCCAATCACAAGGCGAGTTCTAAATGTCCTGAGGGGATTGGTGACATTTCATGATCAATGACACAACACAGTTAAACCAATTACCACTTTGGATAATATCCCTCACTAACGGTATCGCTCATGATTACATTTTAATCTCCGTTATCAACAACATTTTCTTCTACTAAATGCTAAATATATTTACTGGTGACATTTGGACTACATGCTAAATATTTTTACTGGTGACATTAGGACCGTATTCCCGTTTGATAGTGACAATAACAGTGTGTACTTATTCACATGATGGTGCTACCAACAGGTGATGAACATTTGAATCTGGCAAGGAGAGGAATCTTCAAAAGAGGTGTCTATCTATCTATCTATCTATCTATCTATCTATCTATCTATCTATCTATATATCTATCTATCTATCTATCTATTTATCTATCTATCTATCTATCTATCTATCTATCTATCTATCTATCTATCTATCTATCTATCTATATCTGTCTGTCTGTCTGTACTTTATATTTTCGCTTTTTATTGATTTCTTTCTGTTCTTCTTCATTGCTCTCTTCCATATGGCTCCCCGTGATTAATCTGTAACTGATGTTCATCCTCGTGCCGTTGTGTCATGACTTAAAATAAGATGACTTCTTCCTCTTGTTATTCTTGACTTTCTATCTATCTGTATGCCACGGATGCGGATGGTCATGGGTTATATCCTCGGCCGAGACATACCAAAGACAAAAATGGTACTAACAGCTTCCTCGTATTCAATATGACTGTAAAATTGTAAAAGCTACGTTAAAAAATCCTAATCACACACACACACACACACACACACACACACACACACACACACACACCTCTTGTTGTTCTTCTTAAATTTCTATCTATCCGTCAAATTGCTTTTGTGGTGAATTGAATCTACTATGATATCGAATGGAACATTTAACCTGGCTTTGATAATGTAAAATGCATTAGCTGTGTGTTTGTCTGGACAGTTAACTGATTTACCGATATAAGGTTATTCTTAAGTAACTACCATTATCTCTAATGGCATTTAAAATGAAATACGTTTACGTGTAGTTCAATATTATATATCGTATGTCGCAGAATGCATTGTACAACATTGGATATAGTTACGTTTTATTTTACTACGAATTAAGTGAGCCATGTTTGTAGAACATTGGTTAAATGTAAAGGATCCTTTTAATTTCCTAGTGTTGAAGTGGTCAGTTGAACTTACATTTTCACCGACTTTATAATAATAATAATAATAATAATAATAATAATAATAATAATAATAATAATAATAATAATAATAATCAAACGTGAGTCCGAGATACCTGTGTGCACACACACTCCCAAAATTACTTTCATTACAGGCCGAGATCTTTAATCTTCACTAAGTAATGAACGTTATTTTTTTTCAGGGCAAGTGAAGCTTGCTATTTACATGAATTCTGGATTACTGACGGTTCATGGTGAGTATCTCTCTCGCAATCAATAAATCAATCAATAGATCGATCTTCTTTGACTTTTTTCTTGACCAATGCTGTGAGTTATGATCAATTTCATATTTAAAATATATGTCATAATCTGAATGGTTTCGTTGTACTTGCATTTAAACACTATAATCTTACTCGGAGTAATTTTCACCTATATTTTCCACTTTCCTATTCAGTCTATGATTTTTTTAAAAAAATTATTTGCCTATTTATACAATTAATGAAATTTCTTATATATTGATCACGAGATATTTACCTTATCATTTTTTATTTTCTTCCAGCAATGGAAGCTAGACATATAAGATCTAAGTTTTCCACCTTGCCTGATTCCTTTGTACAGGTGAGTACTATAGTTCTATTAATTAGCTATATTGTTATTATTTTAATGGACAAATAATTTCATCAATGGGTTGATGTTACAGAAAGAACAGGTGAACAAACAGCATAGATACTGATCTGCAGGTGTAAAATGCAGTGGCATGTTAGAGTCTACAGTGTTTGAATTATAAGCGATTATAGACGATTCATACATCTTGAAAGCTGGGGATTATCTCTGAGACTAATGTTGATGTACTTAATGTGGATTATCTTGCACTGTTATCTTGCATCCTTTTGTTTAATTTACTGAACAATTAAGTTTTACTAATCTAACAAATTTTTCAGATCTCTTTGATACCGGATGAAACGAAAACATGCAGATGCAGAACCGAGATAATCTCAAACAGCAACAACCCGGTTTATGATGAAAAGTTTTCATTGTGAGTCTTTTATTATTATTATTATTATTATTATTATTATTATTATTATTATTATTATTATTGCTGAACTTTTGAAGCGGTCCTTTATAACTCCGGCCTTTTCCGTCATCGATCTTTCTGACTCGTTACCGGCTTTTTCTTGACACGTGCTTTTTAACCGTCCTATTCCTTACAGATCCGTTCTGACCTGACACCCATAAGCATCGTACTGCATTCATCTGTTTTTAAGAGCTTATGATTTATAATCTGTAAAAATTCATATAGTGTAAATATTTAACGAAGTTTTTTATCCTTCTGTTTGCTCTGTTTGTATTTCTACTTCCTCTTCTTTTTTGAAAAAGAAAAGAGAAAGGAATATTAAATAAAGTTTAAATTCATTGCAACCCGTTTGGTTTATTTTCCATTTTATTGGATGTACATTGCTCAAGTGTTTCGTCCTTTGCTAAATAGCATAAAATGAGGACGGATGAGGCATTTTAATGTCATTGATTACTCTAACAATCCACGCCAAATTGAAACTTGCCTAGCATGGTCTTACCGGAAATATGCACAGCGTTTTGTGTGATTTGTCACTTATGTGGCATATACGGCGATGCATTCCAAATTTTATCAGTTGTACACAAAACCAGACATCCTTTTGATTGCGTGACACCTACACGTAGCTTACCTGTACCTTGACAGTACATTACGTGTGCGTTACCTGTCCATACCTTCACCATGCCAGTTGCTGACATTTAACACCTTGCTACTTTTAACGATTACGATACTTATATACTGTTTAATTTGCGTGTTTTTCTAGGTATTTGTGATTGTTTTCATGACAATTTCTACCTGATATGTATTCACGACAATATATATTCTGATGCAAAACTGATTTGTCGACAATAATTGTATGTCGGGCTAATAAATATGCAAGAAAATTCAAAATTAATCGATCGTTTATTTCTCAATATTTGATACCTGCTGTAAACGAAAAGTACAGTTATAATCTCTTTTGCAGTTTTAATTTTGCTAGAGATTGTCAAATTTCTGTGATAAACATTTCTGCATCGAAATTTATAAGTTGGCATCATAACTGTACCGTAGCAAGTTGCAAAGCTATACAACAGTACCGATTGTGTAACCTCAGTCCCTACAACCTAAACAAAATCAAAAGACCAGCGCAATTTTTTTCCCTTAAAACACAATCATGTCATAAGTTGATGTAATTTTTAATACTTGTCATCACGCTTTTCAAATCCAAGAATGCACATCTTTCAGCGTGTCACCGAGTCCTTGAGTGTGCATTGTGTCTGTCCAAATTATATGTTAGTATATAGTTGGGCAATGCAATGCACTCTAATTGCTTCGGCACAAAATCAAATATAATTTCAAACTTTTGCCGTGCCGTATATTCCTTCCAGGTCCCCTCCCACATTCTATGAAAGATAAATAAATTGAAATACTTTATTTTCTTCGTTTATGCTTCTCGTGAAGAGCTGTAACAAGCAGTGTGTTATTTTTTATTGCTACGAGAATGTCTTTATATCATGTGAAATTATCTTACGTGTGTGTATGTGTTTTAGATTTTTAACTTCTTTTTTTGAAACTGCAGTCATATCACTACCATGTCTGCAATTTATAGTGATGTCTAGCATTGGGGCATCAGGCCGCAGACATATAGCATGACATCCCACTGGTCATAGTAACCTGACACCAGGCCAGTACAGTCCGATTGCAGAGAGACTAGCGAAGCAGTTGTACCATTTTTGTAAGTCTTTGGTATGACTCGGTCATATGTGGAACCCACGACCTCCTGCTTTCGAAGTGGATGCTTTAACAACAAGGCCATCGGAACGGTGATCTTGCGTGGAAATCACGTAATCTTGATTGGTCCTTTTATCAGATAGGGTCAGTGTATCCATAAGCGGACATGGATAGGACAACTGACACATACTTGGTATACAAGCGATTGATTGATTGATTGATTGATTGATTGATTGATTGATTGGTTGGTTGATTGGTTGATTGATTGATTGATTGAATGAGTAGCATTATTATTATTATTATTATTATTATTATTATTATTATTATTATTATTATAGTGAGCTGACAGATGAGGATCTTCACAAAAGAGTTATGGTTTCCATTTGGCATCAGGATCCCGTTACCAGGTGGGTAATTCTTGAAAGACAATATCGTATGGAATAAAGACTGCAAGATTTTTTTTTTTTGCATTGTTTTGTAAAAAAGTTATTCCATTGGACAACTGATTTACTCGCTTTTGATTTATTTCAATAGATTTAGTCTGTTCACGAGCTATATTACAAATATTGTACTATGGGTTGTTTCTCTCATCATCGTCATCGTCGTCGAATATTGCTCATTTTTATTTATCTGTCCAATTTCAGGTTGAATGAATTTTGGGGTTGCACATCATTTGGTGTTGCAAGTCTCATGAAGCCAAACAAGGTAAATATTTCTTTAACAGAGTGACCCGATACTTTATTTATTCCATATAATTTTTAGTTATCATAATTTAATATTTCTAGTCCATTGAAAATAACAGTTTTTCAGACTAATCCTTTATAGACGACTCAGGTACTATATATATATATATATATATATATATATATATATATATATATATATATATATATATATATATATATATATATATATATAATGGACTTGTTTTAACGATTAGGTGGCAGTATCACCTATTACCAGATTTCTCACTCCAAATCCAGCCCGCCCCATCTCTCTCTCTCTCTCTCTCTCTCTCTCTCTCTCTCTCTCTCTCTCTCTCTCTCTCTCTCTCTCTCTCTCTCTCTCTTAGGAAAAGATTATTTTCCGATTGTACCGTTATCACCTATCACCAGATTCCCACTCCATCTGACTCCGGTTTACTAAACGTTTCAAAGCTGATCGGATATTTATCGGTAGCAAGTTTGCACATATACTTAATAATAATAATAATAATAATAATAATAATAATAATAATAATAATAATAATAATAATAATAATAAATAATAATAATAATAATGATAATAATAATAATAATAATAATAATAATAAAATACAAAGATTAATATGAAATAATAACGTTAGGCCATTCTGAATCCATATTAAATTTAAATTTTCTTTTTCTTAATTTCATTGTGTTCTATGTATTTTAGGCTGTGAACGGTTGGTACTACCTTCTAACTGAGACGGTAGGACGAAAGAAACACATGCAGGTTGCCACAAAAGAAAAGATTATGTCGACCAACAAAAGACGTGAGTATCAATCAATCAATCATTCATTAAATCAATCAATCAATTAGCTTAATGTAGTTTAAAGTGTATATGCAAAGCTTATGCGTATATGAGGAGAGAGAGAGAGAGAGAGAGTAAATAAATGAATATGGAATGACAGAACAATCAACAGGGATGTACACTGTCTCATCAAATTATAACAATCAAAAAGTATGTGCATTGTCTTATCAAATTTGAGTATATATGTGAATAAATAATGATTAACGTGAAATCATAATTACAAGTACCTTGTATATTTAAAAGCAGAACATTCATGCAGACTTCTACTTCCTTTTTGTCTCAAGGTGCTTCCTTGCCTCCAGTGATACCGGCTATCAATAAGGACATCACAGGGGTCAAGCAGTTGAAAATGACGGTGCACAGGGGTATAGGAGGATTTGGCTTCACACTCGTGGAATCCTGTCCTGTGAAAGTGGGAAGAGTTGACAGAGGTATGCGTTATGACTGTTATCCATGTCTGTCTTATATACAGTAATTTTATTTTCTTTTGTGTTGCTGTTAGATTATCCATAATTTAAAATATTCTGAAATTTTATATTTATTACAGTTTATAGTTACGTGTTCATAACTTCATGGCCCAATATTTTGTTTAAGTGTGTTGTGGGGGTGTCCAGATTTAATAAAAGTCAAATTTTTACTGTCGGCATAACTGTATGTTTTTCGGTTTGTTGTTGCATACTTTAAAAGTTGGGGTGGTTTGTTGTGCCCAACATCATTTTTAGAAAAAAATAATATTTTCATAAATATTTATCTGACGCATTCAAACTTCCATAATTTCGGAGTGTTTGATCATCATCGATATCATCGGAGTTGTTGTTTCTGTAGATGTACTGTTGAAGATGTATCCATGGTTTTTTCGTTCAGCTCAGATATGTTTCACTCTTTTCATTGTGCACTGTTATAATCGATTATTAATATTTCAGGCTCGCGTGCTTCTGAGACTGAACTGAGAGAGCACGATGTCATCGTTCGAGTAAATGGTGTAAACGTCTCGAGATCTACTTCAGTCAGTGTGGCGAAGCTAATCAAGTAGGTGTACCTTCTCTTTTTGCAGAAATAACAAACGTCCACTATTATTCGACATAGTTCTGGTAATTCATCATTTGTCGTCGCCACTTGTACACGCACATCTAATAACGTATAGTTTCCAATATTAACTCTATGCCAACGTGCTCTTGAGAAGCAAATATATCTTAAGTCGATCAAGTTTCAGGCACACTTGATATATTCACTTTGTTGTGACGACATAACCAGGTGCTACTACAGCTATGTTTTTCTTGCCATTTGAATTAAATGAAAAGGTTTGTAACAATACGTTAAGAAGCAGTAAAAATTAAAATTACCCTTAATCACTTAGGTACTTCATTATAAAACTTTTCATTGTTATCCTGTCCTTCAGAGATAAAAAGTTTTCGTAATAAAAGTCTTCCATTTTGGACGTTTCTCTCAAGTAGTCCGCAATGCCTTACTGCAAAAATGGAAGTGCTCGAGTTTGAAACACGAGGTAAATTTTGAACATTTAAAGGTACTGTGCTAGCAGAATCAAGTCATAATCTTCTTGTTGCCATGGCAATACTACTACTACTACTACTTTTAATAATAATAATAATAATAATAATAATAATAATAATAATAATAATAATAATAATGATAATAATAATAATAATAATAATAATAATAATAATAATAATAATAATAATAATAATAATATTTCATTCAGTCTTAATAATATTGGTATCATTATTAATTGATTCAGTTTGTAGTATGTGCTTCATTGTTTCAACTTTTGTTTGTCATTTTCAAATCGCAGGAACAGTGGCAGCATGGTTACTTTGGATCTCATCAGACCCACTTCCTTCATCGTTGAGGCGTTACTTAGCAAATCTAACCTCAAGGAAGATCAATCTGACGAAGGAGACTCGGGACACGTCTCTTATCCAACAGACGACCAGACAACATCTTTACTGCGAGACTCTATCTACGTAAGCACCCTGTTGCCAAAATCTATGCACGCTTTAACTGCATTTTCAGAATTAGTCATAACATGTTTTGGAAATTATTTTGATTCTCATCTTTATCATTGTGTTTGTAAAGTGTGATGGAACTCAGAGTATTATAGTGCAGAAAGTGATGGAAAATTGTAGATATGTCTTCAGAGACTTGATGTGTTCTTTTTAGAGACTTTTGTCTAGTTTTGTTCCTGTTCTTGTGTATCATGCTTTTTGTCAATTTTATTCGTGTATGACTACTTTCACTCCTTGAAGATACGTATGGAATTAGAAGAATCATTACAATTCAATTCAAGTAAGATCAAAGATCAAATATGTTACTCAAAATTAAAAAGTCTAATGGATGGTACGACAAGATGAAGGAAATGAGATCTTGGTTTTGTATACACTGAAGATTTAAGGGTGGCAGGTAGTGAGGAAAATTCATTTGAAAAGTGAAAATACATCATTATATTTGACTTCATTTAAAGTGTATCGTTGTCTAATTTCAGGATCTGAATAAATGTTGTCAAGACGCTGTCAACCGCTTGTTGAGTCAAGATATGGACTTTGTAGAACTGATGCGTTATGGGATGCAGCAATACTCACGGCCGTTACGTCACTGCATACTCAGCCAGTCTCAGTATGGGACTCTTTTCCGGAATATTGAGAAAGTGAGTACATTAAATTCTCAATTGACCTGTACATCAATACATTCTCTTCTCAGTCCACCTACTATCCTCTTACCAGTTATAATTCGGTGAAAATTACAACTAATTCGTTCGTTAATTGTAAATGACCTAATTACATCCTCCGGATTTTACGAAATGAAAAGGCTTCCACAATAATTTCAGTTTATTTAGGAAATATTATTTTACGCTTTTGGTCAATGACTAAAATAAAACCTAAACATTGTACAAACAAGTCCAATGATTATAAAAAATAATCCCGAAGACGGCACATAAATATGATTCTCAAAATATATCATACCTAAATATAACAACTGAAGTTCTTTGCTTTTTTCATTTCCGTATTTATTTATTGATATATTTATTCACTAATGTTGTATATTTGCTCTCAATTATTTCAGCTGGTGACAATATCTGAGTACCAGATACGTCAGTTACAGGACGCCATGCTGCTGACGTCATGTGATGACACGGACACTTCCGGACAGAGCGACGATGAGATGTCCCTTAGCTCCATTGGGATGATCTATATGTCTAAGGTAACTGGCCATCCATCCATCCATACATCCATCCATCCATACATCCATACATACATACATACATAACATTTTATCAGTTATGTGGTACAACGTACGTTTTAAATTTTTTATATCCTTTAAATACGAGATACTTATTTATAAGTCATACACTTTTTGTTAAAAATCATAAGTATTAGTCATAACTGCAACAATATAACATGTCTAACAATATTTATAAGAAATGTAAATCACCTGACACTCAAAGTTAGATAAAATTCGAACAATAATATATTGGAAATCGTACTGTAATTCTGTGTGAACGTTCGATTTCTCATATGATACAATTACAGTCGATGATGAATAAAAATTCACTGTGATTGAAGATTTCTGTTTTCGAATATCAAAACAATATCGATTACAAGAGATCACAAACATAAATGCATTTACACATTGCAAAAATCAAAAGAATAAATTTAGTAATGAACTGACATTCATTTTTTCTCATTAGCTTCATTTGCTAGTCCAGGCCTACACTCACTATGCCCAAGGTATAACTGATGCCAACATGATGTTATTCTGCCTACTGAGATCAACGGAGTTCAACCAGTTTTACAAGGTATGTAAAATTAGTGTTCCAGGAAATCGGATGTTCGGAATTTAGGTTACCAGAAAGCAAGGTCTATTGTAACGTCAAAATTTTTTTTTGTCCTCCATGAAAAGATATGTAATTATATGTATATATATATATATATATATATATATATATATATATATATATATATATATATATATATATATATATATATATATATATATATATATATATATATATATATATGGGGGGAGGCATATATCATACAGAATATTTCTTAAGGAATTTTCCTTTATAAAAACAATCATCATCTTGGTATATCAGGAATGAACATATATTAGCTTTGGATAAAACTTTTATAATAAATAAAATAAAATTTTAATTAATTAGTTAATTTAACTGATTAAGTAAGCAAAATAAGCACGTTGATTCAAATTTTGAAGATAATGTTAATTTTTGTGAAAAATACAAATGGGTTGTGAGAAAAAAAAAAAATCAATGATGGCAAAATAGAAAGTTTGTACAAGATTGTTCCCCCTTGATAATGAATGAACACTGTCGTTTGTTAAAGTACTTTCAACTTTTAAAACAAAATCTGCATTATTTTCCAGAACATCCCAATCGAAGGAAGATCACTCTCTTTGACAACATTTCTACGTCAGCCTTTACGTCACATTATGGATATCCAATCTACGCTTAAAGATATCCTGCAAGCCACACCCACTGACAGCCAAGATCACGTGACCTTTTGCAGACTTGTGGAAGGTAAGAACGACTTGATTAAATAACCCAGAAGTCTTAAAACATTCATAGAGGGATAGCAACTTAGTTTTGGACTATCAAGTCAAAATGAATGTAGATAAATGTTTGTTTATATTTGCAGTACTATCATTTTGGAAAATTAAAAACAAATGACATTCGCACTGTAGCATACTGATATTATGAGATGAAGTAAACGCTCCTTTTCTAAGAGACGAGAAATAAATATTTATCAATGATTGTTAACGCATGAGTATGAAATAAAACAGGATATATCTGCATTAGAGTAAATTATAATTTCAGACATAAAAAGAGTATTTAGAAAGAAGAAAGTAATTTGCTATTTTTCATTACATTAATGGAAAATCTCTCGTTTTACTGTGCAATGGCCTTCGACTGGTTCAAATACATTTTTCTTATTATAGAACATCCAATTTTTACAACAAAAAAACGAAACTTTAAGTGTATTTGTTCAGATTGCATTAGTTCAAAAGGATTTGTCAATATTTAGTCAATATTAATTATATTTGATGAATTTATTTTAAATTATGTTGATTCTTTCAAGGTTTACAACCCTGTGTGACAACCATCCTGAATATCACAAGGTACAACGATATCAACATCACATCCTCTGAATTTGAAACTACTATCTTGCTGAAGAAAATTAGGTCAAGGTCATCACAAAGGTCAAGGTTAACTGCACCTTTAGCATCATCTCTTGGGTCAGGATCATCATTAGGATCAAGTTCAAAGACAACAAGGTCATCGCTATCATCAGGAACTAGTGGAATGGGGAGTAGTATATCCTCTCGGTGTTCAATCCCAGATGCTATATAAACGGAGAAGGACATTATAGTTGACGCGGAGACGACGGAGTGACGGCATATTATCATCTGATATATGTCACATTTGATACCTGAATCAACAAAATATGTCACGTTTGATACCTGAATCAACAAAAGTAGTCTTTAAAAGGTGTATTTTGTTGACGTGACTATGGAGTTATAGAAATGTATGTGATAATAATAGAATTATAGACATATCTGTGATAGTAATTATAATAATAATTGTTATTGTTGGAATAGAAATGTAATTTTGGTGCTTTGAATGGTGAATATTCCTAATGTTTACTAGGTATTTTATCCATAGCGTTCTCTCTCTCTCTCTCTCTCTCTCTCTCTCTCTCTCTCTCTCTCTCTCTCTCTCTCCATGTGAAGGTTATTACTGTTCCGCAACCTTGTGGTAATGGTTTCATTTAGTGTGCAGATGTAGTGTTTTAAGGAACACACACACACACACACACACACACACACACACACACACACACATACATACATACATACATACATACATACATACATACATACATACATACATACATACATACATACATACATACATACGTGATTGTGACCTATATATGTGTTCGACATAATCTATTCACTATGATAAAATTCTTAAGAATATTTTCATGATATTTTAATAAATGTTATGATAATTTCGTTTCCATGGCAACATGACCCTCTGTGTATACCCTAAACTATCTTTCCACTATCGATCTACGATATTTTGGAACAATTAATGACTGTCTTCTATGACTAGGGCACAAATAGTGCTATGTAAATATCAATATTTTGTACTGTGAACAGTTATTTTATGCGTTGAATAAATTATTTATGTTATTTCCTGTCTTTGTTGTACGTTATGTGATTTGGATACATTGTCTGAGTTTTTTATGTTGACAGTGAGGCGTCTTAGACCAAGTTCTCTCTAAGTATTCCTCTTCTTTTCCAATACTTGATTTCATGCCAAATATATCGCATAACATCACATTACTTGACGTTATACAAAATATGTCGTAATAACCTTAGTAATTCGTAAAATATTTTTATTAAACACAATAATGTGGTGAAAATGAAAATTGTGAGGAGCTGGCTTGATTGTGAAGGTCAGATATCAGACCAGAAGATTAAGGCGATGACTTTAACGCCTAACGATGGTTTAGATGTAAAGACTTTTTATACACCCATGTGTTTTGTCACCTCGCTTTCTGTATATGACCATTATTGTTAAATGTTTTTAGTGCTTCAAATTTAAGCCAGAATTTTATTGACAATTTTCCCATTTAATTAAATATACAGTTTATTGATGATATTTTTCGACTGTTTCAAAGTATATACTTTTTATCAATGATGATATTGTGATGATTTCAAAAGTTTAAAACTTTGACTGGATCATCTTTCAATTTGCTGTCAAGATTTTATCTTGTGAGGTGGGGGTGGTTTGTCCCGAAGAGATATAGTCCTAGGGCCAAAGTAAATAGCTGGCTAAAATATAAAAGGAAGACAATACACAACTTCAGAAAGACATTTAAAGAAAGAGAAAATAAAACATAACCAAGTATATCTTCAACTGTTAATATTATTTTTAAAATAACAGCATACTCTTTGGATTTGTCTTCAGCACACAAAAAACAGTACGAAATAAGAAATGTTGCGACTCATTTGCTGATAAAAAAATATGGACTAAACTTACTTATTAAGACATTGTCAATGACTAATTATGTCATTCCGATTACAATAGTTTTGAATTTAATATCACAGGTCTCAAAGGGCTGTAATGGAAAAACTTCAAGTACGGTGAATATTATACGTACATAACAATTTATTTACATTAACTATACAATGTAAAACAGATTTCCTGCAGAAGACACAACATGTACTTTCTTAACTGTTGACATCATATTACCTAGCAACATGTTAAGATAACATTGTGTGCGACTAACAAATGTAATTAATACCCCTTTATTTAATTGGTACATGACCAGGTTTTTAATCTGGTGACCTTTTACAGGTGGTCAGATTCTCACTTTTAAAAACAAGCTATGATAATAATAATAATAATAATAATAATAATAATAATAATAATAATAATAATAATAATAATAATGATGATGATGATGATGATGATGATGATGATGATGAGGAGGAGGAGGAGGACTTTGTTTAGCGCATAGTCTTTAGAAGCTTTACGCACTTTACAGCATATATGATGATACGACTACAAAAAAAAACAAAAACACCCTGAAAATAGAAAACAAAAAATACTGAAAATATTTAAGATATGACATTATTAGGTTTTTAAGTTTGATATTGCGGCCCAAAAAGGTGAGATTTAGGAGCACTCTTGAAAGGGATCACTCTGTCTTTGAGTCTACTTTCAATGGGCGATTCATTCCTAGTTGCTTGGACCTGGTATGCAAAAGAATGTTGTTCGTATGACTTTGTTTTCATAGTGGGAATAATGAATATACAATTGTCAGAAGAGAAGTATCTTGCTGATGTATATACAAGGGTGAGGCTGTAACAGAATTGTTACCGAGAGGAGGGTGGATTAAATGAACAATACAAACACAATTTGTGAAAGAAAATATAAATTTATGTAATAAATTATAAATGAAAAAAAATACAGATGTAACAACACAATAATTCACGCGCTCAACCCACAATTACACTCACAACCATTCACAATACATGAATAAATTAAATAACAATACAAAAGGAATCACAAATGTAAAGGGATCTCTTGGATTATACACAGATCCAAGAATCCTTTACGAAAGTTAAATAAATGCAAGAATGATTTACGAAAAAAAATAAACACAAACGACAAACTATCTATCGCACGATGGATTGCGATAACTAGCACGATCATATACTTGTATTCAATCAAGTTGCTAGCTTTTATTTATATCTATGTGATCACTTGAAATATTATTGCGATCTGACATAAACATGCAAATACAACAATGTATTAAATTATATCACAATTTCAATACACCTATGTGTCTCCCCTGTATAACCGCACGATTCAGCAACAGTTGAATCGTCTCCCAGTTTCCCCGAGAACCGAGGGTTGACCAATACTATTATCGGACGTTTCCCTACACGGATCCACCACAGTTATACGTTCAGACAGCATACAACATCTACCCGAACCAACGGTTCCTCACTCCCCTAGATGTCAACCCGGACGTTTTACAACTCTAAGACAGCTCCGACACTCGGACTTCTAGCTTTCCGGATATTTACATGTTACACAGATGTTGACGAACAGACAGTTCGACACACAGACAGATACTTCAATTCCGTTTGCACAAATTAACGGCACAATCACATTCAGATATTTATACAGAGATGTTCCAGAACAAACAATAGATGTCCCACAACAAATCAAACGATTTCAAAGACGTTTATCAAAAGATGGTATCAGATGTGTTAACAGCTACGGTATCAACGATGTTATTAGCAGCTACGGTATCAACGATGTTATTAGCAGCTACGGTTATCAACGATGTTATTAGCAGCTACGGTATCAACGATGTTATTAGCAGCTACGGTACCAGAAACAATGTAACAACTATGTTAGCAGCTACGGTATCAGAGACGGTATCAACGATGTTATTAGATGCGCTATCAGTGATGAACTTCTACGGTATCAACGACGGAATCAGCTGGAATCAGACTGAATCAAACTGAATTAAACGGTGACAGCTATTGTCAGATGTTATCAGATCTACGGAATCAACGATGTTATTAGATCTCCGGAATCAGCCCTTTGGCTGGAGATTTGCAAGACGAGGTTATCTATCCTTCGATTAGATATTTGGGTTCCCGTAAAAAATAATGAGAAATCCTTAGCCTTATATACTCTCAATAGGTGAACATAAATCACATCGAGCTTGCAGTGCACCACGTAAAACGAGTATTTCGGATTTCATGTAAATTACAAATTGGCACATGCAAATCGTTACACGCCACTTAATCACCCCAGGTAATGCGTGTACGACGTAATCAAGAAAATGGTGAGTTTCGTTTGCAATTCAAGTACAACAAAAATCAGTTCAAATTTTCGCCTAATTCTGTGACAATACCTCCCCCCTAAGAATAAAAATGTACACATTTTTAAAACTAACACAGAATAGAAGAAAAATAACTACTGATGATATCTTACAACATTTACACTGGTTATACTACAAACTGGATTTTATTACTGGGCAAATTCATACAAATTTCCCATCACGCCCTACTCAAGTAGTCTGCGCCTATATTTTCAACTCCCCTTATTGCTTCTACACGGAAACGATAAGGTTGTAGTGTTAGCGCCCAACGCATCAACCGAGCGTTAGCGACCTTGGCCTTGTTTAAATACAGTAGGGGTTGGTGATCAGTCTCAAGAACGAAATCTCTCCCAAATAGATATGCGTGATACTTCCCAATTCCCCATACTACGGCCAAACATTCCTTTTCTATAACGGAATAATTTTTCTCCCTGGGTAGCAATTTTCTACTCGAGTAAGCTACGGGTAACTTACTGTCGTCCTGCTCTTGCAGTAAAACTGCCCCCAACCCAGTTTCAGAAGCGTCTGTTCTTAGAATAAAAGGTTTGCTGACATCTGGCAATTTCAATATAGGTGCACTAACCAGTTTCTCTTTCAGAGTACAAAATGCTTTATCTTGTGGCGGTCCCCATTCCACTTTGTTTGGTTGCCCCTTTTTGGTCAAATCAGACAGCGGGCTAGCAATGGCTGCAAAGTTCGGTATAAACTTTCTGTAAAAACCTACTAGACCTAGAAATGATCTTACCTGCGTTTTGTTGGTTGGCTTCGGTGCGTCTCTAATTGCTTCAATTTGCTTGGGATGAGGTTTTAACTGACCCATACCGCTGACCCTATGACCCAAACAATCTAAATCTGTATAACCAATACTGCATTTAGTGGGTCTCACTGTGAGGTTCGCTCTGCGGAGTCTATTGAAGAGCTCGCTCAGTACGGACACGTGCTCACTCCAAGTATTCGTGTACACGAATATGTCGTCTACAAAGCTATCAACGTTAGTTAAACCTTTTAGCAACTTTCGCATCAAACGACAACAAGTGGCGCTGGCTCCAACTAACCCGAAAGGCATCACTTTGAATTGATACAATCCTTTCTGGGTCGCAAATGCCGTCAAAGTTCGGGACTCTGGGACAATGGGAACCTGCCAATATCCCTTGGACAGATCCAATTTGGAAATCCATCGGTTTCCCGACAACTTTGCAAATAGACCCTCCATATCTGGCATTGGTTCTGCATCGAACACAGTGATTTTATTCAACTGCCGAAAATCGATACAGAATCGGTTCGTCCCGTCCTTTTTCCTTACTAACACTACTGGAGACGAATATGGTGAATTGGAGGGTTCAATCACCCCCAGATCCAACATTTTACTCACCTCTTCGTCCACAGCTTCACGTGCGTTGTATGGCACCGGATAGCCCTTGATTCGAATAGGGTCAGACGTATTCAGCTTAATTTTGAGGTCCAACAAAGTTGTACAACCTGGTCTGTCAGTGAATACATAAGAATGTTTAGCCAAGAGCGCATTAATCTGTTGACGCTGGTCTTTCGTCAACTCCGCACTCACATCGACTTTATCTATCCCCTCCCCCGCAACTCCCAAGGGACATTCAAGGGAACTCTCTATATTCGAATCAGCTTCATCATCGTCTACGACTGCCGTACAAACGACATTTAAGACCCCCTTTCCAACATTGTCGCTCTGTCTCTTAATATACAGCTTGAGCATGTTAGCATGGAATGTCTTTACATTACCGTCCATGTCAATTTTATAGTCCATGTCACCTTTTACTTCTTTAACTTCATATGGACCTTTCCACTGGACTAATAACTTATTCGAACTCGTTGGAAGAAGCAATAGCACCTGATCTCCTACAAGAAATTTCCTATTACGCGCTCTGCGGTTGTAATACTTGGCATATCTGCGCCCCGATTTAATCAATTCGTCACGTGCCATCTGGCATGTACTCTCAAGTTTGTTTCTTAGATCTAACACGTACTGGTAAGTCGTTTTTATTTCCTCGTTCGAGACATCACCAGTCCATAGTTCGCGTAGTATCCGCATCGGGCCTCGAACTGTTCTACCATACAACAGTTCAAAGGGCGAGAACCCTAAACTTTCCTGCGGTACTTCACGGTACGCGAAAAGAACAGCGTTTAAATAACGGTCCCAGTCTTGCGGACGTTCCGCGCACATCTTCCGTAGCATGCTTTTCAGGGTACCATTAAACTTCTCTACCAGTCCATTGCACATCGGATGGTATGGGGTAGTGTTTAGCTGTTTGATGGATAACAGCCTACTTATTTCACCCATGAGGTCAGAGGTGAATTGGGCACCACAATCAGTGAGGATTTCCTCTGGCACCCCTACCCTACTGAAGATATCAACTAATGCTTCAGCTACCCTTTCCGTTTCAATAGTTGGTAACGCTACGGCTTCGGGGTATCTGGTTGCGTAGTCAACCAGAGTAAGTATGTACCGATTCTTTCTTTCGGTAACTGGGTGTATTGGTCCTACAATATCTACTGCCACTCTTTTAAACGGTGTATCTATTAATGGCATCTGTCCCAAGGGCACCCTTGTGACCCTTCCCTTACAGACGGTTTTCTGACATACGTCGCACGACCTACAGAACCGTGTGACATCGCCATTAACACCGGGCCAGTAGAATTCAGCGACTACCCTGCTAGTGGTCTTAGCCTTACCTAGGTGTCCTGCCATGCTTGACTCATGCGCCACCCTAAGTACTTGAGATCTATATCTCTGGGGTACGACCACTTGCCAATACTTCTTACCCTCCCGAGCGCTAAACTCCCTATGAATTAATCCGTTCTTGCGTACGAATCTAGAGCTACCCCCACGCTTGCAATGTTTAATCGCGCCGGACGTGATTTTCTCAACAATTGTTCTGATGGATTCATCACGTTCTTGCTCTTGTTTGAAATCATCACGGGAAATTCCTGAGATCGATTCAGGGACTATTAATTTATGAAACGCGGATTTCTCTCGCCGTGTTTGCGCTCGCGTTTCGACTGCCTGGGCCAAAGGTATTTTAAAATCGGCCATGGTTGGAAGACGGGAACCTTCAACATTACCGATCGTCAGATCGTAAATAGGATTGTCCATACAAAGGGCATCAACAGTTCCCGTTAAGAAAGGTGTTTTTACTGTGATCCTTGCTACGGGAATACGACCCATCGTCTGATCAAGTAACATACATGGGGATTCCCACCCGAGCATTTGGTTATCCTGCACGAGACTACGTTTGATCACTACGCCCGTACAACCAGTATCACGCAATACCACGACTTCTCGACCGTTGACAAACCCTCTCGCGGTTGGTACACGCGCTTCAGGAAATAAACACGTGCCAAGTGAATGAATACAAGGTTCTACATGTACGTTGTTATCGGATATACCTTTACTTTGTATAGCCACTGCTACCTTATGTATAAGTGCCTTTCTTTTAGGACAGTCTTTTTGAACATGACCCAATGCATTACACAAGAAACACCGCACACGCTGAAAAACTGGATTCCCAACTGACCTTTTTACCTCAGCTGATTTTACCGGCTCCCTAGGCATAGGTCTTACAGACTGGTTTCCAGACTTAAAATCTTTTAAAACCACGTTCTGAGTTTCCCCATGAGCTTCGGCAAATAAATCGGCTTGCTTAGCCATATCTTTTACGTTTGTGAAGACTTTCTCCTTCAGAAATTGATCTAATTCTCGCCCAACTGTATTAAATAATTGATCTCTGAGCAAGAAATCAGTCAACCCTTCAAACGTTTTCACCGCTTTGCCGCATTCAATCCACCGCTCAAAATAGTTCGCAATTCTGACGGTGAACTGACCAAAGGTTTCTCCCTTATCGGGCTTGCTATACCTGAACTTTTTTCGAAAACCTTGTTCAGTGAGCTCGTACCTTTTGAGAAGTGCTTCCTTTAGGACGTCGTACTTAAACACATCGTCCCTAGGAAGTCGCGAGTATACATCCAGTGCTTTACCTTTTAATAAAGCACTCAGATGCAGCGCCCAGTCATTTTGACTCCACTTCTGGTTTTCGGCATACCGCTCAAACCGATGAAGATAACTATCTATGTTATCTTTTTCATCGTCAAAGGGAGGTAATTTGGGGCCCCTTAATTTGCTAAAGGCAGAATCGTGTTCTCTTCCAGATGTCGCTAACTCTACCTTACGCTCATGATCCCGTTGTTTTGCTTTTTCATCTAACTCTATTCGCTTTTGCTCCGCTTCCATTTCCCATCCTATCCTATCCTTTTCCGCCTGCTTCTCTAATTCTATCTTTTCCCTCTCGGCCTGCTTCTCTAATTCTATCTTTTCCCTCTCGGCCTGCTGCTCTAATTCTATCTTTTCCCTTTGGGCCTGCTTTTCTAATTCTATCTTTTCCTTCTCAATTGCCCATTTCCTATCATCGGATTCCCTTTCTAATTCCCTTTTTCTTTCATCGGATTCCCTTTCTAATTCCCTTGACCTTACCCTTTCTTCCTTTTCTAATTCCCTTGCCCTTGCCCTTTCTTCCCTTTCCCGGGCTTGTTCTTCTTGAATAAATTTCCTTAAGCTTTCACCTTCATATCCAAATTCTTTGCCTAAGGCAACCAAGTCCTTAAGGGATGACATGACAATTGTAATATGAATATAGATATATAACCAAACCAATACTTTAAACACGTTTATACTGGACACACGGACCTAGGTAAACTAAACAAAATAAACTACAACTAGAGTATTATCTTAACAGAAGGTCACGCTCGAATATAAACATTAAATGTATACCTTCACAAAAATGATTGACAGTTCACTTAATCCAACGATCCCACTTCTGACACCATTGTAACAGAATTGTTACCGAGAGGAGGGTGGATTAAATGAACAATACAAACACAATTTGTGAAAGAAAATATAAATTTATGTAATAAATTATAAATGAAAAAAAATACAGATGTAACAACACAATAATTCACGCGCTCAACCCACAATTACACTCACAACCATTCACAATACATGAATAAATTAAATAACAATACAAAAGGAATCACAAATGTAAAGGGATCTCTTGGATTATACACAGATCCAAGAATCCTTTACGAAAGTTAAATAAATGCAAGAATGATTTACGAAAAAAAATAAACACAAACGACAAACTATCTATCGCACGATGGATTGCGATAACTAGCACGATCATATACTTGTATTCAATCAAGTTGCTAGCTTTTATTTATATCTATGTGATCACTTGAAATATTATTGCGATCTGACATAAACATGCAAATACAACAATGTATTAAATTATATCACAATTTCAATACACCTATGTGTCTCCCCTGTATAACCGCACGATTCAGCAACAGTTGAATCGTCTCCCAGTTTCCCCGAGAACCGAGGGTTGACCAATACTATTATCGGACGTTTCCCTACACGGATCCACCACAGTTATACGTTCAGACAGCATACAACATCTACCCGAACCAACGGTTCCTCACTCCCCTAGATGTCAACCCGGACGTTTTACAACTCTAAGACAGCTCCGACACTCGGACTTCTAGCTTTCCGGATATTTACATGTTACACAGATGTTGACGAACAGACAGTTCGACACACAGACAGATACTTCAATTCCGTTTGCACAAATTAACGGCACAATCACATTCAGATATTTATACAGAGATGTTCCAGAACAAACAATAGATGTCCCACAACAAATCAAACGATTTCAAAGACGTTTATCAAAAGATGGTATCAGATGTGTTAACAGCTACGGTATCAACGATGTTATTAGCAGCTACGGTATCAACGATGTTATTAGCAGCTACGGTTATCAACGATGTTATTAGCAGCTACGGTATCAACGATGTTATTAGCAGCTACGGTACCAGAAACAATGTAACAACTATGTTAGCAGCTACGGTATCAGAGACGGTATCAACGATGTTATTAGATGCGCTATCAGTGATGAACTTCTACGGTATCAACGACGGAATCAGCTGGAATCAGACTGAATCAAACTGAATTAAACGGTGACAGCTATTGTCAGATGTTATCAGATCTACGGAATCAACGATGTTATTAGATCTCCGGAATCAGCCCTTTGGCTGGAGATTTGCAAGACGAGGTTATCTATCCTTCGATTAGATATTTGGGTTCCCGTAAAAAATAATGAGAAATCCTTAGCCTTATATACTCTCAATAGGTGAACATAAATCACATCGAGCTTGCAGTGCACCACGTAAAACGAGTATTTCGGATTTCATGTAAATTACAAATTGGCACATGCAAATCGTTACACGCCACTTAATCACCCCAGGTAATGCGTGTACGACGTAATCAAGAAAATGGTGAGTTTCGTTTGCAATTCAAGTACAACAAAAATCAGTTCAAATTTTCGCCTAATTCTGTGACAATACCTCCCCCCTAAGAATAAAAATGTACACATTTTTAAAACTAACACAGAATAGAAGAAAAATAACTACTGATGATATCTTACAACATTTACACTGGTTATACTACAAACTGGATTTTATTACTGGGCAAATTCATACAAATTTCCCATCACGCCCTACTCAAGTAGTCTGCGCCTATATTTTCAACTCCCCTTATTGCTTCTACACGGAAACGATAAGGTTGTAGTGTTAGCGCCCAACGCATCAACCGAGCGTTAGCGACCTTGGCCTTGTTTAAATACAGTAGGGGTTGGTGATCAGTCTCAAGAACGAAATCTCTCCCAAATAGATATGCGTGATACTTCCCAATTCCCCATACTACGGCCAAACATTCCTTTTCTATAACGGAATAATTTTTCTCCCTGGGTAGCAATTTTCTACTCGAGTAAGCTACGGGTAACTTACTGTCGTCCTGCTCTTGCAGTAAAACTGCCCCCAACCCAGTTTCAGAAGCGTCTGTTCTTAGAATAAAAGGTTTGCTGACATCTGGCAATTTCAATATAGGTGCACTAACCAGTTTCTCTTTCAGAGTACAAAATGCTTTATCTTGTGGCGGTCCCCATTCCACTTTGTTTGGTTGCCCCTTTTTGGTCAAATCAGACAGCGGGCTAGCAATGGCTGCAAAGTTCGGTATAAACTTTCTGTAAAAACCTACTAGACCTAGAAATGATCTTACCTGCGTTTTGTTGGTTGGCTTCGGTGCGTCTCTAATTGCTTCAATTTGCTTGGGATGAGGTTTTAACTGACCCATACCGCTGACCCTATGACCCAAACAATCTAAATCTGTATAACCAATACTGCATTTAGTGGGTCTCACTGTGAGGTTCGCTCTGCGGAGTCTATTGAAGAGCTCGCTCAGTACGGACACGTGCTCACTCCAAGTATTCGTGTACACGAATATGTCGTCTACAAAGCTATCAACGTTAGTTAAACCTTTTAGCAACTTTCGCATCAAACGACAACAAGTGGCGCTGGCTCCAACTAACCCGAAAGGCATCACTTTGAATTGATACAATCCTTTCTGGGTCGCAAATGCCGTCAAAGTTCGGGACTCTGGGACAATGGGAACCTGCCAATATCCCTTGGACAGATCCAATTTGGAAATCCATCGGTTTCCCGACAACTTTGCAAATAGACCCTCCATATCTGGCATTGGTTCTGCATCGAACACAGTGATTTTATTCAACTGCCGAAAATCGATACAGAATCGGTTCGTCCCGTCCTTTTTCCTTACTAACACTACTGGAGACGAATATGGTGAATTGGAGGGTTCAATCACCCCCAGATCCAACATTTTACTCACCTCTTCGTCCACAGCTTCACGTGCGTTGTATGGCACCGGATAGCCCTTGATTCGAATAGGGTCAGACGTATTCAGCTTAATTTTGAGGTCCAACAAAGTTGTACAACCTGGTCTGTCAGTGAATACATAAGAATGTTTAGCCAAGAGCGCATTAATCTGTTGACGCTGGTCTTTCGTCAACTCCGCACTCACATCGACTTTATCTATCCCCTCCCCCGCAACTCCCAAGGGACATTCAAGGGAACTCTCTATATTCGAATCAGCTTCATCATCGTCTACGACTGCCGTACAAACGACATTTAAGACCCCCTTTCCAACATTGTCGCTCTGTCTCTTAATATACAGCTTGAGCATGTTAGCATGGAATGTCTTTACATTACCGTCCATGTCAATTTTATAGTCCATGTCACCTTTTACTTCTTTAACTTCATATGGACCTTTCCACTGGACTAATAACTTATTCGAACTCGTTGGAAGAAGCAATAGCACCTGATCTCCTACAAGAAATTTCCTATTACGCGCTCTGCGGTTGTAATACTTGGCATATCTGCGCCCCGATTTAATCAATTCGTCACGTGCCATCTGGCATGTACTCTCAAGTTTGTTTCTTAGATCTAACACGTACTGGTAAGTCGTTTTTATTTCCTCGTTCGAGACATCACCAGTCCATAGTTCGCGTAGTATCCGCATCGGGCCTCGAACTGTTCTACCATACAACAGTTCAAAGGGCGAGAACCCTAAACTTTCCTGCGGTACTTCACGGTACGCGAAAAGAACAGCGTTTAAATAACGGTCCCAGTCTTGCGGACGTTCCGCGCACATCTTCCGTAGCATGCTTTTCAGGGTACCATTAAACTTCTCTACCAGTCCATTGCACATCGGATGGTATGGGGTAGTGTTTAGCTGTTTGATGGATAACAGCCTACTTATTTCACCCATGAGGTCAGAGGTGAATTGGGCACCACAATCAGTGAGGATTTCCTCTGGCACCCCTACCCTACTGAAGATATCAACTAATGCTTCAGCTACCCTTTCCGTTTCAATAGTTGGTAACGCTACGGCTTCGGGGTATCTGGTTGCGTAGTCAACCAGAGTAAGTATGTACCGATTCTTTCTTTCGGTAACTGGGTGTATTGGTCCTACAATATCTACTGCCACTCTTTTAAACGGTGTATCTATTAATGGCATCTGTCCCAAGGGCACCCTTGTGACCCTTCCCTTACAGACGGTTTTCTGACATACGTCGCACGACCTACAGAACCGTGTGACATCGCCATTAACACCGGGCCAGTAGAATTCAGCGACTACCCTGCTAGTGGTCTTAGCCTTACCTAGGTGTCCTGCCATGCTTGACTCATGCGCCACCCTAAGTACTTGAGATCTATATCTCTGGGGTACGACCACTTGCCAATACTTCTTACCCTCCCGAGCGCTAAACTCCCTATGAATTAATCCGTTCTTGCGTACGAATCTAGAGCTACCCCCACGCTTGCAATGTTTAATCGCGCCGGACGTGATTTTCTCAACAATTGTTCTGATGGATTCATCACGTTCTTGCTCTTGTTTGAAATCATCACGGGAAATTCCTGAGATCGATTCAGGGACTATTAATTTATGAAACGCGGATTTCTCTCGCCGTGTTTGCGCTCGCGTTTCGACTGCCTGGGCCAAAGGTATTTTAAAATCGGCCATGGTTGGAAGACGGGAACCTTCAACATTACCGATCGTCAGATCGTAAATAGGATTGTCCATACAAAGGGCATCAACAGTTCCCGTTAAGAAAGGTGTTTTTACTGTGATCCTTGCTACGGGAATACGACCCATCGTCTGATCAAGTAACATACATGGGGATTCCCACCCGAGCATTTGGTTATCCTGCACGAGACTACGTTTGATCACTACGCCCGTACAACCAGTATCACGCAATACCACGACTTCTCGACCGTTGACAAACCCTCTCGCGGTTGGTACACGCGCTTCAGGAAATAAACACGTGCCAAGTGAATGAATACAAGGTTCTACATGTACGTTGTTATCGGATATACCTTTACTTTGTATAGCCACTGCTACCTTATGTATAAGTGCCTTTCTTTTAGGACAGTCTTTTTGAACATGACCCAATGCATTACACAAGAAACACCGCACACGCTGAAAAACTGGATTCCCAACTGACCTTTTTACCTCAGCTGATTTTACCGGCTCCCTAGGCATAGGTCTTACAGACTGGTTTCCAGACTTAAAATCTTTTAAAACCACGTTCTGAGTTTCCCCATGAGCTTCGGCAAATAAATCGGCTTGCTTAGCCATATCTTTTACGTTTGTGAAGACTTTCTCCTTCAGAAATTGATCTAATTCTCGCCCAACTGTATTAAATAATTGATCTCTGAGCAAGAAATCAGTCAACCCTTCAAACGTTTTCACCGCTTTGCCGCATTCAATCCACCGCTCAAAATAGTTCGCAATTCTGACGGTGAACTGACCAAAGGTTTCTCCCTTATCGGGCTTGCTATACCTGAACTTTTTTCGAAAACCTTGTTCAGTGAGCTCGTACCTTTTGAGAAGTGCTTCCTTTAGGACGTCGTACTTAAACACATCGTCCCTAGGAAGTCGCGAGTATACATCCAGTGCTTTACCTTTTAATAAAGCACTCAGATGCAGCGCCCAGTCATTTTGACTCCACTTCTGGTTTTCGGCATACCGCTCAAACCGATGAAGATAACTATCTATGTTATCTTTTTCATCGTCAAAGGGAGGTAATTTGGGGCCCCTTAATTTGCTAAAGGCAGAATCGTGTTCTCTTCCAGATGTCGCTAACTCTACCTTACGCTCATGATCCCGTTGTTTTGCTTTTTCATCTAACTCTATTCGCTTTTGCTCCGCTTCCATTTCCCATCCTATCCTATCCTTTTCCGCCTGCTTCTCTAATTCTATCTTTTCCCTCTCGGCCTGCTTCTCTAATTCTATCTTTTCCCTCTCGGCCTGCTGCTCTAATTCTATCTTTTCCCTTTGGGCCTGCTTTTCTAATTCTATCTTTTCCTTCTCAATTGCCCATTTCCTATCATCGGATTCCCTTTCTAATTCCCTTTTTCTTTCATCGGATTCCCTTTCTAATTCCCTTGACCTTACCCTTTCTTCCTTTTCTAATTCCCTTGCCCTTGCCCTTTCTTCCCTTTCCCGGGCTTGTTCTTCTTGAATAAATTTCCTTAAGCTTTCACCTTCATATCCAAATTCTTTGCCTAAGGCAACCAAGTCCTTAAGGGATGACATGACAATTGTAATATGAATATAGATATATAACCAAACCAATACTTTAAACACGTTTATACTGGACACACGGACCTAGGTAAACTAAACAAAATAAACTACAACTAGAGTATTATCTTAACAGAAGGTCACGCTCGAATATAAACATTAAATGTATACCTTCACAAAAATGATTGACAGTTCACTTAATCCAACGATCCCACTTCTGACACCATTGTAACAGAATTGTTACCGAGAGGAGGGTGGATTAAATGAACAATACAAACACAATTTGTGAAAGAAAATATAAATTTATGTAATAAATTATAAATGAAAAAAAATACAGATGTAACAACACAATAATTCACGCGCTCAACCCACAATTACACTCACAACCATTCACAATACATGAATAAATTAAATAACAATACAAAAGGAATCACAAATGTAAAGGGATCTCTTGGATTATACACAGATCCAAGAATCCTTTACGAAAGTTAAATAAATGCAAGAATGATTTACGAAAAAAAATAAACACAAACGACAAACTATCTATCGCACGATGGATTGCGATAACTAGCACGATCATATACTTGTATTCAATCAAGTTGCTAGCTTTTATTTATATCTATGTGATCACTTGAAATATTATTGCGATCTGACATAAACATGCAAATACAACAATGTATTAAATTATATCACAATTTCAATACACCTATGTGTCTCCCCTGTATAACCGCACGATTCAGCAACAGTTGAATCGTCTCCCAGTTTCCCCGAGAACCGAGGGTTGACCAATACTATTATCGGACGTTTCCCTACACGGATCCACCACAGTTATACGTTCAGACAGCATACAACATCTACCCGAACCAACGGTTCCTCACTCCCCTAGATGTCAACCCGGACGTTTTACAACTCTAAGACAGCTCCGACACTCGGACTTCTAGCTTTCCGGATATTTACATGTTACACAGATGTTGACGAACAGACAGTTCGACACACAGACAGATACTTCAATTCCGTTTGCACAAATTAACGGCACAATCACATTCAGATATTTATACAGAGATGTTCCAGAACAAACAATAGATGTCCCACAACAAATCAAACGATTTCAAAGACGTTTATCAAAAGATGGTATCAGATGTGTTAACAGCTACGGTATCAACGATGTTATTAGCAGCTACGGTATCAACGATGTTATTAGCAGCTACGGTTATCAACGATGTTATTAGCAGCTACGGTATCAACGATGTTATTAGCAGCTACGGTACCAGAAACAATGTAACAACTATGTTAGCAGCTACGGTATCAGAGACGGTATCAACGATGTTATTAGATGCGCTATCAGTGATGAACTTCTACGGTATCAACGACGGAATCAGCTGGAATCAGACTGAATCAAACTGAATTAAACGGTGACAGCTATTGTCAGATGTTATCAGATCTACGGAATCAACGATGTTATTAGATCTCCGGAATCAGCCCTTTGGCTGGAGATTTGCAAGACGAGGTTATCTATCCTTCGATTAGATATTTGGGTTCCCGTAAAAAATAATGAGAAATCCTTAGCCTTATATACTCTCAATAGGTGAACATAAATCACATCGAGCTTGCAGTGCACCACGTAAAACGAGTATTTCGGATTTCATGTAAATTACAAATTGGCACATGCAAATCGTTACACGCCACTTAATCACCCCAGGTAATGCGTGTACGACGTAATCAAGAAAATGGTGAGTTTCGTTTGCAATTCAAGTACAACAAAAATCAGTTCAAATTTTCGCCTAATTCTGTGACAGAGGCCAGATAGCTATGTTTCATTGGAGTCCGTCAGTGAAACATAGCATAGAAAACAGATTTTGTGTTTCATTTTGGATCGAATGGATCGCCAGCGTAGGGCACACAGCAGCGGTGAGGTGTACTCTGAACGTGGCACTCTAAGGATGATTTGAGCAGCTGTGTTTGGAACATTTTGAAGTTGCTGGAGTATATATTGAGACGACACAGCCATATTTGAGTTACAATAGTCCAGTCTTAAAAGTACTGATGAACACACAAGTGTTTTAGTGGCATCAGTTGAAAGGTATTTGCGAATGGAGCTGCTGCGTCTCAGCTCAAGATATGTAGCATGCCGTATGTTCATGGCATGTAGATACAATGTGAGAGTACTGTCCAGAGTAACACCTAGGTTTCGTACTGACTGTGTGAATTTAAAATGGTTTTGCTGATATTTATTGTTTGAGGTAAAATATGTGAATGAGAAAGTCTTTGTGTTGTGATCAGAATGACATCGGTCTTATCATCATTCATCTGCAGCATGTTACATATCATCCATGATTTCACATCAGAAATGCACCTCTCTACTCCTTGAATGGTCGCATCAACTTCAGCTGGGTGGCTAGATTTCTATAGTTGGGTGTCATTAGCATACAACTGGTGAGACACTTTATGATTATCTATGGCACTTGAGAGCGGTTGAGTGTATAAAATGAATAAAGCAGGTACAATATCAGAACCTTGTGGAACACCAAAACACACATCAACTGGGCTGGAGTGTATTCCATTTGAAGATACAACGTGTGTCCTGTTCACTAAATAGGACTTGAACCACTATAAGGCTGTGTTGTGAATGCCAAATACATGATGGAGACGGTGAACTAATGTATCATGGTCTATTGGGTCAAATGCTGCAGACGAATCAAGGAAGGCGAGAATTGTAATATTTCCACTATACAAAGCAGAGCGAATGTCATTAACTACTTTCCGAAGAGTAGTTTCAGTACTGTGGCAAGTGCAATATGAACACTGTACATTGCAAAAAGAAAGTTTCAATTCAGATGAGATACAAGTTGGGTTCAAACAACTGTTTCTATGATTTTTATATGAACGGTAGTTTAGTTCTTTAAATTGTTATGGTCGAGTGTTGGTTTCGTCAAAAGAGGCTTCACAATGCCAGTTTTGAAAAATGATTGTAATTCCCCGGATGAGAGAGAGAGAGAGAGGTATTAATAACATCAGTTAATGAAAGCAATATCGGATCTAAGCACTCAAGCAGCAGTGATGCTGGAATTGGATCAAGTTCAAATGACTTTGGTGCACTCTTCATTACGATTATCCGTACTAAATCAATAGACACAGGTTCAAATGCTGTTAACGGTTGTCGCTGAAATTATGTATCTCAACTGTATGGTGACGAGGAGTCAATTGGAATTGTGTTGTCAAGCTTATATCTAATGGTTTGTACCTTGTCTCAGAAGACTTTTGCAAACAGGTCCGGGAGGTCTACTGGAGAGAAGGTACTTGAGAGTGGTGTATATTTCTTCATTGACATTAGTTTATTAGAAATCTTAAAGAGCTCTTAGTGATCCTAGTACTGTAGTGGAATAATTTGGCTAAATAGACTATGTTTGTGACGTTTTTCTTAGCGTCTTCATAGATATGTTTATGAATAGTGAGTCAGGTGGAAAGCCAAAGCCTGTCCGCTTTACGGCGGTATCTTTTAGCAGTACGAAGCATGTTCCTAATACTGCTATACCATGGATAACACTTTTGAATTCTTACTCTGCACTTGGTGGCACGGGCATGTTTGTCAATCAATGAACGCAGGCAGTAATATGGTTGTTCTGCTGTAGGAGATAAGCACGTTTTTAGGTTTGCTTGGATGTCATGCATTAGTTTGGTTCTATTTATCATACGGAGGTTTCTCTTAGTAGTAAAAGAAAAAGATAGAGGGTTAGGGGCTAATATATCCAGATGACATATATTGCAGAGGTAATCTAATGCAAGTTCGTGTGATACAATGGTGGACCATAGAATATTATCATTAGATCTATGAAGAATCAAGTCTAACATATTACCATGTTTATGGGTGGGTTGGTTAACTGACCGTTTTAAGGTTGAAAACATGAATGGAATCTAAGAGTTTTGATGTGTATGTGTTTCCAAGACAAAGTGAAAGTTGAAATCTCCAAGAATAATCAGTTTGCCACGAATCTAAATTTCCACACTACAGGCGATTCGGAAACTTCCAAAAAGAGATATTCAGGCAGCTTGTTTTTTTTTTTCTACTAAGAGGGTCACAATAGAAGCAAATCAAAATGTACTGACCTTTGTTCTAGTGTGAGTGTTGTTTGGACTAGTTCAAACGACGTGTGGCAGAAAATGAAGACATTTTATTATGGAATTTTTTGCGTTGACGGCAATTCCACCTCCGCGAGAATGGCGGGGTAACGACTTGATGGAGTAACCGGTGGGTGTTAGATCCGCGCACTAGGGCTCGTTGCCTGATGTTTTTAGCCATGTTTCTGTCAGGAAGAAGACGTCTGTATTCTGATCGTTTATACTAGTAGCTAATTCTGTGTGCTTTTCCGGTGTTCCTAATCATTGGGCGTTCAATAAGGCGATACGCAGTGGTATCTCTGGGGTTGCTGACACAAAATTTGCCGATTTAATAGGAATTTGCACCAGGTTATCTAAATAGAAGGCCGAATTTTTAAATTGTTTAGCCTTAAAGGGAAAGAGATATGACCGGAATTCTTCTTGTTCTACGCCGGCCAGCAGTAAAACAGCGTTTGTTTTTTCACACTTAACTAATGATGAATGTAGTCCCAGTTCGTTTAGTCTTAAGCACAATGTAGTATGGAGAGCCAAGAAGTGGTCAT
>JAQISU010000047.1:6475000-6527500 GCA_029339505.1 Unio delphinus | reverse complement strand
TAATAATAATAATAATAATAATTAGAAGAAGAAGAAGAAGAAGAAGAAGAAGAAGAAGAAGAAGAAGAAGAAGAAGAAGAAACAATAATAACTGCAATAAATATGCACACAGTATATTTGTCAAATATACAAAATTTACTAATAGAGGAAGATTTTTTTTAATAAATGTATTGGCATTAATCAAAACAATATAACATATCCCAAAATATCTTACTTTTCCACTTCTATTCGGATTAAGAGAATAAACTTATAATTCACCTGCAAAGAAGTGACGTAAAGTTATTTTAGAGTTCAGTTGCAAACAAGTGAGATATGGTTCTTTTACTTTTAGAATACTTCGAAACATAAAATTAAGAGTGGAATATAAAATATTTTCATGCTTTTAAGTCGTACGTATATATATATATATATATATATATATATATATATATATATATATATATATATATATATATATATATATATATATATATATATATATATATATAGTAGTCGTTTAGTCAGAACTGTCAATATTGTCAGTATTCGTCGTAGGCCAGCAAGTATGTTTCCATCATGTGATACACTTCTTGCCTTTTAAATCCCCTTTTCTCCTTTCTTCTTCTCTTTCTTTCTAAGTGAAATTACTTTTCCTCTGTCATGGTTAATTGTATTTTTTCACTTAGATTAGTCTCTGCAGATGATGTGAATATGTTTAGTTTGTTCTGCTGTATTTGTTTTTGATCTGCGTGTATGTCTTTTCTCTTTTCTTTCTGTTTTAGCTTTGCTGGGTATGTGCTTCCTGTCATATTTGTTCTTTGTTCTTGTTATGTCTTTGTTCCTTTGTTTTGTTGTTGTTTTTGTTTTTCAATAACTGTCTGTAAATGGCTTGTATTTTGTCCTAGTTCTTGTTGTTTTTCTTTATAAAGATGTTTTGGAGATTCTCTATCTTGTTGCTGTTGCTGCTGCATTTATTGTTTCCGCGCATGTACCATGACTTTGTTAAAAAATCCATTCAGGTAAAAAGCTCTTTTCATTTATCGCAGTTTACGTTTGTCAATTTCAAAGATTATAATCCCATTGTATGTGGAGGTCAATGGGATTGTTATAAGTTTAGATGATGCGGATGTTATTCCAAATGTATTTTCAAAAGTTTAAACTGTTGCATATAAAAGTATTTCCAAAGGTATGTCTGATAAGTGGAGTTCCCCAGTGTGTTTCTTATCTTCGTGATGGCTGTTTTTATTATTAACTCTTTCCCCCGTTCTGTTCATATCGCCGTCTGGTATTACCGGCGTGTTTCATCTTGGACGTAAGATGTGGCCTTTGTATCCATCCTCGTTTATTGAACATGGAAGAGGGGAAGACATTAGAGGAAAGTGACGGGGAAGAAACAACAGACTCCTTAGGGGTCCGTCTCCTAACATCAACGGCTATACCAAAATAGTGAACAACAAAAAAGAGTAAAATTCCCCTTGGTTATCCAGCAACTCACCAGACAGATGCCCCCTCCCACCCCCCGTTTAAAAAAATGAAAAGGTGTTTTATGTGTATATGTATCCCCCAAAGGTGTGCTGTTTATTTATTTTATCAAAAGATGTTGAACAAAAACCTAGAATTTTGGTGGCATTTTAAAATTCCCTAGTGTAGTCTATAGGGTTATTTATCCGAGCTTGGTTTTAAACACCTTACTCGGCATTCCTTATCTAGTTTTGTAGTTGACCCTTGCTAGGGGTTACCTATGTTCAATGTGTCCTATGTGTATATACTATAATGTGTGAATGCTATATCGTTTGTATACGGACTGCTATATCGTTTGTGTGCGGACTGCTATATCGTTTGTGTGCGGACTGGACTGCTATATCGTTTGTGTGCGGACTGCTATATCGTTTGTGTACGGACTGCTATATCGTTTGTGTGCGGACTGGACTGCTATATCGTTTGTGTGCGGACTGCTATATCGTTTGTGTGCGGACTGGACTGCTATATCGTTTGTGTGAGGACTGCTATATCGTTTGTGTGCGGACTGCTATATCGTTTGTGTGCTGACAGCGTCAAATTTAATTACCCAGGTTTTTTTGTTATATATTTATTATGCATAATCTTCAATGAAGTTTCATTTGAAAAATTATTTTTATTTTCAATTTTGAATTTTGGCGAGTAAACTGTGTAATAAAATGTAAAAAAAATGCTAGTGTTTCATGTGTATGATTATTTGTGTCGTTTCTCGTACTATATAAGAATCTGGCCAGCTGTGTTCGAACCAGGGTCTATACTTTATTTATTTGATGTACTTCTTAACTTCAAAGTTTCCCAAACTGTTCTTTATATATAAATTCCCCGCAAGAGTAAGTAGAAACTATAAAATCCGGAAGCGGCATAGTTGATAAGGAAGAAAGACATTTGGAGTATGTGACAGCCATATACCTTGTATATTTAACCCTAGTACTTACGTGTGTATGCTAACTTTTCTATATATCCCCACCCCCACCCCTACCCCAAGCTCTTGTTGAGACCTGTCCACTTTGCGTAGCACTTTGTGACGTAGCCACATAACGTCATTGTCTCGTACTTTCCACAAATAGGTCCCTTGTTCTACACTCTTTGCTTGGTACGTGTCATTGTCATTATAAACGAAGTGGTTACTTCTCAGCAACGAGTATCAGAATGGTGCTTTGTTACTTTCTTCAATGTTCGTGAAGACTAGGCACTAATAATAATAATATTTTGATTTCCAAGAAAAACTAATTAAGGAACTGCTGAGTTGTGTTTTATTTTATAATTATTTAAAATTTATTGACAGTTTTCATAACTTCACACATCAATACATTTTCAACCTCCCTGTTAAATAAACTATTCCACACGTCACATTTCAATTCATTTACTTAAATTGTTTCCTTCGAAAATCTTTTCTCAGATTTTTCAAACAGGAACAATTATTTACTAAGTAATGAAAGAGTTTTAAAAAAAATAATAAAGATATCTTACACATAAATTACTATTTTTTCTATAAAGAATACGAAGAATTAAAACAAAATTCATGAATTATATGTAGACATTTGTGAGGCAAATTACGACCTGACAATTTTACAAACAAATGGATTTGCGGTATAATTTGTGATCACAAATTATGTTTTGCTAACGTATTCTTTTTTTATTATAGCAAATCTTTGGTAGCGAATGCAAACAAAACTTCTAATTGATATATTCTGTATACTTAGATATGACAATACTATTTCAATGACTCGTCGAACAGAAAATGTACGCCATATTTAAACTGTATTAACCTATATGGCGTTTCCTTTCTTAAGATCACCCTGTTTAGCAAGACATAAAAGACATGGCAGTGTGGGATTAACTAATGTAATTAATACTACTTTATTCGATTGGTACAAGATTGCTTTTGATCTGGTGACATTTCAAAGATGTTACGATTCTCACCTTTACAAATCGGCAGTGATAAAGATGATAATCCGAGTAGCGCTTTATTTGCAAATACAAAGAAATCAAACACCAATTAGTGATTGTTTTCTTTTTCCTACATTTAATTGAACTAATCAACATAAAAATCCTCTAGTACTGTTCCTTTTTTCTTTAATGGCACTCGGCACCTGAGAACGAAGGTCCAAAATAAATCAGCCAATCACAAGGCCAGTCCTAAATGTCCTGAAGAGAATTATATATTTAATGATCAATGTCAGTTAAATCCATAATCACTTCTGATAATAACCATCACTTACGGTATCGTTCATGATTACATTTTAAAATCTCCTTATCGACAACATTTGCTTCTGCTACATGCTAAATATTTTTACTGGTGACATTAGAACCGTCTTTACGTTTAATAGTGACCATAACAGTGTGTGTGCTTATATCGCATGATGGAGATACCAACAGTTGAGGAACATTTGGAAAGAAGAGGCGTCTTCAAAAGAGGTGCTCTATCTATCTATCTATCTATCTATCTATCTATCTATCTATCTATCTATCTATCTATCTATCTATCTATCTATCTATCTATCTATCTATCTATCGTCTGTCTGTCATATTTTTGCTTTTTATTGATTTCTTTCTGTTCTTCTTGCTTTATTGTTCCGATCCATATGGTTCCCCATGATTAATTTATCTGGTGCTTATATCCCTCGTAGCGTTGTGTCATGGCTTAAGATGGTTTCTTCCTCTTGTTATTCTTCTTGACTTTATATCTATCTGTATGCCTCGGATGCAGGAGGTAACGTGTTCTATACCCGGCCGAGTCATGACAAAGACTTACAAAAATGGTACGAACAGCGGCCTTGTACTCGATATGACACATTTTTTAAACCTACGTTAAAAATCCAAATCATACATATGTATTCAGACAGACAGACCTCATCTTTCTCTTTTTATTCTTCTTAACTTTCTATCCGTCAAATTGCTTTTGTGGTGAATTGTATCTACTATGATATCGCATGGTACACATAAACTGGCTTTTAATACAGTAAAATGCATTAGCTGTGTATTTGTCTGCACAGTTATTTGATTTACCGATATAATGTTCTTTTTAAAGAACTATCAGTTTCTCTAATGGCATTTAAAATGAGACAAATATAGTTGAATATTCTATATCGTTTGTCTCAAAATCATTTTTTTTTTTACAACAATTGATATAGTTACATTTTTAAACTCCAATTCTATATACATCTGTAACTTGTAGCTCACACTGTTTAACTTCATTCATATTTAATATAAAAACACCAAAAGTACTGTAGGTATTCCAATTGACGCTCCGGCGGTTGGTGTATATTTCAAAAGTGTGTGTGTGTGTGTGTGTGTGTGTGTGTGTGTGTGTGTGTGTGTGATCGAATAACGTATATCACTGTTTGACTGAGAACTTTAGTAAGTGTTTTTTTTTTCTTCAAACAGTTATTGGTTTACTCGTGTACTGTTTGATTTGTATGGATATACCATACTGGATATTTAAGAATCTCTAATGTCCGCCCCGTTTGTCTAATGTAATACATTGGTTAAATGTAAAGGATCCTTTCACGTTGAAGTGGTCATCTGAACATAAATTTTAACCGACTTGTCACTTTCAAACGGTTGAAGTGGTCATCTGAACATAAATTTTAACCGACTTGTCACTTTCAAACGGTTGAAGTGGTCATCTGAACATAAATTTTAACCGACTTGTCTCACTTTCAAACGGTTGAAGTGGTCATCTGAACATAAATTTTAACCGACTTGTCACTTTCAAACGGTTGAAGTGGTCACCTGGACATAAATTTTAACCGACTTGTCACTTTCAAACGGTTGAAGTGGTCATCTGAACATAAATTTTAACTGACTTGTCACTGCAGTTTGTGATAGTTGTTAATGTTATTCTTGTGCACTTATGGAGTAGTTTCAGAACATGAAGTTGAGAAAGTCATATGTATTAGTATACCCAATCGATATAATAATAATAATAATAATAATAATAATAATAATAATAATAATAATAATAATAATAATAATAAAAATAAATTTTTACAGGGCAAGTGAAGCTTGCTGTTTCTATAAACTCTGGATTACTGACAGTTCATGGTGAGCATCTCTCTCTCTCTCTCTCTCTCTCTCTCTCTCTCTCTCTCTCTCTCTCTCTCTCTCTCTATCAATCAATTAATCAATCAATCAATCAATCATTCGGATTGTTTTGCTTTTGACCATTAACCTGTAACTGGCTTATGATGAATTTCATTTTAAAAAGATGTCATGATCTTTTCATACTAAATTGATTCGCTGTACTTGCACCGTGCTGTTACATCCCGATTTAGTCATTAAAAGACAATAATTATAATACTCAGGGTAATTTTCACCTATATTTTCCAATTTCCTATTCAGGCCTTCATTTTTAATATTTTTATTTATAAAAGTAATGAAATATTTTATATATTGATCAATGATATTTACATTATATTTTTTTATTTTCTTATAGCAATGGAAGCTAGACATATCAGGTCTAAGTTTTCCACCTTGCCTGATTCCTTTGTACAGGTGAGTACTATAGTTCTATTAATTAGCTATATTGTGATTATTTTAATGGACAAATAATTTCATCAATGGGTTGATGTTACAACAGGAACAGATGAACAAACAGCATAGATCCTGATCTGCAGGTGTAAAATGCAGTGGTATGTTAGAGTCTACATTGTTTGAATTATAAGCGATTATAGACGGTACATATATTTTGCAAGTTGGGGATTATCCCTGAGACTAATATTTATGTATTTAATGTAGATTATCTTGCACTGTTATCTTGCATCCTTTTGTTTAATTTACTGAGTCATTTATATTTACTAATCTAATAAATTTTTCAGATCTCTTTGATTCCGGATGAAACGGAAACTTGCAGATGTAGTACGGAGACAATCTCAAAAAGCAACAACCCGGTTTATGATGAAAAGTTTTCCTTGTGAGTTGTTTATTATTATTATTATTATTATTATTATTATTATTATTATTATTATTATTATTATTATTATTATTGTGGAATCTCTTTAAGCGGTCCTTTATAACTCCGGCCTTTTCCGTCATGGTTCTTTGTTACTCGTTACCGGCTTTTTCTGGACTGGTCCTTTTTAACCGTGTCCTATTTATTACAGGTCCGTTCTGACATGACAACGAAAAGAATCGTACTTTATTCATCTGTTTTTAAAAGCTTATGATTTATAATCTGTAAAATCATAGTGTAAATATTTAACGAAGATTTTTTTTATCCTTCTGTTTGCTCCGTTGTATTTCTACTTACCTCTCCATACCTTGACCAACGCAGTTGCTGACATTTAACATCTTGCTACTCTTAACAATCTGTAAGATTACAACACATCGAAACTGTTTAAGTTACATGTAATTACAGCTATTGGGACTGTATTCGTGATAATTTCTACCTCATATATATTCACGACAATTTCTACCTGATATTCTGATGCAAAAATGATTCGTCGACAATACTAGTATGGTTGGCGAATAAATACCCAAGATAATTCAAAATTAATCGATCGCTTATTTCTCAATATTTGATACCTGCTGTAAACGAAAAGTACAGTTATAATCTCTTTTGCAGTTTTAATTTTGTTAGAGATTGTCAAAGTTCTGTGATAAACATTTCTGCATCGAAATTTATAAGTTGAGAACATAACTGAACCTTAGTCATTGCAAAGCTATACAACATATACAACAGCTATACAACATATACAACAGCTATACAACAGTATCCATGATGTAACCTCAGCCCCCACAACCTAAACAAACTTAAAAGACCAGCGCAAGATTTTTTTATAACACAATCATGTTATCAGTTGATGTCATTTCTATTACTTGTCATCACGCTTTTCAAATCCAAAAATGCACATCTTTCAGCGTGTCACCAACTGAAAACGTGTCCTTGAGTGTGCCCCTTTTATATGTTAGTATGTAGTTGGGCAAGGCAATGCACTCCAATTGCTTCGGCACAATATCCAATAAATGTCAAACTATTGCTGTGCTGTGTTCTCCCTCCCCCAAGAAAGATAAATAAATTGAAATACTGTATTTCCTTTATTTATTTTTCTCGCGAGGATCTGTAACATGTAGAGTATGTTCTTTTCTTTTCTGTTGCTACGAGAATGTAGACGCCTTAATCACTAGGCCATCGGAACGTTGATCATCCATGGAAATAACCTACTCTTGATTGCTCCTTTACGGTATACGGCATGTGTACCCATTAGCGGACATGGATAAGGCTGACAAGCGACTGATTGATTGATTGACTGACTGATTGATTGATTGATTGATTGATTGATTGATTGATTGATTGATTGATTAGTTGGTTGGTTGATTGATTATTAGATTGATTGAGTAGCATTATTATTATTATTATTATTATTATTATTATTATTATTATTATTATTATAGTGAGCTGACAGATGAGGATTATCGCAAAAGAGTTATGGTTTCCATGTGGCATCAGGATCCCGTTACCAGGTGGGTAATTCTTGAAAGACAATATCGTATGCAATAAAGACTGCAAGAGTATTTGTGTGACTTTTTTTTTTATAGTTATTCCATTCGACAACTGATTTAATCTTTCTTGATTCATTTCAATAGATTTAGTCTGATCACGAGCTTTATTACGAATACATTGTACTATGGGTTGTTTCTCTCATCATCGTCATCGTCGCTTATTGCTCATTTTTATTTATCTGTCCAATTTCAGGTTGAATGAATTTTGGGGTTGCACATCATTTGGTGTTGCAAGTCTCATGAAGCCAAACAAGGTAAATATTTCTTTAAGAAATATTTATTTATTTATTTCTTTTCTCCTCCATAGTTACCGTAATTTAAAATTTCTAGTACATTGAGAATAACAATTTTGCAGACTCATCTTTTATAGACAACCCAGGTACTATATATAACAGGGGTCTCAAACTCGCGGCCCGCGGGCCATTTCAGGCCCGCTAGACGATATTTTGCGGCCCGCTGCCTGACAGTAAAGTTTAATGTTAATGCGGCCCGCGCGTTTTCCCCATTCTCATATATATAATGTGACCCTCCGATTCTTATGGTTTTTTTTTATATTTGTATAGGTTTGGACGTTGATTATAATGGTAAAAATCGTTTTAAAATCGGACTAAAAGTTTTTATTTTATAGCATTTTATGAGACAAACATGGCCAAAGTGCGGTTTTGAGAAAACACGCTTCGAATGTTGTGTATACATATATCAAAAGTTGAAAAAGTCAGTTAGTAGGTAAAGCACAACCATAATTGTGTAAATCGTAGCAATCTGACACAGTATCAAAGAATCTCTATTAAAGCTGCAAGTATAGTTTGTCCGGAAAAGAAGGTTCGGTTTAGCAACATCAGCCTTTCAGCCAACACAGTGGCAGAGCGCATTTCTGAGCTGTCAGGTAACATTTATGATCACCTGTGTGAGAAAAGGTAAACATTTCCATGCATACTCAGTCGCTCTTGATGAGAGCACAGACGTTACTGACACTGCACAGCTCGCAATATATGTCCGTGGTGTTGATGATAATTTTGAAGTGATGGAGGAGTTGCTCAAAGTGGTTCCAATGCATGGCCAGACCACTGCTCAGGAGATATTCCGCCAGCTATGTGATGCCATTGTGGATGCCGGTTTACCGTGGAAATATTTTGTAAGAATAACAACCGACGGAGCGCCATCAATGACAGGGAAAATAAATGGACTCGTGGCACATGTTCAAAGAAAACTGGAAGAGGAGGGTGTGGAAAAAGCCGTTGTTCTACACTGCATTATACATCAGCAGGCCCTTTGCAGTAAATGTCTGAAGTTTGACAATGTGATGTCTGACGTTGTGAAATGCATCAACCATATCAGATCCAGTGGCTTGAAGCACCGGCAGTTCCTCGCCTTTTTAGAGGAAATAGAGTCAGCATATGAGGATGTTATCTACTTCACCGAGGTACGTTGGGTTAGTGGGGAAACGTCTTGAAAAGGTTTTTTGAGTTGAGAGCAGAAATCAAAGCCTTCACGGAGAAGGATGGGTGGTTGTTCCTGTACTATGTGATCCCAAATGGCTCATGGACTTGGCTTTTTTTGTTGACATTACACAGGAGCTAAAAGTAATCAACTAAAATTTACAAGGCCAGGGGCAGCTTGTCAATGTTGCCTATGACAATGTCAGGGCATTCTGCACAAAACTTATGTTATGGAAAGCCCAGCTTTCTCAGAGAAACCTCTGCCATTTCCCAACATGCAAAGTACTCATGGATTCGGGCACACCATTCAGTAGTAAGTATACTGATGCCATTGCAAAGCTACAGGAAGAATTTGATCGCAGGTTTGCAGACTTCAAAACACACAGAGCCACTTTTCAAATTTTTGCTGACCCTTTCTCCTTCAATGTGGAAAATGCCCACCCTACCCCCTTGAGCTTCAAATGCAGCTGATTGATCTTCAGTGCAATTCTGAACTCAAGGCTAATTTCAGTTAGGTGAATGGAAAAACAGACAAGCTTGGACAATTTATGAGACAATTACCCTCCACCTTCCCTGAGATTTCCAGGTTGTTCAAGCGGATCATGTGCCTTTGTGGAAGTACCTATCTGTGTGAAAAGCTCTTTTCCACTATGAACTTTAACAAGTCAAAGTTCAGGGCCAAACTTACTGATGAGCATCTTCAAGCTATACTGAGGGTCTCAGTTGCTTCCTCACTCAAGCCAAATGTTGCTCAGCTGTGTAAGAAGAAGCGCTGCTAGGTCTCTGGCAACAAGGAGTAGGAGGAAGTAAGTGAAGCCTGTGTTCTTGAGAACCCTTAATGTTTTTATTTTTTATTATTAAAGGTTTAGCAGATTGTAACAGTTGTATTTTATTGAATTTGAAATCGCTTTTTTGTGGAATACTCGATGCGGCCCAGTCACATATAGACTCTACCTCCTGCGGCCCCCGGATAATTTGAGTTTGAGACCCCTGATATATAATGTACTTATTTTAACAGTTAGGTTGTAGTATCACCTATCATCAGATTTCTCAATCCCAATACACCGTCTCTGTCTGTCTGTCTGTCTGTCTCTCTGTCTCTCTCTCTCTCTCTCTCAGAAAAAGCTTATTTTCCAATTTTATCATTATTAACTATCAACAGATTCCCCCTCGCTCTCAAACGGGAGACATATAAACCTATAATACAAGTCTGTTATCTGTCTCCTGTTTACTTAACGTTTCAAAGCTGATCAGATATTTATCGGTAACAAGTTTGCACATATAATAATAATAATAATAATAATAATAATAATAATAATAATAATAATCAAATATAAAGATTAATATGAAATAATAATGTTAGGCCATTCTCAATCTATATTAAATTTAGAGTTTTCCCTCTTTGTTTCTTCTTCTTAAATGAATTGTATTCCATCTACTACAGGCTGTGAAAGGTTGGTACTACCTCCTAACTGAGACGGTAGGACGAAAGAAACACATGCAGGTTGCCACCAAAGAAAAGCTTCTGTCAACCAACAAAAGAAGTGAGTATCAATCAATCAATCAACCAATCAATCATTTAATCAATCAATCAATCAGTTTAATGTAGTTTAATGTGTATTTGCACGATGTTGTTGTGTGAGTGTAGAGAGAGTAAATAAATGAGTATGGAATGACAAAACAATCAACAGGGATGTACTTTGTCTCGTCAAATTATAACAATCAACAGGAATGTACACTGTCTCATCAAATTATAACAATCAAAAAGTATGTGCATTGTCTTATCAAATTTGAATATATATGTGAATAAATAATGAATAACGTGAAATCATAATTACAAGTACCTTGTATATTTAAAAGCAGAACATTCATGCTAATCAGACTTCTACTTCCTTTTTGTCTCAAGGTGCTTCCTTGTCTTCAGTGATACCGGCTATCAATAAGGACATCACAGGGGTCAAGCAGTTGAAAATGACGGTGCACAGAGGTATAGGAGGATTTGGCTTCACCATCTTGGAATCCTGTCCTGTGAAAGTGGGAAGAGTTGACAGAGGTATGCGTTATGACTGTTATCCATATCTATCTGTCTGTTCATTGCTCTGTATATCTATTAAATAGGGCCGTCGAGGATTCTGATCACATGTTGAAGTTTGAATGTGTATTCTTAAAATTTTCAATATAAAAAAACAAGCTTTCGCTCAAAAACAAAACCTAAAGTTGACAAGCTATACAGTGATTTCATTTCATTTTGTGTTACTGTTAGAATAACCATAATTGAAAATATTCTGAAATTTTATATTTATTACAGTTTTCAGTTACGTTTTCGTAATTTCCTGGCCCAGTATTTTGTTTAAGCGTGTTGTGGGTGTGTCCAGATTTAATAAAAGTCTAACTTTTACTGTCTGCATATCTGTATGTTTTTCGGTTTCCTGTTGCATATAGGAAAAGTTGGGGAATTTTTTTGCTGTGCCCAACATCCTTTTTAGAAATGTTAATATTTTCATAAATATTTATCTGACGCATTCAAACTTCATAATTTCGGAATGTTTGATCATCATCGATATCATCGGAGTTGTTGTTTCTGTAGATGTACTGTTGAAGATGTAGCCATGGTTTTTTCGTTCAGCTCAGACATGTTTCACTCTTTTCATTGTGCACTGTTATAATCGATTATTAATATTTCAGGCTCGCGTGCTTCTGAGACTGAACTGAGAGAACATGATGTCATCGTTCGAGTAAATGGTGTAAACGTCTCGAGATCTACTTCAGTCAGTGTGGCGAAGCTAATCAAGTAGGTGTTCCTTCTCTTTTTGCAGAAATAACAAGCGTCCACTATTATTAGACATAGCCCTGGTAATTCACAAGGTGTCGTCGCCACTTGTACACGCACATCTAATAACGTATAGTTTCCAATATTAACCCTATGCCAACATGCTCTGCAGAAGTAAATATATCATGGAGTCGAACAAGTTTCAGGCACACTTGATATATTAACTTTGTTGTGACGACATAACCAGGTTAATGCTTAAATGGAAGTGTTCGATTTTGAAACACAAAGCACGTTTGAAGTTTTAAAGGTACTGTGCTAGCATAATCAAGTCATTATATTCTTGCTGCCATGTCACTACTACTACTACTACTACTACTACTACTACTACTACTAATAATAATAATAATAATAATAATAATAATAATAATCAGTCAGACATAATAATATTGTTATTATTTTTATTAATTGATTCAGTTTGTATCACGGGCTTCATTGTTTCAATTTTTGTTTGTCATTTTCAAATCGCAGGAACAGTGGCAGCATGGTTACTTTGGATCTCATCAGACCCACTTCCTTCATCGTTGAGGCGTTGCCAACAGACGACCGGACACAACCTTTACTGCGAGACTCTATCTACGTAAGTAAACTGTTGACAAGTTCTTTGCGCGCTTTAACTACATTTTCAGAATTAGTCACAACATGTTTACAAAATTATTTCTACTCTCATTTTTGTTTCACTGTGCTTGTAAAGTGTCACGGAACTTGGTGTATTATAGTGCAGAAAGTGATGGAAAATTGTAGATATGTCTTCAGAGACTTGATGTTTTTTTTTTCTAGAGACTTTTGTCAAGTTTTGTTCCTGTTCTCGTGTATCATGCTTTTTGTCAGTTTCTTCGTGTATGAATACTTTCACTCCTTGAAGATACATATGGAATTAGAGGGAATCAATTCAAGTTAGAATACCAAAGATTAAATATGTTACTCAAGATTAACAAGTCTAATGGATGGTACGACAAGATGAAGGAAATGAGTTCTTGGTTTTAGTATACACTGAAGATTTAAGGGTGGCAGGTAGTGAGGAAAAATTCGTTTGAAAAGTGATGATACGTCATTATATTTGACTTCATTTAAAGTGGATCATTGTCTAATTTCAGGATCTGAATAAATGTTGTCAAGACGCTGTCAACCGCTTGTTGAGTCAAGATATGGACTTTGTAGAACTGATGCGTTATGGGATGCAGCAATACTCACGGCCGTTACGTCACTGCATACTCAGCCAGTCTCAGTATGGGACTCTTTTCCGGAATATTGAGAAAGTGAGTACACATTAAATTCTCAAATCAATAAATCTGTGTCCTCTTCTCGATCCACCTACTATCCTCTGTGCAGTTCTAATTGGGTGAAAATGACAACAAATTCGCACGTTAATTTTAAGTGCTATAATTATATCTTACGGATTTTACGAAATGAAAAGGCTTCCACGATAATTCCAGTTGATTTAGGAAATCTTATTTTATGCTTTTGGTGAATGACTAAAATGAAAACTGAACATTGTCCATAAAAGTCCAAAGATAAAAAAAATGATCCCGAAGACGGCAAAAAATATGATTCTCAAAAAATATCATACTTAAAAATAACAACAGAAGTTCTTTGCTTCTTTTTCATTTCTGTATTCATTTACTTATATATATTTTCACTAATTTTTTATTTATTTGTTATTACTTATTTCAGCTGGTGACAATATCTGAATACCAGATACGTCAGTTACAGGACGCCATGCTGCTGACGTCATATGATGACACGGACACGGACACTTCCGGACAGAGCGACGATGAGATGTCCTTTAGCTCCATTGGGATGATCTATATGTCTAAGGTAACTGGACATACATACATACATACATACATACATACATACATACATACATACATACATACATACATACATACATACATACATACATACATACAGTCAGTTTAGTGGTACAACGTACGTTTTAAATTTTATATATGCTCTAAATACGAGATACTTATATATAAGTCATCAGCTATTTGTTACACATCAGGAATATTAGTCATAACTTCAAAAATATGACATGTTAATACTTTCTTTTCTTAGATTACATTCTAACAATATTTACTAGAAATGTAAATCACCTGACACTGAAAGTTACTTCAGAAGATAAAATTCAAACAATTCTATATTAGAAATTGTATTGTAAGTCAGTGCGAACGTTCGATTTCTGATATGATAAAATTAAGTCGATGATTAATGAAAATTCATTGTTTAATTGAAGATTTGCATACAATTACACATGGAAAACACGAAAAGAATCAGTTTAGATGTCACAAACATGAATGCATTTACACATTGCAAACATCAAAAGAATCAATTTAGTAATGAACTAAGATTTCTCATATGATACAATTACAGTCGATGAGGAATAAAAATTCACTTTGATTGAAAATTTCTGTTTTCGAATATCGAAACAATATCGATTACAAGAGATCACAAACATAAATGCATTTACACATTGCAAAAATCAAAAGAATAAATTTAGTAATGAACTGACATTCATTTTTTCTCATTAGCTTCATTTGCTAGTCCAGGCCTACACTCACTATGCCCAAGGTATAACTGATGCCAACATGATGTTATTCTGCCTACTGAGATCAACGGAATTCCACCAGTTCTACAAGGTATGTAAAATTAGTGTTCCAGCAACAACAACAATATGTGTATATATATATATATATATATATATATATATATATATATATATATATATATATATATATATATATATATATATATATATATATATATATATATATATATGTATATATGTTTATATGTATGTATGTATGTATGTATGTATGTGTGTGTGTGTGTGTGTGTGTGTGTGTGTGTGTGTGTGTGTGTGTGTGTGTGTGTGTTGCTACGACTATATGTGTTAAATTAACAGACATAAGTAAAGCCGATAATAAAGGTAAAATCATCAGTGTTTTTCTTTTGAATTGTATAGCGAAAATTTATGTATTGTGAATTAAATCCCAAATAACCCTAAATGGTTAAACGTATAGAACGTTACGAATGAATTCCGATAATCTTGAATGTCCTTTTGTATCACACTGATTCAATCAAGTCTGCGTTTGCTAAAGTACTTTTAACTTTTAAAAAAAGGAACATCCGCTTTATTTTCCAGAACATCCCAATAGAAGGAAAATCACTCTCTCTGACAACATTTTTACGTCAGCCTTTACGTCACATTATGGATATCCAATCTACGCTTAAAGATATCCTCCAAGCCACACCCACTGACAGCCCAGATCACATGACCTTTTGCAGACTAGTGGAAGGTAAGAACGACTTGATTAAATAGCCCAGAAGTCTTAAAAACATTTATACAGGGATAGCATCTTAGTTTTGGACTATCAAGTCAAAATGAATGTAGATAAATGTTTGTTTATATTTGCAGTACTATCATTTTGGAAAATTAAAAACAAATGACATTCGCACTGTAGCATACTGATATTATGAGATGAAGTAAACGCTCCTTTTCTAAGAGACGAGAAATAAATATTTATCAATGATTGTTAACGCATGAGTATGAAATAAAATAGATATCTTTGATTTAGAATAAATTATAAATTCATACAGAAAAAAAAAGTATTTAGAAACAATAAAGTAATTTGTGATATTTCATTACATTATTGGAAAACCTCTCATTTTACTTTGCAATGATCTTCGACTGTTTAAAATATATTCTTATAGAACATCCAATTTTTAAAAAGAAACGACACGTTTAGTGTATTATTGATCAAATTGCATTAGTTCAAAGGGATTTGTCAATATTTAGTCAATATTAATTATATTTGATGAATTTATTTTAAATTATGTTGATTCTTTCAAGGTTTACAACCCTGTGTGACAACCATCCTGAATATCACAAGGTACAACGATATCAACATCACATCCTCTGAATTTGAAACTACTATCTTGCTGAAGAAAATTAGGTCAAGACCATCACAAAGGTCAAGGTTAACTGCACCTTTAGTATCATCTCTTGGGTCAGGGTCATCATTAGGATCAGGTTCAAGGACATCAGGGTCATCGCTATCATCAGGAACTAGTGGATTGGGGAGTAGTATATCCTCTCGGTGTTCAATCCCAGATGCTATATAAACGGAGAAGGACATTATAGTTGACGCGGAGACGACGGAGTGACGGCACATTATCATCTGATATATGTCGTGTTTGATACCTGAATCAACAAACATAGTCTTTAAAAGGTGTATTTTGTTGACGTGACTATGGAGTTATAGAATAGTATGTGATAATAATAGAATTATAGACATATCTGTGATAGTAATTATAATAATAATTGTTATTGTTGGAATAGATATGTAATTTTGGTGCTTTGAATAGTGAATATTCCTAATGTTTACTAGGTATTTTATCCATAGTGTTCTATTTATGCTCTCTCTCTCTCTCTCTCTCTCTCTCTCTCTCTCTCTCTCTCTCTCTCTCTCTCTCACACAAATGTGAAGTTTATTGCTTTTCCGCTACCTTTCGTTAATGGTGTAATTTAGTGTGCAGCTGTAGTGTTTTAAGATATCATTCAGAGAACATGCATATACACATACATGCATGCACGCACAGGCATGCATACATACGTACGTACGTACGTACCTACCTACCTAATTACATACATACATACATACATACATACATACATACATACATACATACATACATACATACATACATACATACATACATACATACATACGTGATTGTGACCCATATATGTGTCCGACATAATCTATTCACTATTAAGAAAAATGTCATGATATATAAATAAATGTTATGATAATTTCGTTTGCATGGCAACATGGCCCTCTGTGTATACTCTAAACTATCTTTCCACTATCGATCTACGATATTTTGGAACAATTAATAACTGTCTTCTATGACTAGGGCACAAATAGTGCTATGTAAATATTAATATTTTATACTGTGAATAGTTATTTTATGCGTTGAATAAATTATTTATGTAATTTCCTGTCTTTATTGTACGTTATGTGATTTGGATACATTGTCTGAGTTTGTTATGTTGACAGTGAGGCGTCTTAGACCAAGTTCACTCTAAGTACTCCTCTTCTTTTCCAATACTTGATATTATGCCAAATATATCGCATAACATCCCCATACTTGATATCATGCCAAATATGTCGCATAACATCCCCATACTTGAGATCATGCCAAATATGTCGCATAACATCCCCATACTTGATATCATGCCAAATATGTCGCATAACATACCAATACTTGATTTTATCCTAAATAGGTCGCATAACATCCCCATACTTGATTTTATCGTAAATAGGTCGCATAACATCCCCATACTTGATTTTATACTAAATATGTCGCATAACATCTCTATACTTGATTTTATCCTAAATAGGTCGCATAACAGCCCCATACTTGATTTTATCCTAAATAGGTCGCATGACATCCCCATACTTGATTTTATCCTAAATAGGTCGCATAACAGCCCCATACTTGATTTTATCCTAAATAGGTCGCATAACATCCCCATACTTGATTTTATCCTAAATAGGTCGCATAACATCCCTATACTTGATTTTATCCTAAATATGTCGCATAACATCCCAATACTTGATTTTATACTAAATCTGTCACATAACATCCCATACTTGATCTTATACTAAATATGTCGCATAACATCCCCATACTTGATTTCATGCGAAATATGTCACATAACATACCAATACTTGATTTTATCCTAAATAGGTCGCATAACATCCCCATATTTGATTTTATCGTAAATAGGTCGCATAACATCCCCATACTTGATTTTATCCTAAATAGGTCGCATAACATCCCCATACTTGATTTTATCCTAAATATGTCGCATAACATACCAATACTTGATTTTATACCAAATATGTCGCATAACATCTCTATACTTTATTTTATACTAAATATGTCGCATAACATCCCCATACTTGATTTTATCCTAAATAGGTCGCATAACATCCCCATACTTGATTTTATCCTAAATAGGTCTCATAACATCCCCATACTTGATTTTATACTAAATATGTCGCATAACATCTCTATACTTGATTTTATACTAAATATGTCGCATAACAGCCCCATACTTGATTTTATCCTAAATAGGTCGCATGACATCCCCATACTTGATTTTATCCTAAATAGGTCGCATACCATCCCCATACTTGATTTCATGCGAAATATTTCGCATATTATCCCCATACTTGATTTCATGCGAAATATGTCGCATAACAGCCCAATACTTGATTTTATACTAAATATGTCGCATAACATCTCTATACTTGATTTTATACTAAATATGTCGCATAACAGCCCCATACTTGATTTTATCCTAAATATGTCGCATAACATCCCCATACTTGATTTTATACTAAATATGTCGCATAACAGCCCAATACTTGATTTTATACTAAATATGTCGCATAACATCCCCATACTTGATTTTATCCTAAATAGGTCGCATAACATCCCAATACTTGATTTTATACTAAATATGTCGCATAACATCTCTATACTTGATTTTATACTAAATATGTCGCATAACAGCCCCATACTTGATTTTATCCTAAATAGGTCGCATGACATCCCCATACTTGATTTTATCCTAAATAGGTCGCATAACAGCCCCATACTTGATTTTATCCTAAATATGTCGCATAACAGCCCAATACTTGATTTTATACTAAATATGTCGCATAACATCCCCATACTTGATTTTATACTAAATATGTCGCATAACATCTCTATACTTGATTTTATACTAAATATGTCGCATAACAGCCCAATACTTGATTTTATACTAAATATGTCGCATAATATCCCCATACTTGATTTTATACTAAATATGTCGCATAACATCTCAATACTTGATTTTATACTAAATATGTCGCATAACAGCCCCATACTTGATTTTATCCTAAATAGGTCGCATGACATCCCTATACTTGATTTTATCCTAAATAGGTCGCATAACATCCCCATACTTGATTTTATACTAAATATGTCGCATAACATCTCTATACTTGATGTTATACTAAATATGTCGCATAACAGCCCCATACTTGATTTTATACTAAATATGTCGCATTGATTTTCTAATAAATATGTCGCAGGAACCTTTGTAATTGATAAATGTTATTATATTTTAATTATTAAAACGATGTGGTGTCGAAAATGAAAGTTGTGAGACCTGTTACCCTTAGGCATCCTGTTATATTCAGGATTCAGGTTTAGTAATAAATGTATTCGAACACTTTCATTTGGACATGGAATGAATCTCTCTCTCTCTCTCTCTCTCTCTCTCTCTCTCTCTCTCTCTCTCTCTCTCTCTCTCTCTCTTACACACACACGCACGCACGCACACACAATAACGCACACACATACACGCTCACGCAAGCACACAAACGCAAACACATACACACAGACAGAAAGAAAGAATTGGATGCACATAAAGGAATAACAATTTTGTTTTTAGTTCAGTAAGACCTTTTGGTCTCATCCTTTCAATTGCATTTAGTTTATTTTGCATAAGCTTAATTAATTATCTGTTCGGAATAATTCTCGTTATCCCAAATGAGCACAAAGGGAGCTAAATCTGAATGAATAACTTACTAAACAGACTTGGCATGTGACATAATAAAATAATGCAGCCAACTGCCCGGTTCATTAGATTCAACTGATTTATCCTGACTTGGCAACGATAATCCCGTTAAAAATATAATTTGATCTGACACTGCCTCATAAATAGAATAGTGTCATTAAAAAGAACTCATTTCAGACAAAAAAAGCAAACGGCATGTCACAAATGCAACGACAATATCCATTATTAATCTAGGGCGATATGATCAGCTAGCAACAAGTTAACATCACCAGGAATCAAAACAAAGTGTGATAGGTAAAGAATATACAATACTGACATCTTCATAAAGAATACAAACATATTTTTTTTAAATTAAAATTACTGATATCACATAAATACATCATGGTACCATTTATATACGTTATAATCATATAATCATACATATATTGATGATATTGTGATGATGTAAAAAGTTTAAAACTTATACTGTTCCAACTTTCAATTTGCTGTCGGGATTTTGTCTGGTGGGGTGGGGATGGGTTGTCCCAGGTGGAGTTTGTCCTAGGGCCAAAAGCAAAATAACTGGAGAAAAAAGAAAGGAAGATAAAATACTACTACAGAAACGCATTTAAAGAAAAAGGAAATATGACGTAAACAAGCATATCTTTAACTGTTCATATTTATATAAAAATAACAGCATACTCTTTGTATTCAGCACACAAGAAAAAAGATTGTACGAGAAAAGAAATGTTGCGACTCATTTGCTGATTAGAATATGGCCTGTAATTATTTTTAAGACATTGTTAATGACTAATTATGTCATTCCGATTACAATATTTTGTAATTTAATATCATAGGTGTTAAATGACGGTAATGGAAACATATTTATACTATAGTCATCTTTCAATTTGCTGTCAGGATTTTGTCTTGTGATGTGGTGGTGGTTTGTCCCGAAGAGATATAGTCCTAGGGCCAAAGTAAATAACTGGATAAAACAGAAAGGAAGACAATACACAACTACAGAAACACATTTAAAGAAAGAGAACATATTACCTAAACAAGTATATCTTCAACTGTTAATATTATTTTTAAAATAACAGCATGCTCTTTGTATTCGTCTTCAGCACAGGCAAAAACAGATTGTACGAAATAAGAAATGTTGTGACTCACTTGCTGATCAAAATATGTGATGTAATTATTTTTTAAGACATTGTTAATGATTAATTATGTCATTCCGATTACAATAGTTTGGAATTTAATATCATAGGTTTCAAATGCCGTTAATGGAAACATTGAAATAAAATGAAATTATAAATACATAACAATTTATTTATATAAGTTTTACGATGTAAAAACAGATTTCCTGCATAAGATGCCACATGTACTTTCTTAAATGCTGACATCATATTGCCAGCAACATGTTAAGATAACATTGTGTGCGACTAACAAGTGGAATTAATACCCCTTTATTTAATTGGCACAAGATTAATGTTTTTAATCTGGTGACATTTTATAGGTGGTCAAATTCTCACCTTTACTAACAGATGAGATAATGTAACCTGAGTTGCGCTTAATGTTTAAATTATGAATGATTGCATTGTTTTCATTACATTCGAATGATTTAATCAAAACATTACAGAAATAACACATCTTGCAGTTTGGCCTGTTTATAATGTCTCGTCATTTGCTTAATTGTAGTCTCTCTCTCTCTCTCTCTCTCTCTCTCTCTCTCTCTCTCTCTCTCTCTCTCTCTCTCTCTCTCTCTCTCTCTCTCAACAAATACATGCACATGTAATTCAAAATATCTCGCCTTGTCTCCCATTCTATCTATCTCTCTCTCTCTCTCTCTCTCTCTCTCTCTCTCTCTCTCTCTCTCTCTCTCTCTCTCTCTCTCTCTCTCTCTCTCTCTCATCGTTTTTTAAATTTACTGGTAATATGAATTAATACGGTAATTTTTTTTATTCATTTTGTTATTCATTTGTCGCATCACTTCAGTTTGTGTAATTAATCAACTTTCAATCACTTGCATTATGCAGTCTTTTAATAATAAAATATTCATAGTCCCTTTTGAAAGTATTGTTTATATCCTTATCTGCAATGTGCTCCATATGTTCACACAAAAAAATTATGTTTCTGAATGATGTCTATTACTGTTTAATGTGATGTTGTATTATCTTTTATATTATCTTTTAACCTGTGGTTGTTTATCTCACGTTGCATTGTCTTTTAATCTGCTCATGCCATGGACACGTGTGTACTGTTACCATGTAACTATGTACATTATGTGTACCTAGCCGTGAAATTCCGACAGGCTCTTGTTATGGCGGTAAAACATCTAGTATAAACTTTCCTGAGATCACAAATGTTAAATAAAATTTCTTGTATCTAGATTTTCTCGATATATCTTTTTTCTTTGCTTCTGATTTTTGCTTAGTAAAACAAATTTATAAGATTTTCAGATCTAATAACTTTTACAGATCTCTTATATAATTATTGTTTAAAATGTCTTTTTTTTAAATTGATCAATGCGATCTGAGTTATAAATCTATGACACACACCAAGTCATCAGCTCCTTCTCGTTTCATTCCTTAACTCCTTGCCATACTGTTTGTCATATATTACAGATGCATATCTTTTATATACTGTCATTTACTGTTTTATTCATCTACTTGTTGAAACTTTTGTTTCTTAAGATTATATTAAAACGTAATAAATTATGTCAATATTTGAGGGAAAATCTTTTTGAGACATATACTATTTTTTTCGTCATTGTATATGTCATCTTTATTTGTGCTTATAAATTAACCGAAGACATACAAGTTAATCCAAAATTTAGATTTAATTTTGCCATATTATTTATTACCACCTTTGGATTTATTTTTCATGCTGGTGGCGTATGTTGCGGCAATGTGTTCAAGTGTTTTATATTTATCTAATTGGTGTAAAATGATCACTGATAAATCACTTTAAAGCTATTGATAGGTTATTCTAATACCAATTAACACCGGAGTGGAGCCTACCAAGAACCCTTGTGCCGGAAACGTTACCAGTTGCAATGTGATTTATTCTGTGTCTGACACATTGCAGTTTGGTCCCTATCTGGTCTGATTGTGCACAAAACCAGACATCGTTGGACTGTCCGACACCTATTTATCGCAACCAGACATCCCTTGGATTTCCCAAAACATAGCTATCGCATGTATATTACCTTATGTACGATCTTAATCTTATTCGTTGCTCGCAGATCCCGTGCAGCCACGACCTACATCTCCTATCCGTCTCACACCATTTTATTATTATTCGTGTGGATCACTCTCCGCTCTCCTCAGATGGTATCAAGAATGCTCAACATGTTTTATAACCACAATGCGCTTGTCCTCCACAGTACACATTTCCCCCATCTATATATCCATTGCAAAATGCGAACATGCATACCCACAATAAAATAGGCACATGCATATCAATAATAAAAAATGCATATATGCATATCAATAATAAAAAATGTATAATATGCTCAAGTGATGTTGTCAGACTTATACAGCTAGCTATGTTGTCCCAAAAATTACACAGATAGACAATATTCGAGAGCAGTTAACAACCAATATCGTTAAATATGGGTCATCTAGAGCGTCAGGTTAATGTAGTTATGGATTCAAGTGGCGAACAAGAGTAGTCTTTTAAAGGTGAGGCACAGGATGACAAATTATGGAACGGAGAAACGTCAATGCATGTCTTCCGTGAGAAACGTCAATACATGTCTTCCGTGAGAAACGTCAATACATGTCTCCCGTGAGTAACGTCAATGCATGTCTTCCGTGAGAAACGTCAATACATGTCTTCCGTGAGAAACGTCAATACATGTCTTCCCTGAGTAACGTCAATACATGTCTTCTGGGGAATCTCAACAATCTCAATTCAATGAGGAACAATTTCTTATCTTTTAATTTACCTAAGACTCCTCACTACGACAGCAATCAGACGACGGCCATGGTGTATGGTATATCATCAAAAACAAATTGTCATTTACAAATGCAACGAGTATTTAAAAAAATAAAGTATTGTACTGACGGGGGAGGGGATAAACCTTTTAAGGTCAGTATGAAATAATTTAAAACGTCATTACTTCATTGTTAGGTCATTATCAACACGGTTCCGGGGGTTTTCCGGGTTCTTCCTCCACTATTAATACTGGCCGCCATGTATAGCCTATAGTGTATTGAAAAATGGCGTTAAACCATAAAAAAAAAAAACAAGCAAATGTATCAGCTATGTGAAAAGTAAATGAAACTAATATCCAAATGGGTGGGTGTGCCTGTGTGAACTGTTTTCAGCAATTAACTTTATTAAATATGCTGACAAGGTAATTAAATTTTAAAACATAGTTCATATTTGTAAGAAATAAAATATAAAATATGTACTTGACCTTTTGTATGCCACTTAAGACTAATAAAATCTATATCCTATATAATATATCCCGCGTACGTTCTTAAATGATAAGATCACATCGTTTAACAAAACTTTTTAAAAAAAATAAGACTTTATAGGAGTAATGGTTTTAATCAGTACTCTTAATTTAAATGCAGTAATATTATGTTTGATTTGCTGACAGGTTAAAGGTGTTTAGATTCTCACCTTTACAAATCAGTAGTAACACAGGTAACATGAGTTGCGCTCCGTTTGCCTATACAAAGAGAAATCGCAACACCAATCAGTGATTGCCTTGTTTTCCTTGCTTTCAAACAATTTAATCAAATCATTATTCTTGCAGTGCCGGTTTTGTAAGGCGTCAGTGACTATGCAAGACGAGAACTAAGGTCCAAAATCAACTGACCAATCACAGAGCGAATTTTAAAGTGCCGGAAGGGATTGGGAATATTGAACTGGCAGTGTCACAATTTACCAATTATCACTTCCAATAACTTCGATTGACAATTGTATCTTTAATCATTAGGTCGCAACGTCTTTGCATGTTTCACTGGTATATATAAGCAAGTTCTTAGGCAATATTTTCAGTTCTTGATTCTCCATCTAATATCTGGCAAATAGTTATCTGGTGACGTTAGGACCGTATCGAGATTTGATAGTGACTACAACATGGTGCTACCCACTGTTGATGAACATTTAAATCAGAAAAGGGGATGTGTCTTCAGAAAAGGTACCAGTATTAAAATATAAACTAAAAAAACAATTGACAAAACTTAAGCATATGATTTGTTAATGTATACAAAGATTTACTATTATTTAAAAGTCAGACATGAACATATTATCTTGACTACAACAAAAAACCTTACTCTTACAGGTCACGTGAAACTTGCAGTTCATCTGAGCTCTGGATTACTGACAGTTCATGGTGAGTCTCTCTCAAAATGGCTGTCGTATTTTTTTTTTACAATTGCCTTCTTGTCTTATTTGCAACTTCATAATTTAAAAATCTGTCATAATCGTTTATTATGAAATTTACCACAGCTGTATGTCGTTATGTTTCTATTACAATATTATTAAGCAGTTTATCAACCTTATTTATAACAAACTACAAAATATATTCCTGTCTATTCAAAATTTAAATCTCGTATTTATCAATGTTATTTATTTATTTATTTATTTATTTATTTATTTATTTATTTATTTATTTATTTATTTATTTATTTATTTATTTATTTATTTATTTATTTATTTATTTATTTATTTATTTATTTATTTATTTATTTTCAGTACACGAAGCCAGGCAAATTGGGCCTAAGCGGTGCGCCCTGGCTAACTCATTTGTCCGGGTGAGTACTTACGCCGTCTTAGTATTCATCTGTATTGTATTCTATTTCCTTAATCGACTATTAGGTTTTTCAAGAGATCGATAATTAACTGTTGTGTTTGCTGATTAGTACTGATGGAAAGCGCGAGAAGAATACCTATTCCGCAACAGGGTACTCGTTGTATATAATACACACGGAATATGTCTAGACAATTCACGAGTATGTTTGTGTAACGTAATATATTAAATAATACAGAAATAACGTCTAGACAGTTTTCGTGTATGTTAATGTAGGGTAATTATCAAACCAAATGAACTGAGTTGTGATTAGATATCGATTTTAATGTATAGGTCTTTTAATCGAAATATTTACTATATGTTACGTCCATATTTAGTTTTCAATGCTATATATGAAATATAATTGTTTGGAGAAAAAAAGGTGAAGCGAAAAGTTATATAATTTTATATAACTGGTTCAAACTATCATATTGATGTTAAAACAATGCATTTTCCTTATTTATTATTTTCTCATTCTTTCCCTATTTGATTTCTAAAAATGTGTATTTAAAATGTTAACTTTTTAAAACAAATTCTAGATCTCTTTGATTCTTGATGAAGCGGAAACCAGTCAACGCAGAACGGAGGTAGTCCGAAACAGCAGCAACCCGGTGTATGACGAAACGTTCTCATTGTGAGCTCATTATTATTATTATTATTATTATTATTATTATTATTATTATTATTATTATTATTATTATTATTTACATACATGCATACATGCATACATACATACATACACGCAACGGTATGCAAGATACTTATATATTGATAGTAAATAGTGATAGATGATCGATGTTCTCGTTAATTTTATAGTAAAATAAATTAAAACAATTTTTAATTTTTCAGATTTAGTAACAGGTATTTATTATCCGCAAAGGTTAGGTCGAATTTATACATGGTAACAAATCATCCAACCAGTCTGGTTTCTGCCTTTACCTTCTTTTTTTCTTCTCATTTCCCTCAATTCTTGTTTTGTTTTTTTTCTCATTGTCCTCAATTATTCTTTACACTCACTAGCTCTTTAATTCTTCTGATCTTTTAAAAAAATAACATCATTTTTTAAAAATATAGTATAATTTTGTTTCCTTTTCATTTCTTTTAGGATCTTTTGTAGCAAACCAACAGTTAGATTTTGTTGTAATCTATTCTTCCTTGTCATAAGATTCAGTGTCAAGCTGGTTATCGTATATTGTAGCAATGTGGTCCAGTGTTCCGTCATTTCACTAATAAGTGTTAAATGGTCATTGATGAGTCACTAAAATGATATTAGGTTCTAGTAATGCCAATAAACAATTTATTGAATCCTGTCTGGACCTTCCTGCTAGAAACAGGCCCAATTTCTGTGTAATTTATGCCCTAAGTTGCACATATCTCAGCGAGTTCCCTGACTGATATATTTTGAACGCAAAGCCAGACACCCTTGGACTGCGTGACGTCTAAATCCAGTCTGTACATTACCTGTATATTGGCGATATCATATCTCTGCTTTGCCTGTCCATTACTGGATAAGGCCATTTGTTTACATTTGACACTCTGTTCATTGTTAACATCCTGAAAAAGTACGATCAACTTGAAAGTGTGTATGCATGTAATAACAAGTGTGTAATAATAAGATTTATTAAATTTTATTTCACATTTTGTTATGATGTCAAAATGACATTTCGAGAACATTTAGTTTTTCTGGAATATAACTATGCAAGAACATTGTCTCTCAGTATCTCGAGTTCACTCAATTTAGCACCAACTTAAATTATAAATTCATCGGGTTTCGGAAAGACCTGCTAGGGGTTGGGAGACAATGAACTTAATAAAGTTTATATTTTGTTATTTCCTCTTTGGTTTGAGACGGTGACTAGTATATTTTGTGAAATGCACGTTCGAGAAAATTATAAACCCTTAATTGAACAGTGTGAAGTTGTTAGGGAAGTTGTGTCGCTGCACCAGTTGGCGGGTTTGAATGCGATAAATCACGTGCTGCTTGGTTATGAATTCAGCATAACATTCATTATTATTATTATTATTATTATTATTATTATTATTATTATTATTATTATTATTATTATTATTGCAGTGAGCTGACAGACGATGATCTTCACAAAAGACTTATGATTTCCGTTTGGCATCAGGATCCCACCACAGAGTAGGTTCATTTCCAAGGGAAATAGCTCTTATTGTACAAAATACGTACTAGAAGATTATTTGCTTGCACCTTTTGACTTACTTTTTCTTTGACAATGGACATTGCCTCCTAACCAATTTCAGTTAGTTTTCTTTGATCACGATGTTTAAAATGCAAATGGATTTTGCTATCTCTTTCTGACAAATATAGCATTCTAAACTGTTAATTAATAATAATCATCGTCATCAAAATCATCATCATCATCATCATCGTTTATTTATCTAATTTCAGGCGGGATGAATTTTTGGGTTGCACATCATTTGGGATTGCAAGTGTTATGAAGCCAAGGAAGGTAAATATTTTGGTGAATGAGATAGTTGGTGACTTTTTAGTATTTTCAGCTGTTTAGTCCACCATGTTCACCATTATGACTAAATGAATTTTAACTTTTATTTATTTACAAAATAACACTATCCAGCGTCGTCATTTAGACACGACCAAAGCATTTTCTTTGACATACTTTTTATCTTTTGTTTCCCTATAACACCAAGTCAGTCTTTGAAAGAACTTACATCATTGTGAATTAAATTAAAAACTAGTCCTAAAAGTTCTATCAGAAATCTTAAATTAATGTGCATTCCGAATGGATTCGAGAGGTATTCCAAATGAATTCCAATCTTGAAAGTGCAGATGTACAAATAGCTTGTTGATGTGCTAACAGTATTTGTCTCACAATGATATAACCCAAAATATATGTGGAAACAATCATAGATCTCTGTCTCTCTCTCTCTGTCTCTCTGTCTCTCTCTGTCTCTCTCTCTCTCTCTCTCTCTCTGCACCATTTGAATTTGATTTACTGAATGTCATAATTTTAATTTAAAAAAAAAACAATAAGAGAAACGAGGGTAAAAGGGAATTGAACATTTCAACACTAATCGAAAGTATTTGCCTGTTGATATTGTACAACGTATTAAATATAAACTAAACAACAACAAATATCAATATCGATGAGATTGCAAAATACTATCTCCTATCTATTGCAGGATGTGAACGGTTGGTATTACCTCCTAACTGAAGCGTTTGGACGAAAAAAGCACCTGCAGATTGCTAGAAAGGACAAGCTTCTGACAACAATCAGCAGACGTGAGTATAGATCAGCCAGTCTATCTAATATATAATATATAGATACATGAATGTATGCGCATACATGCATGCGCGCGCGCGCGCGCGCGCGTGTGTGTGTGTGTGTGTGTGTGTGTGTGTGTGTGTGTGTGTATGTGTGTGTGTGTGTGTGTGTGTGTGTGTGTTAGATAATAGAGAGCGAGGGACGGAGGGAGCAAATACGTAAGGCATTGACAATAAGGAATGTACAGTGTCAATTAACATTGGCACGAAACATGATTAAGTTGATACCATATGAGGTCATAATTACACCATACATATAAATAAATTTTGAATTTTAAGAAACTAATAATACACATACCAGACAATGTTTCTTCCACTTACATCTAAAACTCAAATGATAATTTGCTTACGCATGAATGAATGTAAAGGAATACACTTTTCTATTCATGAATCCTGAATAACGCTTTGACACGATCTAGGCGGAGGATTTGTTTTAACAGGAAAGACAAATTTAACATAGGTAAGCTGAGATCATTTTTTGCTGATTAAAATGTTTCTTTCGGATTCTTTAAGGATTCACATTAATTTTCGACTTTTCACTTTGTTTAAAGGTGCATGCATACCTCCAGTGATACCAGCTATCAATAAGGACATCACGGGGGTCGAACAGTTGAACCTGACGGTGCACAGAGGTAGGGGAGGATTTGGCTTCACCATCGTGGAATCCTGTCCTGTTAAAGTGGGAAAAGTTGATAGAGGTATTATAATTGTATGCATAGCTGGCCATTAGGGCACGGAAGGAAGAAGTTAGTTTAGTGAAAATCCTATTATTATTTTTATTATTATTATTATTATTATTATTATTATTATTATTATTATTATTATTATTATTATTATGATCATTATTATTATTATTATTATTATTATTATTATTATTATTATTATTATTATTATTATTATTATTATATCCCATCTGTTTGGGTAGGTAAAGGTACTCCTGTATCCTGGTAAAATCACACACGTGTTTAGCGGAGAATGTTACGTTTACAATGTGCTCGCCTGCACACCGCAATTAACAAGTGTTCGACTGTACTGTAATGTAATTGAGTTTGATTGGGTCCAGTAAACAGAATTATAGAAAAATGTTAATCAAATATAGTCACATTTAAGTTGATTGGTTTTAATTATCAGTTCATTATGGCCAACAAACTATGTGTCCAGATGTTAGGTGTCTTAATATACTGCTGTTGTTTATCTTTTAAATAAGTGACAATCTGACATTGGAACGTGTCTAATTAAATTTCGAAGATTTTGACTCGTTTTGGACTACATTTGAGTACACATACTATTATAAAGTTAGTCATACATTCTTTATTCGTTTTGGACTACATTTGAGTACACATACTATTATAAAGTTAGTCATACATTCTTTATTCGTTTTGGACTACATTTGAGTACACATACTATTATAAAGTTAGTCATACATTCTTTATTCGTTTTGGACTACATTTGAGTACACATACTATTATAAAGTTAGTCATACATTCTTTATTCGTTTTGGACTACATTTGAGTACACATACTATTATAAAGTTAGTCATACATTCTTTATTCGTTTTGGACTACATTTGAGTACACATACTATTATAAAGTTAGTCATACATTCTTTATTCGTTTTGGACTACATTTGAGTACACATACTATTATAAAGTTAGTCATACATTCTTTATTCGTTTTGGACTACATTTCAGTACACATACTATTATAAAGTTAGTCATACATTCTTTATTCGTTTTGGACTACATTTGAGTACACATACTATTATAAAGTTAGTCATACATTCTTTATTCGTTTTGGACTACATTTGAGTACACATACTATTATAAAGTTAGTCATACATTCTTTATTCGTTTTGGACTACATTTGAGTACACATACTATTATAAAGTTAGTCATACATTCTTTATTCGTTTTGGACTACATTTGAGTACACATACTATTATAAAGTTAGTCATACATTCTTTATTCGTTTCGACCAGTGCATGTATGTTGAAACGTTGAATTGTATTTAGTTTGAATCCGTAATTAATATTTCCAGGCTCGCGTGCTGCAGATGCTGGTCTGAGGGAAGATGACGTCATCGTTCAAGTAAATGACACAAACGTCTCTAGATCCACGTCAACTAGTGTGGCTAAGCTTGTAAAGTATGCGTTACTTTTTTTCGCAAAAATAATTAACGTTCATTATGATCAGAGGCGTAGCTAGAGTGTTTGGCGCCCGGGGACAATATTCATCCCTCCCCCCACCTCAACTCTGAAACCCATTATTTTTATCAATAAAATCACCATTACCCGTTACAACCTATTTCAAAGCCCATTTTGGCGCCCCCACTAGTATGGCGCCCGGGGAGATATGTACCCCCCCCCCTGCCCCCCCCCCCTAGCTACGCCTCTGATTATGATTGTACTTATTACACTTTAATCAATTGTTTCTTACAAAATCGCACCTCGTATCCGGAGGACCACTGAAGTTTTTATATAATCGCGACGCTGACACATATGTATATTAAGTCAGACAGAACGCACCTTTTCGCTGCAGTCATACTGTTATATATCTTGTTTTAAAGTTGAACTAAGTTAAATTCTTTGTGATCATGTGATACCAATTGTTTTCAAAAATTACAAAATTTCCCTTCCAGTTTGGAGTACATCCGTTGTAAAAATATTAAATATCTCATAATACTCGGTTTGAAATAAACTTTTTCAATTAAACAGGTAATGTGCCAGCATATTTCTTTTTGGGGGGTGAGTGAGTAAAATTATGTTTTTATTGCAATAAACAATAAAAAAAACATCAAGAACGACTCAAAAACAACAACAATAATGATGATGATGATGATAATAATAATAATAATAATAATAATAATAATAATAATAATAATAATAATAATGATGATGATGATGATGATGATGCTAATTTATACGCGAATATGACGTGTTTAAATATGCTTTTTCCATACTATAGGAAGAGTGGGAGTATGGTTACTTTGGCGCTCATCAGACACACTACCTTATTCCTGGAGTCGTTGCTAAGCAAGCACAGTCACAACGGAGACCACTTGGATGAAGAAGATTTGGGACATACGTCACGTCCAAATGAAGGCTTAACCCATCCTTCACTGCAAAACTCTGGCTACGTAAGTTCCCTTGTTAGCAAGTTCTTCACGCCCTTTAAATACACTAACAGCTTTAGCTTCAACTTGTTTTGATACCATCTGTTTTATTACTGCGCCAGAAAAGAGTTATGTAATTTAATATATTACAGCTGGTGATGGAAAACTTGAAATGTCCTTCAACGAATCCTTTTACATCGAACTTTGAAGAGCTTTGTTTCTATTCTCGTGTTTCCTAGATTTGCCCATTTCCTCATGCATCAATTCAGTCTGTTTATACTTTCAAGATTCGTATGGAATTTAGAAGTAAAGGCATAGTAAAATTCAAGTTTAAGACTGATGGATGGTGTTAAATAAACAAACGCATAATGAATGAAACTAGGGATTGGCTGAATGAATTGAAGACTGATAGGTGTTTTATAGACTAAAGATTGGTGGGTGGTGGTTAGTTAAAGAAAAATGTTATTTAGTTGGAACGAGGATGATACGACTTCATATGCAGGACTAAATAGGGCTGTATGTGAATTATTTTCTATCTTTAGATTCAAGATAAACGTGGCCAGGACGCTGTCAACCGCTTGCTAAGTCATGATATGGACTTTGTACAATTGATGCATCATGGGATGCAGCAGTACTCTCGGCCGTTACGTCACTGTATACTCAGCCAGTCTCAGTATGAGATGCTCTTCCAGAATATTGAGAAAGTGAGTAATTAAATGCTCAATTGACCTGTTAATCAGTGTATGTTTCATCTCCTTTCTTTTCTCTTGCGCCCATCATACTCATTACATCCGGTTGAAAATGACACCAAATCACTTTAATTGTATCCCCACCACCAGATAAAATATACCCCAACCTGATAATGGTATAACCCATCCCACCTGATAAAAATATATTCCAACCCCCACACCATCTAACTAAAATGAAATGTAGGTGAAAAAATATGTATAAAGCTTACAGGCTTATCAATACATACTCCTGACCGGGTTAATATTACAAAGTATTAAATGGTAACGGCTATACAATACATATTTGTGACCGGGTTAGTATTACAAAGTGTTAAATGCTATACACTACATATTCCTGAGTTTATGATTATTCTTTAAGTAAAGGGAGTCTAATATGGATTATTGCATGCTTCAAGAAGACAATGTGTGGTTGGTTTTTAATCCACATGACGATTAAGATAATATTTAATCAGAATAGATCGTACATAATTATAGACCGTCCGGTGGTTAGAGCGTCGCACCGGATGCGGAGGTCGTGAGTTCAATCCCCAGATGAGTCATACCAAAGACTTACAAAATAGTACTAACTGCAGCCCCAACTGGCGCTTAGCATTCAGAGGTATGTGTTAGGACCGGTCGACATGGTGTCCCAGTGATAGACATCACTATAAACTATCATTCTGCAGACATCGTAGCGATATGACAATGTTAAATTCATATCACACACACACACACACATAATTATAACCATAGAAGTTTGGTTTATTTTTCTGTATTAATAGATTAGTTATGTATTGTTGTTCATTTTAGCTGGTGACAATATCTGAGTACCAGATACGTCAGTTGCAGGACACCATGCTGATGACGTCATGTGATGACACTGACACATCTAGCCACAGCGAAAATAAAGATTTCCTTCGCACCGTTGGGATGATATATATGTCAAAGGTAAATAGTCATACATACATACATACATACATACATACATACATACATACATACATACATACATACATACATACATACATACATACATACATCTGACTCTAAAGTTCTATTTTAAGAAGACCAAAACGACAATTCTTTTTTAAACTGATTAGTTCAAAGGTCACTGGGCTGTACTATGTGCAGATTAGTATTATTGCGTATTGACGAATCCATGCAGAGGCGACCTTCTTCCTAGGCAAACTAGGCACCTGCCTAGGGCCCCAACATAGGAGGAGGCCCCTGCCAAGGACCGAAATGTTACACATTGAAGACACAAGTTTTATTTTTGCTAAAATACCAAAAAGGGAGCCCAGACTCGTAACTGCTTCTTCTCTATGTCTGGGTCTGAATCCACGGTTGTGTATTTATTTTGGAATACAGCAATAATTCAAATATTTTTTTTTTTCTTGTAGTGCATTTCTTATAATTAAGGCTTAAGTAGCGTAAGAAAATGAGTATATCATTAAAGGGTTACTCAATTTGTATGCGAAAGGTAGTGCTAGTATCCATCCGAAAAAAAGTATTTAATATTTTCCCATACAATGCGAAAGGTAGTGCTAGTATCCATCCGAAAAAAAGTATTTAATATTTTCCCATACAATGCGAAAGGTAGTGCTAGTATCCATCCGAAAAAAAAGTATATAATATTTTCCTATACAATGCGAAAGGTAGTGCTAGTATCCATCCGAAAAAAAGTATTTAATATTTTCCCATACAATGCGAAAGGTAGTGCTAGTATCCATTCGAAAAAAAGTATTTAATATTTTCACGTACAAACGCATTAAACTATTACAAAAGATATAGCAATTAAACAAATCATCTTTTGATTGAAGATTAAGTTTTGCGGATATCAAAAATATTGCATAGGTTTCTAGATTTCAAAGCTATTAGAGACGCCTATGCATACAGTTACACTTTGAAATGCATCGAATGCATCGAATGACTCAGGGTAGTAATGTACTGACATTCATTTTTTTTCTCATCAGCTTCATTTGCTCGGCCAGGCCTACACTCACTATGCCCAAGGTATAACTGATGCCAACATGATTCTATCCTGCCTCCTGCGATCAGAGGAGTTCCACCAGTTCTCTCAAGTATGTTAAGTTTACATTTTACAACAAATCTTGTGCCCAGTGCATAGGCTACCAGAATTGTCTGGGCTATCATACATTTTGAAGTCATTTATTCGTTAGCCTAGTCTGTCACGTGACATCGCAATAGCAGAAATTGTGGTAATTCTTTAACATGTCTTGGGCTGCTTGACAAGGGAGAGATCTCCTCTGCCCTGGAAAACTGGTTGCTGAAATGTCAAGATAACTCATTTATTTATTTTTTTAATTAAAAAAAGTTAAATTGAGAGAAAATGTATGTGCATTTTTGTATATTCCTTAACAAAGAAGCATGCATGTACTGCATTACTAGAAAATTTGTAAAAACGATAAATGTTGGCAAAGGAGGATAAACTAAGTTCTTAATCTATTAAATTCTCTTCCTCATAGGTTAACGGACTTAATTGTTTTAGAAAGTTGTTTGATACTGGACGAATGATAACCCAATGCATTGAAACACACACACACACACACACACACACACACACACACACACAAAGAAGAAAACATATTTTAACGTCTGTTATATTTGTGGCAGAAAGCTGCTGTATATTAACTTAGCACCTTAATAAGCATCTACTCTGAAGATGTTAAATCAAGTGAAAGATCGGCTGTGGATTTTAATGTTTTGAGCTAATGCTACTGGTGTCTTATGAAAAATCAATAACATTGTTTCCTTACATCACTCGAATCTTTAAAAAACTTTTTTTTCAACTGAAACGACAACTTCTAGGTTTTGTTCCATGACTTAAAAATAAAACTACTCTTTTCTTTCCAGAATATCCCAAAAGAAGGAAGATCACTGACACTGACCACCTTCCTACGTCAACCTCTACGTCATATTATGGATATCCAATCAGTACTTAAGGATATCCTCCAAGCCACACCCACTGACAGTCCAGATCACATGACTTTTTTCAGAATAGTGGAAGGTACAAATAGCATACAGCAGTCTAACCAACAGAAAAATAATTGCAGTATTGTGGATGAAATATGTACTATTTATTCGAAATGAATGCAAACTGTTTGTTCTTTTACTGGAATGTAAAATAATAAATTTTCATTTTAGGGATTGGGGTTTAACTGCCAATTAATTCACTTCCATGCGTCTACATAATGCAGCTGGTTTAAGAAACGGTCTCATAAGAGCAGCCTATAATTGTTTTGTACATTGGTTCTAAATATAACTACCTGTGAGTGACACTGCACTGCAACCTCGTTTTCGTACCATCAAGGTCGAATAGTATGACACTTATATTGTGAATAAAAATAAAATGTTTCGTTCCCCTATTTTGTTTAAATGCCAATTTATGAATATGGAAACATTAGATTAAATCAGTTTATGTACGTAGAATTAAATTATAACTTGAAACAGAAAAATTGAAAGTGTCTGTATCACATTTTATTAAAGAATAATTAAGAATTGTTGCGACTTTTTCTATTACCGAACATCCAAATAAACAAAAGAAAAAAAATAACTTTAACGGAGTACAATACAGTTCATTGTATATATCGATTTCTACTTGTTGAACTTAAGTAAAACAAATAAAAACAAACTGGCATTTGTTTGAAGCGAGTATAGTTAATTTAGTTGATTTTTCAATCTTTTTGTTAATATCAATTATTTTTCAATCTTTTTGTAAATATCAATTATTTTTCAATCTTTTTGTAAATATCAATTATTTTTCAATCTTTTTGTAAATATCAATTATTTTTCAATCTTTTTGTAAATATCAATTATTTTTCAATCTTATTGTAAATATCAATTATTTTTCAATCTTTTTGTAAATATCAATTATTTTTCAATCTTTTTGTAAATATCAATTATTTTTCAATCTTTTTGTAAATATCAATTATTTTTCAGAAACCTAACTATAATTACGTTGATTGTTTCCAGGTTTGCAACCCTGTATTGAAACCATCTTGAACATCACAAAGTACAACGATATCAACATTACATCCTCTGAATTTGAATGTGCTCTATTACTGAAGAAGATTAGGTCAAGGTCATCACAAAAGTCAAGGTTATCTGAACCATCTGTGTCATCACTTGGGTTAGGATCATCATTAGGATCAGGTTCAAGGACATCAGGGTCATCACTGTCATCAGGAACGAGTGGAATGGGTAGTAGTATGTCCTCTCGGTGTAAAATGCTAGTGGAGAATGATTTTATATTCCGCACAGAGGCCACGGAGCCAAGACACTATATCATCTGATGTGTGTCGCATATCTTTGAATCGACATATAGTGTTAATAAAAGGAGAACTTTGCTGAAGTGACCATGGATTTATGGAAAGTTAAACGATATTTATTAGTAACGTTACAGATGTGTGACACTAATTATATTGAATACTGTTGTGAATGTGTATGTAATTTATATAGTTTTTATGTGTTTTTCATGATGTTGATTATTCTTAAGATTTTCTTGATACTGCTTAAGTCATCATCATTATCATCATCAACATCATCATCATCTCTGTCTCTGTCTTTCTGTCTCTCTTTCCAATCTTGATTTCCCTCTCAAGGTTCATGAAGTTTAACACAAATTCGTTAGTTTCTTAATTTTAGCGGGTAGCTCTAGTGTTATAGCGTGGTATCATTCAAGCATGCACACACACACACACACACACACACACACACACACACACATACATACATACATACATACATACATACATACATACATACATACATACATACATACATACATACATACATACATACATTGAAGTAGTCATGATTGAGCCCGTGATATGTGTCGGATGTTCTTAAGAATAATATTGTGATGTGTCAAATGTTATGATAATTGTGTTTCCATGGCAACTTGGCCTATGGGTAAACACTAAACTATCTTCTCGCTGTCGATCCAAATCTTGAAATAATTATAAACTGTCTTGTAGGACAGGGGAGGGAAAGGGGCAAAGGTAGTGCTATGTAAATAGTTAATAATGTTTAGTCTTGTAAAAATATATTTTTTTATCCATTTAATAAAATTTAAAGAAAGAAAACTGTCTTTTTGTGTCTCACTGGTATTTGGATGAATTGTTATTTGTAGATTTATAGTCACGTGACAATTATTCAAACACTACTATTCTTTGCAAGATTTGATATTTTAAAAACAATATAAAAGTTGCAAAATATGTGTAATTCATACCTTTTAATATCCCTGAATTTACCTAACCAAAAGAGGCGAAAAAGATAATTCTCTCTCCCTCAATCTTATGCATAACGAAAACAATTGCAGTCAAGTTTAGTATGAATTATGTAGTCCTCATTTTTCTCCCTCAATATTACGCATAAAGAAAACAAGTGTGAGTTGAGTGTGAGATCACACAATCTCAATTTTGCGAAGTCTTTCTTATCATTGGTGGAAACATTCTCGATTGGGCAAACAGTACTAAGAGAAATTACTCTTAATAAATAATAATTCATGACAATCACGTACTTATTAATGCATACTATCATTTTGTTTGAGGGTCAAAACATTCTGTCCACGAAAATCTTACTGTGTTGAATGTTTTCCGAATAGTGACGATTTCCGTCTTAGTAGGACTTTCGTATTAATTTTTAAAACTCTTTGTACCAAGAGGTGTGTATCACATTAACGACTGGAAAGACGGGCGTGACTTGAAAAGTTGCTAATTGTGCCAGACACATTTGTGTTAGTCTGATGAAAGGGAAGAAAAACAAGCCTTGTGTCCTGTAAATGTGAAATATGTTTGGTTGTTGTTATTACGCTATGCAACATTTCAATGTATACAACGTCGTGTCATTTATGAAAAATCAGAATTCTAAGCCCAAAACTCCAGAGCTATGACTACATCCTCAGTTTTCAAAGTACATGTACAGGGCGAAGGTCAGATCGACAAAGTTGGTTGTCCTATTTCTTTTCCATCTCTTTAATATGTTTATTGTTGGAAATAGACCTTAAAGTCTAAGTTAAAAATGTAAATCGTGTATAGAAACAACAATCACTTTTGTAAGACTGTCGATGGAGTAAATCGATATTAATTAGTTGAGTGAAGAAACTAATTTTAAACTAAGTGGTGATCCTGATGTCTTATACATGATCTCCTTACTGGAATCAGGATTAGGCCATATCCGTTTTTGACGACTTGACTTTCGTATATCCCATTCTTCTTTATATTATTCCCCCCTTACAGTTCCTCAGAACCATAACACTAATCAGGCTGTCAATATTTTTAACTTTTGTATCTTGAAAATGGATAGTGCCATCTCAGATAATCAAGAAATTATGCTTATTTGGAATTTTTACTACTTATTTATATTATTAGATGTTCTTAAATAAATGCAGACTACATAATCGTAAGATACAAAACGTCTGAACACAGTTATTGTTTCACACACTTAAACAACGGAACACTAAAGCTGAGATTCAACGATGGTAATTTCAATTTTTCTATCACGTGGCATTCCGTTTGCATGTGATTTCCCTGTCATTTTAAGTAAACAATATATTCATCCATATTCCATTCCATGAATAGATTTCGAAATATGAAGGAAATACTTGTTTGTAACAAAAAGCTGATAAAATATGCCTGCATATGGCTGCACTCACTACACAGTATAAACATAACAAGTGTATGTGTCTGTTAAGCTGCTAATAATCTCAAGACATTGATTAATAAGAATATTTTTAATCTGTATAACTGATGAAATTTAGCGGTAGTCGGATACAGTCGTGATTTCACTCTACACCTTACGTAAACTGAAGTAATTCATGACGTTTCCAGATTTGTGACAAAATTTTAAAAATCTGCCAGCTTAAGAGAATGTAATTTCTATGCGACAAAGTTCTTTGCGTCTAGATAGATCGTTGCATTTGCATCTGGTACCTAAGTGGTTAGAGCATCCGCCTCTTAAGTGGGAGGTCGTGGATTCGAACTCCGGCCGAGTCATGCCAAAGAATTTCAAAAATGGTTCGAAGAGCTGCCATTCAAAAATCTGGAGGAAAAAAATTCACGCCTTTATTTACAAAATCAGTCAGTATAGACTATTTATATGGGCTAAACAAAATGTAAAAAACAGAAGCCTTGATTTGTGTCAATTATTTTCAGACGGTCGATAGATCAGTTATGTATGTTAATTGAACTCCAGTTCGTGAATTGGGGAATTATTGTTTGTAATTTCAGGTTGTGTGTAGCAGGATGGCATTTCTTAAATTTGGCATACGTTTAATGTTACTACGTTAATTCGACTCTAAATTAAACTATTTTAAACTGATAACTGAAAATATTTCTAACACCGTATTCACCCTTTCTTCAGAACCTCATGCAAATGGTAACATTAATTTCTTGTCCTATAATGCCACAAAAGACAAAACCTGGTGTCCAGCTTTATTACTTCTTACATTATTACTGCCACTACTACTACTACTACTACTACTACTACTACTACTACTACTACTACTACTAATAATAATAATAATAATAATAATAATAATAATAATTTTGTTTATTCTTTATTGTAATATTTGGAAAATTATTTTACATCATACCATGTGTGCGTGGGATGTGAGTTTTGCTTAAACTAGGAGAGTGGGAGAGTATGAATAGTATTGATTAAGGTAGAGATTTTTCCTTAAAATAAGAGAGGAGGGAGTGTGAATATTATTGGTGGAGGTAGAGATTTTTCCTTAAAATAAGAGAGGGGGGAGAGTGAATATTATTGATGGAGGTAGAGATTTTTCCTTAAAATAAGAGAGGGGGGAGTGTGAATATTATTGATGGAGGTAAAGATTTTTCCTTAAAATAAGAGAGGGGGGAGAGTGAATATTATTGGTGGAGGTAGAGATTTTTCCTTAAAATAAGAGGGGGGGTATGAATATTATTGATTGAGGTAGAGATTTTTCCTTAAAATAAGAGAGGGGGAGAGTATGAATATTATTGATGGAGGTAGAGATTTTTCCTTAAATTAAGAGAGGGGGAAGGGTGAATATTATTGATGGAGGTAGAGATTTTTCCTTAAATTAAGAGAGGGGGAAGGGTGAATATTATTGATTGAGGTAGAGATTTTTCCTTAAAATAAGAGAGGGGGATAGTATGAATAGTATTGATGGAGGTAGAGATTTTTCCTTAAAATAAGAGAGGGGAAGGGTGAATATTATTGATGGAGGTAGAGATTTTTCCTTAAAATAAGAGGGGGAGGGGAGAGTATGAATATTATTGATTGAGGTAGAGATTTTTCCTTAAAAAGTAGAGGGGGAGAGAATGAATATTATTGATGAAGGCAGGCCCGGCGCTTCCGCTAGGCGAACTAGGCAATCGCCTAGGGCGCTGGGCTAAGGGTTTATTTCATGATGAGCGAGTGGAAGGGGGGCGCCAGATATCTGATCTCGCCAAGGGCACCAAAATACCTGGCACCAGCGCTGGATGGAGGTATAGATATTTCCTTAAAACAGATTAATGAAGTTAGCTTTATTGATAAAGGACTTTTTTCCATACTGCTTCTTTAAAACTTAAGGGTGTGATGTCGGACAATGGGTGTGTGTTGATATGCAAGGATTATGAGGATGTTTCAAAATGGAGGGGATGGGGCTGTGATCTTTTATAAAGGGATATAAATTTAAACTCTACTATATAGGTTAAGATGAAGAAGGTATTTGTATTGGTAAGTGATTTTTTAATTTTGTTGTTTTAATATATGTTCATTTATTATATATTATTTTAATCCTAACTTGTGTGAATGGGATTGCATGCAGTTTTGTTTAAAACAGAAACCATGTGCCGGTAGAAACATTAAAGAAGACGCAGAGATTCTAACTTTATATGGAAGAATTCTAAGTGATTTCGTAAAGATATTTGTTTTGGCACGGGTTTTAAATTTTATCTTTTTACATAAATTTGTATACATTCTTCTTCGTGTGAAAGGGTTGTTATCTTTGTTTACAATAGGAAAGTTGTGCTGGGTATGAATAGTATTGATGTAGATAGATATTTTAACTTTATTTATAAGAGTGTTCATATAACACATGGATAGTAAACCGCTAAGGGCTGATTATAGATAATTGGGTGTTGATAGCAGATAACAGATTTGTGGATAGTGGATAACAGATTTTTGGATAGCGAATAACGGATTTGTGGATAGTGGATACAAGATTTTTTGATAGTGGACAACATTTTTGTTGATAGTAGATAACATATTTGTGGATAGTAGATAACAATTGTGGATAGTAGATAACATATTTGTGGATAGTAGATAACATATTTGTGGATAGCATATAACATATTTGTGGATAGTGGATAACAGGTTCATAGATAATAGATAACTAATTGGCGTACAGTAATCATTTGGCGCTGGATATTATATGACTGGTTGGTGGATAGTAGGTGACATGTTGATAGAAGTTGATAATCGGTCGGTTTGTTTGTTTGATTAGAATTTTTAACGTTGCTTTAACAATTTTGCAGTGATGCAGTTTATAGTGATGCCTAGCACTGGGGCATCATGCCGCAGACATGTAGCATGATGTCCCATCAGTCACATTATCCTGACACCAGGCCGACCAGTCCTGACACTAACCTCTTAATGCTGAGCGCCAAGCGAGGTAGCTGTTAGTACTATTTTTGTAAGTCTTTGGTATGACTCGGCCAGAGATCGAACCCACGACCTCCCGCTTCCGCGGCGGACGCTCTAACAACTAGGCGACCGGAGAGGTCTATCAACTGGTGGATAAATAAAAATAGAGTCTGGTTGTAACTATCCCCCTATGCGCAAACCGCTAAGAATGACATCACTGTTTGTTTTGTGTTACTGTAGTATCATCAATATTCGTAGGGACCAATTTTCGTGGTTTTGGTTGTTGCCACGAACCGCGAATTTACATCCCCAACTAAACATGAGACACTTATGATGATGACCCCCCTTTTTTTTTCCTTTTTCTGTGTTTCATTCCTAGACAATAACATAGCTACTTGTATTTGAGAAATCAAGGTCAATACTGTAATTTGGTAATTACATATTAGCTTTAACATGTGTGTTTTTTTTAAAACCTTTGAAGCAAGAATTATAAATCATTTTATATTGTTTGAATGCACACGTTTGATAAGGTAATGTATCCGAGAGCTGTAATTTTATACTCGCTGACTTAAATCGAGATGTGAGGAAACTGAAGATAGAGAGAAACAATGGAAAAAGCATAAGGTATTCAAAAGATAGTAATACTAAGAAAGAAAGAAAAAAATAATACAAAATAATTAATATATAAAAAGTACACTTAATAATTATTCAAGTCGATCTCATTCGACTGAAGCACAGGTTCTACTGTGTCATTAGCTGCCAGGTAAGCAAGCGCTTTGCGCCGAGTTCGCAACCTCTGATGGGTTAGGAAGTCCAGAAACCGAGAGGGGTGGGGGTGGTTTACCACTCTTAAGCCCCTGTGTTAACGCCATGATAGTCGTAAAGTACATGTACTGTTGGTGCAAGTTGATGGATAGTGGTTTAAGTAAGATGTCATTCATATGTACTTTAATAACAGACTGGTCTGCGTCGGCTTTCTTTGATATTGAACACTCAAACGAAAGCATGGCTAAACTGATTAATCTTGACGTGTGTTCTAATTCTGCTCATCGAGATGGAAGTATTGTTTTAGTGTTGTTGGCAACATTGGCTTCGACTGATGTTATTCACTTGGTCAAGAGCTCGATGTAAGTATTGAACTTGCCAGGTCTTTGATTTGTTCTCATACAGGTAGTAGTAGTATTTTAATGTGACCGCTGTTTGCGTCGGCATAGTTGTATACTTTTGTATTCTTTATTTTGGGTACCTGTTAAACCATGAAATTAAATACCTACTAATCAGCAAGCAAAACCATGAATTTAAATGCCAACGAAAATGCCTTTTTTTCGTTTTCTTTTACAAAACCACGAAAACTGGGCCAATCGAAAATAAATCATACTGCAGTATGTCACTCGACTATTCGTCAATGCATGTAGAAGTGTCGCTTAACATTCATTATACGAAAGGAATCGACACATTATAAAGTTACAGGGCCGGGCCTAAGTTTTTCAGGGGGGGGGGGCAAACTTGTTATTGGGTTAAGAGAAGGCGCGAAGCGCCGAGCCTTCTAGGGGGGTCCGGGGGCATGCCCCCCTCCCCCCGTAATTTTTTTTTTCAAGGATGCAAAATGGTGCTATCTAAACCTTGAAAAAGGGATCTAACAAAAATGACTAAAAACTGCAATGTTTTAAAAACACTAAAAAATAATATTAAATTTTTTTAAAAAAAATTAAAAAATTCGGAACCCCCTTTGCATCTTTTATCAAAAGCAGTGAATAGGTTTTTTTTTAAAGGGGGGGCCGGGCTTATAGCAGGTCCGGCCCTGAGTTATATATGCCAACCACAAATGCAGTGCCTACACCTTTACGGAACCTGACTTTCTTATACAGGATAACAACGTCATTCACAAAAATTAGCTTATTGACGATGTAGATGTGTAGAAAAATGCTAAGAAGGACCCAGAGGACCCAAATCACTATGGTTAGAATTTACCAAAATATGGTCAACTCTTTGTAATAAGGATTGCAAATGATAGATGTAGTGATGATAAAGGTATTGGAAATTTTACACGTATACAAGATAAGTCTGCTACAACTGCTAGAAGCTGGGTACATTGCGATTTTATTTTTTTCTACTGCGGTATACTGTGGTATTTCTGAATATACCGTGGTAGACCGCAATTATATGACAGACCAACAACGAAATGTTCAGGACATGGGCCTATGACTTTCTTTTCAATTTACGTCTGTCAATAGCTGGTTTTAAAAAATATCTTGATTTGATTTAAAGCAAATAGCACTATATTATACTCATACTATATTTGAAAACAAAATGTAATTACCTAGGGATTAAAAGAAACAAAATATCTCAGTTCAGAAGAATAGCTGACACTAGCGTTGTTCCGATTATCGATTATACTCGATCTTCAGTTGGTTGAGCAAACCAATAAGATAATCGGTAGTGAACTCCATAATCGATTGTGTGTAAAGGGAGACTACTTTTAAGGTGTATGCAAAGCACAATGGTTAGTAAAACTCCGAGCCACTAAAGTTTACCTGAAATTTATTAATTCCCTTCACAACTACAAATATGAAACCTTATGATTCATAATTAGGAACATATAGTCATTATTACATGGACAAGTTGTTAAATTGTTGAGTTAATAAATTAAAACACATTTTGTAGATTTGTTTCAGTTAAATTGCAACATCTTTTGTAGTATTTATAAACAATGACAAACAAGAAAAACATGTCCTTCTATACTTTAAATTATAGACACATCACATGTGAACAAAAGAATTTCGGGGGATTGTAGAAGTATTTCAGTTACATATGACTGATCAGCCATACAAAGTTGCATTCATTTAATAAAGTTGTAGAACAAAAGTAACACACAATGTAATATTATTGTCAAGTTAAAGTATACATATCATTAAAAGAGATTAATCCTGTACATTTGTAAACATATTGAACTCTTGATCAAAAATATAACTGGCCTGTTTAACAATTAAAATTTTCTCTTAGTAACCGATTATAATCGATGATCAGTTGGTTAAGGGGAACCGATTATCGATTCTGAATTTCTGACCGATTCCCATCACTAGCTGACACAAGAGAATGTTCATAAAATAGGAGGTGTTGCCACTGAATTTATTTGCTGCACTATTGTTATGATTTTTCCCGAATATATATGTTGCAAGTTGCCGTTTGGTATACGTTGGAATACTTGGCACGTGTCAAACACGGATCATAAATATAATTATATTGAAAATTAACTTTTGACAAATACAACTTATATAATTTTAAAATATCAATTATCTTGTCATAAAAATTAAAACCCGTGGTTACTATCAATAAATTGTATCTAGACTACTCGGAATTTTCGGACATTACTTTATAACGGAAACTAACAAAGTACGGGTACGGTGAAAATGTAATGTTGTACGTACAGGAGGAACAAATACCGACGAAAACCGGTGTATTAGTAACACCGCATACTTCTAACGACCACCGACTACATACGTTTTGATCAATGATTATTTGCATAAGGCGTGTATGGGATGTACTGGGAGAGGGTAACATGGCTGGCTAAGCAGTCGTACTCCTGCGGAGGTATCTCGACCACTTTTTGTCTTTTGTCCCCATTTGGCACTCAGCTTTCACCTGTGGCTCCATGAAGCTGTGGCATGCGCAGCGGACACATCGGAAAACGTCCTCGACTGGCTGGCTAAACCAGACTGAGGGTAGCCGACGTGTCTTAAACTTTCGGTGTGTTAGGCTTTGTCTACATAGCATGTGAATACTGGATTCGGCAGCCTGAGCCGATGAACCACCAGCTGGTCAACGGGCAGAAAGGTGATTCCCAGAAAAGCGCCGTGAAGCGCTAAGAGCTCGACGAGACACGTAGAACGTCCTGCTCATCCACTGCACTCAACTCCGTCTCCGACCGTCTCGACGTTGTCGTGTTGCTGGATCCAGGTGGCTGTATGCGAGAGATTGATATCGACGAACTGCGCAACTCTTCCACACTTACAATAAAGTCAACGCGCAAGTCATTCATGTCATCCACCAATCTCATTTCATCACTTACTAAAGTCCTGTGGCGACAGGCAAGCGACGAAGCGGCAGGTATGGGTACACTGACAGTCATAGCCAAAAACCTGCACACAGGCGACTCAGGCCATTAGGGTAGTTCACGACTGACATGGATCAGCAATGGAGTCCGAAAGCCAACTGAGCCACTGAGCAGCCCTCTTTATGAATATACTCTTCGCCTCCCTGGCACACGGAAAGGGCTAGAAAAGGTGCTCTAAAAATTGCCTGCTATAAATCTCCATAGCCAACAAACCGCGTGTGGCGCGGAACCCTACTCCAGCGTTTAAAATACAAACACGAAAATGAGGATTGTTCCTCAGACACTTGACGCGTGGAATGTGCACACATTACTGGACAGAGACGATGCCGAAAGACTACAGAGGAGAACCGCTCTAATATGAAAGGAACTCGCCAGATTCAGTGTGGACATTGCTGCTTGGAGAGAGACCCGGTTTGCAGAAGGCGAACTCTGTGAAAGGGGCTCCGGATACACTTTCTTTTGTATTGGCTGAGGTTGTGAAGAATCCCGTGATGCTGGTGTAGGCTTTGCAGTGAAGACAGCACTGGTTGGCACATTGGCAAGACATCCAAAGGGACTAAACGACAGTCTCATGACCATGAAACTTCCTTTCTTGTCTGGAATAAAACACCTCACCATCATCAGTTACTATGCTTTTACCATGACCAACCCAGATTAAGTGAATGTCAAGTTCTATGGGGATCTTCCCTCCATCATTTTAACGTTCTAATGGCAGATAAGCTCGTCATTCTTGGCGATTTAATGCAAGAGTAGGCTGCGGTAACGTTGCATGGGATGGAGTACTAGGAAAGCACGGAGTGGGACACTATAACAGCAACGGTCTCCTTTTACTCCAGACTTGTGCCGAGCATGAACTGCTCACCACCAGTCCTCCGCCTCCCTACTCGAAATCGGACGTCATGGATGAAACCTCGCTCTAAACACGGGCACCTCATCGTCATTGTCAAGATGAGGGACAGGCAGGTCGTGCATGTAACCAAGTCTTTGTTCGGCGCTGACTGTTGCACAGACCACCGTCTCATCATCACCAAGCTCAACATACGCATTCATCCTAAAGGACGTCCACAAGGAAAGAAGGTTCCTAAACGACTTAACATCATCAACCTGAAATGCGCCAAAGCTTTGTCAGATGCAAGACACATAGCCGAACAACAAAGCTGATGAGATCTAGTGCTACGCTGATCAGCATGACATAAAGAACTTCTACCATGCCCTGAAAAGCAGTGTATGGACCTACATCCTCTGGATCATTTCCTTCTCAACGCAGAATGGAACACACTAATTATGCCAAAGAGAAGATTCTTCAACGATGAGCTGAAAACTTCTACAGAGTCCTAAATTGCCCTTCATCCTTCAATGATATAAATGTCAGTCGTGGACCCCAATTACCGATCGGCGAAGCACAAGATGACCCTCCAAACTTGCTAAAGATACAAAAAGCGATACTTCTTTGCTCTCTAGTGGCAAAGCACCTGGTTCAGACTCCATCCCAGCTGAAGTCTACAAGGAAGAGGGTACAGTCCTGATAGAGAGGCTCTACCAACTGTCTTTATTAATCTGGCAGCAAGAGACGATCCGCCACGATTCAAAGACGCTTCCATAAACCAGCTGTATCAGCGCAAAGGGAACCACCAGGCATGCGACAATCATCAAAATATATCTTTTCTCTCAAATGCAGGAAGGATACTCGCCAGAATCCTACTGAACCGCCTCACTACCTTGACCAGTGACTATTGCCAGAAAGTCAGTGTGGATTCCAAAAAAAAAAACAACATCGGACTATCTACATGGTGTTTGCTGAAAGGCAAACAAGAGAAATTTCAAAAGCAAAACACCGACCTTATCTTCATCTACGTCGACTGGACAAAGGCCTTTGATACTGTCAGCAGAAAACGCTTGTAGAAGATAATGTCCAAGTATGGATGCTCAAAAAGCATTTCCACGTTATCATGCCTGCACGAGTCCAGGACAATGGAGAGACATCTGAATCATTCCCAGTGACCAATGGCGTCAAGCAGGGTTGTGTTCTGGAACCGACACTGTTCAGTATATTGTTTTCCGCCATGCTGATTAATGCTTTCAGAGACGTAGGATCGGCATCAGATACGGTACAATGGAAAACATTTCAAACCCAGAAAAGCGAAAACCATGGTTATGACAGACACCATCAGAGATTTCTTATTTGCTGAGGACTGCGCTCTTAATGCTTTCTCGGAAACCGACCTACAATGCAGCATTGACAGGTTTGTCAGCTCTTCCATAAGCTTTTATCTTACCATCATTATCAAGAAGACTGAAGTCCTGCATCAGCCGGCCATGTAAAGCATTAGCATCACCGTCAACGGCCAAAAACTAAATGTAATGAACCACTTCATCTCCCTTGGCAGCACACTGTCACAGAGCGTCACTATTGACGACGAGGTGAACCTCAGCATTGCCAGAACCAGCGCCACGTTCGGCAGATTGTATGCCAATGTCTGGAGTAGACGAGGCATCAGCATCTGGACTAAAGTAAACGTCTATGGGGCAGTTGTTATCCCCATACTACCTACGCGTGTGAAACGTGGACGGTGTACCAACGCAATGCCAGGAAGCTGAACAACGTCTCAAGAAAATCCTCAAAATCCTCAAAATCAAGTGGCAGGACAAGGTTCCATACACTAAGGTACTCGCCCAAGCAGGACTCCCCAGCATCCACACCATCCTGATGCAGCACCAACTACACTAGGCGAGGCATGTTATACGCATGCCAGACCACTAGCTTAAGAGACTCTTCTATGGCGAGCTACAACAAGGACAGCGAACCCATGGAGGTCACAAGAAACGCGTCAAAGACAATCTGAAAGCTGCATTGAAAGCGTTCAACATAAACCCTGATTCATGGGACCAAACAACAAGCAATCGAGTCACTTGGCGTTCCTCTGTGCACAGAGGCTCCAAGTTGTGCGAATCTAGCAGGACATCAACTGCAGAGCTGAAGAGGCAAGCCAGAAAAGCACGAGCCATCAACCCTCCTGGAGATATCACGCTCATCTCCTGTCCCTTATGCAAACGAACATTCCATGCAAGCGTTGGCCTCATCAGCCACCTGCGCACGTACAGAACAGAACCAGCCCCTCCAACCCTCGGAAGACTAGTGAGGTCCTCGTCGAATCGACGGACGAACAACAACAACATTTGCATGAATATCTATACCTTCGTGAGTGGTTATAAGTTTGAATATATTCATGACATAAAATATTTCACTTCGGTCTAGCGGATCATCATAACCCTCTGCACAGAGAGAGAGAGAGAGAGAGAGAGAGAGAGAGAGAGAGAGAGAGAGAGAGAGAGAGAGAGAGAGAGAGAGAGAGAGATATGCGACATTAGCACTACATTGTTAGAAATAAGTTATGCCATGCGTACAATGAAAATGCCCATAAGAAAATCGCTACTTCTCTAAATTATTTCATTGATACTATTTTGTGAGTCTGCATATACGATAAAAATAGATCAAACTGAGACCAGTAATGGACATGGTCGGGTTTTTGGTCAACAAAACAACCAACAAACGATGCAGACTTTACACCAGTCAGACATCACGCACTTGATACACTTAGAAACTGCACACAAATACACTATGACCTGGTTTACATAGACACCAGAGAAATATGTAGAAACATATAACTAAGCATAACCTATACAGAACAAATAAAGCATAAAGTCATTAGAATGCACATTCAGAGAGACGGACCAATATTTCAGATTAAAGGAGAATGCTAAGCATATGTATAAAATCTCGGGCGTCCAAATAACCGGGGATGAACAACAAGCAATATAAGTTTAAAGTCGGGAACATTATCGATGAAAGATTATTTAGAGCCTATTTTCATTTAATTAGTATTGTGTGTCTCCCCCTTTTTTTATGTTCGCCATAAGATGAAGCGTATCGTGTGGTGATATGTCCGTCATAAGATGGAGTGCATCGTGTGGTGATATGTCCGTCATAAGATGGAGTGCATCATGTAGCAATATGTCGGACATCACGCATCATGTTGGTGATATGTCATATAAGGTGGAGTGTACCATGTGGTGATGTGTTTCTTTATCACCTTTTATATTTCATTTATACATAAGAGCTAGAATTATCAGTTAATATTACTGTCATTTTAGGGTGCTATTATTATATAATAAAATATTATCTTTGCATTAATTTTCAGCACAAAATACAATCCTATTGCAGGAATCTGAAAATATTTTGACTCATTTGTACATTAAAATAAGTGTCTACATTTTAGACACACGCACGCACGCACGCATTGCGTGCACGCACGCACACGCACACACACACACACACACACACACACATATATATATATATATATATATATATATATATATATATATATATATATATATATATATATATATATATATATATATATATATATATATATATATATATATATATATATTAATGAAACTCACGATGAGAAACAGATTACCTTACCAGCACAAGATCGCACATGGTACGTTCTTAAATGCTAGCGTCATATTGTTATTGTATTATTAAAGATAAGATCGTGCCGAACTGACGGATTATTTCAATACTTGTTTAGTGAATTGGTACAGGAATTTGCGTTTTAATCTGTTGACAGGTTAAAGGTGTTCATAGGTATTCACTACAAATTGGTAGTGATAAAGGTATTAGTTCCGCTCGATTTGCAAATACAAAGAGAAATCACAACACAAACCACTGATTGTTTTGTTTTCAGTGCATTCACACGATTTAGTCAAAACATTAATTAAACAACACATCTTGCATCTAGTCATTTGCTATAGTTTCAGTCTGAGAAAGATTTTAATATATATATATATATATATATATATATATATATATATATATATATATATATATATATATATATATATTATATATATCTGCATGTATCATCTATTTATCATTTAAAACTTAATAATGTCAGATAGTCTTGGATAAGTTCATTTACTTTTGAAGAAGACTAAGACCTATACTGTTTGTCGTCTAGTGGGGCATTCTGTAAATAGTTCCAATATGTTTTGCAATAGTTAAGACGTTTCGTACTCAAACATTATTCTTTCATTAATTTTACTGATAAGCAATCAAATTCAACGCATTCATGTTTTTTCGTAATTATATTCTTTCACTTTAACAAGATTGCGTCATTTGCATAATTTTTCAGTAAACTTCTATCATTCCATATTATGTTTTTATCCTTTACAATACTGTTTCTATTTCATTATTTAAACTTTTTGGGACTCGGTTGCTGCTTCTCTTTGCTGTCCCACTTATTAGTTCATAGTTTTTTAATACTTGTTTTTCTTTGTAACATAATCATCAATAGCATTGTCGTCGCTGACTATAACGTCTCTCACATCCATACAAATTTGTAATCAAATCTGTTTCATTAAATGTGTTGCTTGCTTGCATAATTTACTAGTAGACCTCGACCATTTTGTAGCATGTTGTATTCTTTATCTATTTGTATTTTATTCATTGATAAGTTGCTTTTTCTTGGGGTGGGGGTGGAGTGTTGTTGTTGCTTCTCTCCGCTTGTAGTTTTTGTCCCACTTATTTGCTCATTCTTTATTAAGGATTTGTCTTTTTCTTTAAAATAAAAAAAAAACATGAATACAATTATCACCGCTATTTATAAATAATTTCTCATCCAGTCTATTTTTTTTTTTGGGAAAAAGAACCAATTAAGACCGAAATACACAAAAATAAAGTGAGAAACAGCATTGTTGATTGTTGTTTGAGATATGTGTACTTTCTTAAATGCTAACAACATACTGTCAACAGTTTTTTGATAAGAATTCACAGGTTTAATCGATTCTCTTTTATTTCTTTTGGCATATGATTGCGTTTGTGATCTGGTGACAGGTTAAA
>JAQISU010000047.1:6230000-6470000 GCA_029339505.1 Unio delphinus | reverse complement strand
TTGCGTTCTTCGATTTCGCTGCTCTCTGTCAACTCGATTTTCTTCTTTCTTTGCTATTTTTCTGCATTAAAATAGTTTATAAGAGTTTCTAATCTAATAAATGTTACAGATCTCTTTGATTCCGGATGAAAAGGAAACATGTAAATGCAGAACGGAGGTAATTCCAAACAACAACAACCCGGTCTATGATGAAAAGTTCTCGTTGTGAGTTTATTATTATTATTATTATTATTATTATTATTATTATTATTATTATTATTATTATTATTATTATTATTCTATACTATATGTTTATATTTTTTAAATCTACCGAGAGTTAAATTCAACGCAAATTCAACACATATAATAAATTTAGTTTAGAGCTATCAGTGTTGCATAAGTTTTTGGAAAACAGGGCGATGATCACTAATAATATTATTCTCCTATATAAATCTGGTCTTTATCTGCCAACTAAAAAGCTTGTGTGTTAATCCTACACTTTCGTGGCTGCCATATGTTTTAAACATGTAATTTGAGCCAGTGAGTAATGTTACGAGAAGAAATTATTATTATTATTATTATTATTATTATTATTATTATTATTATTATTATTATTATTATTGTTGTTGTTGTTATTATTATTATTATTATTATTATTATTATTATTGTTGTTGTTGTTATTATTATTATTATTATTATTATTATTATTATTATTATTATTATTATTATTATTATTATTATTATTATCATTGTAGTGAGCTGACAGATGAGGATCTTCACAAAAGAGTTATGATTTCCATTTGGCATCAGGATCCCGTCACCAGGTGGGTAGTTCTACAAGGGGAGTAACTCGAATCGTAATGATAAACACTAGATTATTTATTTGTAATTTGGAATTAATTTCATTTGATAACTGACGTCAGCATCTTCGATATTTGAATTTTATCGGATCCAGAGCTTTATTGCAAATCTATTATGCAAAGGAAGTTTTGACAGATGTTGTCAGACTCAACTGTTAATATTTTTTCATAATAATAATAATAATAATAATAATAATAATAATAATAATAATAATGAATAATGAATAATAAAGAATAAGAAAGATCATTTCTCATTAATTCTCTATCAAATTTCAGGACGAATGAATTTTTGGGTTGCACATCGTTTGGAATTGCACGTCTTAGGAAAACATTGACGGTAAATATTTCTCTCATGCAGATATTTTAATTATGTTTCCCAACATGACGTTTTAAACTGCAGCATTTATAGTCCTTCTTCTTTTTATACCTACGTATTGTTCTCATAATTAAGTGACCCTTAAGTGCTTTCTTACCTGGTGCTATTTCACAAGCCCTAAATATAAAACATACACGGACATGTACAAAGATCAACATGGTTATAATGATATTCCATTTTTTGGTGATGGGTTCTGTTATTTATTGTTGTTCTTGTGTTTTTTTTTTTTACATCAAATTGTTTTTTTTAAAAACTATATTATAGGCTGTAAAAGGCTGGTACTACCTCTTAAATGAGACGGTGGGACGAAAGAAACACCTGCAGATTACCAAAAGAGAAAGGCTTCTGGCATCCATCAATAGACGTGAGTATCAATCAAGTATGTATGTATGTATGTATGTATGTATGTATGTATGTATGTATGTATGTATGTATGTATGTATGTATGGAGAGAGAAAAGAGAGCGCAGAAATATGCGAATGAAAACAAATAGTGTACTTTGAATATAGAAAGTTAGCTGAGATGATTTTCTTTCGGATTTTAGATGGATTCACATCAATTTTCGACTGTTTTGTTTAAAGGTGCTTCCTTGCCTCCAGTGATACCGGCCATCAATAAGGACATTACGGGAGCAGAACAGTTGAAAGTGACGGTGCGCAGAGATAGAGGAGGATTTGGCTTCACCCTTGTAGAATCCTGTCCTGTTAAAGTTGGAAGAGTTGACAGAGGTATGATAATCATTGACTGTGTTAGTCTGTAAATATAATATTATTATGATAGTCGAGGGCAAAGTTATCATAAAAACGTTCTGCTTCGGTATTTTTTTTAAACATTTTGACAAAGAAAATCAATTCTCGCTCAAAAATCATGTTGGCAAAATATTATCAGATATGTTGGTATTTTACATTTTGCATGCTGTTAGAAAAATGAATGTTTTTATATTTTGTGAAAAAGATTTTGGTGTTTTGGGCGTCCAGAAGACCTCTTCTGTCACAGGAAAGTGTATATATATGGTGTGTGTGTGTGTGTGTGTGTGTGTGTGTGTGTGTGTGTGTGTGTGTGTGATAAACGTATAATTGCCGTGTCTGGATAATGGGATCTGTACATTTTTCTTTTTAAGGCAAAAGTTATTCGAGCCCCACCGTGTGAGTGTTCTACTGTACCGCGATAACCTTTTCCAGTTAGAAGTGGTCGAGTGATAAAAGACCTACTGCCTTTGCAAAAAGAATTCAGACCTAATCTGTCAACTTGATTGATGCCAGATTGGGTCTAATAGTTAAATTTTTATCCATTTTGTATTCAAAACAAATTTTGTATAACCACACCTTTGTTTCCATAATATGAGGTCATTCATGTATATTAACCTTTTTTTCAGACTCCCATGCTGCTGAGACTGGTTTGAGAAAAGATGATGTCATCATTCAAGTAAACGACGTAAACGTCTCACGATCTACGTTAACCAGCGTAGCTAAGCTTGTAAAGTATGTTTTCGTTGTATCTACCTACGCGTACTAGTTCCAACAAAACGTTACATACACTTAATTCGTTACTTTGCTAAGACGACTTAGTAAAGTGATTCTGATAAATATCTTGATTTTAATATGAACTAAGTAAAATTCTTCTTAGCAAATATTAACATCTATTCTTTAAGAATATACATTATCTTACATACCGGCTTACTTTAACTCTTTACCATTGGATGAAAGTAATTCCTGCAAGTTGTAAAAGTTTCGGATGTAAATTGTTCGTGAAAGTAGTTCTCAAACTCACATCTACTTTGCCAGCATTAATAATAATAATAATAATAATAATAATAATAATAATAATAATAATAATAATAATAATAATAGTAATAATAGTAAAAAATATTATTATTAATTATATTATATTATATTATATTATATTATATTATATTATATTATATTATATTATATTATATTATATTATATTATATTATATTATATTATATTATATTATATTATATTATATTATATTATATTATTCTCAAATGTGACGTGTATTTAACTGTTTTTCTTCTTTACATTAAAGGAACAGTGGCACTAAGGTTAGCTTGGAGCTCATCAGACACACTTCTCTATTCGTAGAGTCCCTGCCAAAGAAACGGAGACTCAAGAGATACCAATGTAACGAGGAGGAATCGGGACACATTTTCAGTGTAAATGCAGACTTGACCAAACCTTTGCTACGAGATTCTGGCTACGTAAGCCCCCCTATTGTCAAGTTCTTCACGCGATTTAAGTCCATTTCCAGATTTAGTCTCAACTTGTCTTGAAACGAAGTTTTCTTTTGATTCAATCTGTTTCATCACGTGCTTGTAAAGGTTTGGAAACTTGTTGTGTATTATAGTGCTGATAATTGGTGATGGGAAACTGTGGATATGTCATTTGAACAGAGAATGTGCTTTTTCATACACTTTTACGGAGTTATGTTTTCTATTTTCGTATGTCGTGGTTTTGTCAATTCCATCCTATGTGACTCCTATCACACATTCAAGATTAGGATGGAATTTGGACACAACCGTAGAACTGAATTCAACTTAGAAGATTCGGCGTTAACAATGTTACTCAGAATTAAAGACTCGAATTGATGGTGATACAAGACATGCAAGATGAGATACTTGGTTTTAACTGAAAACTGATGGATGGTAGGTGGTGGAAGAAAAACCATTATGTCGGGAAGTGGACGATACGACATTTTGTAGGACTTTATTCATTAGGCATCATTCTCTGCCTTCAGAGATACGTTGCACTGAAGCTGTCGGCCGCTTGCTGAAATATGATATGGACTTTGTAGAACTGATGCATCACGGGATGCAGCAATACTCGAGGACATTACTTATGCTCAGCCAGACGCAGCACGAGACGATGTTCCAGAAAATTGAAAAAAAAGTGAGTATAAAATGTGCTTAATTGTTCTGTATATCACCATATCCCCCTTTCATGCTAGACACCACTCCACCACGTTACACTCGCGTAAAGATGGCACTAAACGTTCGATGAAATAGTATCAGGGAAACTGCATTGAGACATGCCATCTGTTCCCCTCAATCAAACAATTAGAAAGAAAAAAAACATGTAAATGAAAATATATCTGTACAGCTAGCAGCAGTTCATTGCTATATAATGCCGGATTAACACAGGTTCATTGCTATATAATGCCGGATTAATACAGGTTCATTGCTATATAATGCCGGATTAATACAGATTCATTACTATATAATGCCGGATTAATACAGGTTCATTGCTATATAATGCCGGATTAATACAGGTTCATTACTATATAATGCCGTATTAATACACGTTCATTACTATATAATGCCGGATTAATACACGTTCATTACTATATGATGCCGGATTAATACACGTTCATTACTATATAATGCCGGATTAATACAGGTTCATTGCTATATAATGCCGGATTAATACAGGTTCATTGCTATATAATGCCGGATTAATATTACAAATTGCAAATGGTAAAGATTAAAATAAGATTCATAATGGACGCATGTACTTCCTTGCGAGATAAGTAACTAAATAAAGAAGACGGTGAAGAAGAAAAAAAACATTTGCTTTAAAACTGATCATGCTTAATTATACCATTTTCTTTTAGTATTTAACTATCTTTACCATCTGCAATTTGTAATATGAATCCGGCATTATATAGTCATGGATGTATAAATGTGTCTGTACAGATATATTTTCATTTACATCTTCTTTTTTTATATTATATATAAGTTGATAGACTAAAATCACACATTATATATATAGTGTGTGATTTTAGTCTATCAACTTAAATAAATACAAAAGCAGACTGAAAACAAATATTTATCAATGAAAAATAGCTATGTATGAGTCCAGCAGACAAGTATTGAAAACAAATAACAATCTCCAAATCATTTCAGTATTTGAATTTGTATTAAAATTGTACATAACATTATCTATTTTATAGTGAAAATGTTAAGTCAGGTGAAAAATGCTACCGAGTTGTCATTTGCAATATGTTCAGGCTATACGTCGTTTTAAAAATAACGAATTAAAAAAAATAATGTTTACATTTTGACTTTTCAGAATATCCCAGCAAAAGGAAGATTACTCGCTCTGACCACCTTCCTAGGTCAACCTACCATTTTGGACATCCAAACTATATCTTTGACGCCACACCCACAAACAGTCCATATCACATGACCTTTTTCAGAATATAATAAGGTAAGAATGGCTCGACTAAATGACCTAAACTAATGATATTTATTTTGGCCTAGCCATCAGAAACAAAATAACTGCAATAGTGTATTGAATAAAACGCTACTGTGTACTTTAAATGAATGCAATAGATTTGATCTCTTGTGAGAAAGTAATCTGACTACTAGTATTCTGTTTTAAGACTAAGTTGCCGCTGAACTCACTTCGGTCTGTCTATATAATGTAAATGATCCAAACACAAGTGTATCATAATAACAAGTGTATCATAAAAACAAGTGTATCATAATAGCAAATTTAAATATTGACGATCGATTACCAATGATTTAGACTATAAAAATAGAACTATCTCCGTGCGGGTTACGAAAAATGATCTACTATTTGGTAATAGGAAAAACTGCCAATGCCGAGTAGTGTACTACTCACAATGGGAATCGAAATAAAGTTTCATTTTCTGAGAAAGAAAAATTGCAGTTTTTATTTTAATTTGAATGCCCGTGTATGAAGACAGACAGGCTCGATATCAAAGCATGCTAATAGAACCAAAGTATGAATTGTGACTAAAAGAAAAAAGTCGAGAAAGAAATAAGAAAGATTAAGATTATACCAATATCTGATTGGAAAGCATCTCATTCACTGACCTATGCTCTTCGACTGTTCTTAAACTGCAAATGTTTTCTTTTTCTGTAACATTCAATTTTTTTTACAAACTGGGATACACTAGCTTAAGAAGATATTTTCACTGTTTCGGTAAATATCAATTAATTTTGATAAACTAACCAACTCTTATCTCGATTTGTTTTCCAGATCTGCAATCCCATGGAACCATCACCCGAAACATCACAAGGTACAATGCCATCGCCATCAAATCTTCTAAATTTGAAAGTGTTCTCTTGCCGAAGAAGATTAGGTCAAGTTCATCACCTTGGTCAGGTTTACCTGCGTCTTTCTTGTCATCACATGCCTTAGGATCATCATTGGGATCAAGTTCAATGACATCGGGGTCATCGCTATCACCAGAAACTAGTGGACTGGGCAGTAGTATGTCCTCTCGGTTTTAAAGCCAATATGCTGTATTAAAGAAGGACATTACATTTGATAAGGAGACTACGGAGCGACGGCACTAATCGATCTATTGTATGTCGCATATGATATCTTAATACACAGAGAGCTTTTTCAAAAGGAGAACTGTTTTTCAAGTTATCAAGAACTTACAGAAAGTTGTGTGATATTTATTAGTGACAATTACAATACACTAATTATGATAGGAATACATTAATTATGATAGGAATACACTAATTATGATAGGAATACACTAATTATTATAGGAATACACTAATTATGATAGGAATACACTAATTATGATAGCTGCTTCTTGGTGAATATTGATAGGAATTAATATATAATGGCTGCTTCTTGGTGCTTTTAATCGTTTTGATTATTCATATTGGTGACATAGACATAGTGTACTGCAAATCTCTCTCTCTCTCTCTCTCTCTCTCTCTCTCTCTCTCTCTCTCTCTCTCTCTCTCTCTCTCAATTGTGATGTAATGATATAATTTTAGTATGTAGGTGCAGTAGAATCGTTAATATCTGCATTATAATATATTGAAAATCAACAAACAATCAATGCAAAATAAATAAACACAAACATACATGTAAATATATGTACAATGCAATGGAAATAATGTAACGAAATGATAAATACAACATTTGAAGCAGTTATGGTTAATCTTTGACCCTGATATGTGTCGGATGTAATGAAGTCGAGATGATAATGAATGACTGTCCATTGTAACCTAAACTCACAATGTATATTGCAACTGTCAGATTAAAGTATATTAGAATAAACACTTGTCCTGCCTAACTGCGACAAAGATAGGTGCTATGAATGTATATCTATATATAATGATAGTGCTGTGAAAATTTCTTTTTATCCATTTAATAAATACATTATGTAAGTTACGTCTTTGCTTGTGTCTTATTTGGATTTAGGACAAATTATTGTTTCATTAGGAGGTATCATTTTATTTTTTATCATTATTATGTATCATTATTATGTATCATTTTCGCAAAACATGGCTTCGATATGTTAACTTTACTGCACCTTGTCGGATCGATCAGATAGTTCAGTGCTTTGTGACTGTTTTAACTCTTCATGCACACAACTGGAATGTACTCTTAAATAAACAATTTTCCACGTGTTTGTAAAAATACTTCATTTCATCTCAAATATATTGGCATTTCCTGATCATATTTTCCAGTTTAGAGATCACAAAGTGACTTTCCTCCGTCATTTTCGGCCGATGTAAGCATCACATACGAAGGGAGGCAACTCATGAAATTATAAAGACGTCACTATGACAAAATTTCGAAATATTTTATCGATTTTCCAAAGCGAAGATAGGTTAACAAAAAAAACTTAACATCTGAACTTTGACTAGCAAAGTTGTCTATATTTATATTCACAGTAAAGGGTTAAAAAATCTTAACATTGTATTTCCCGATATTTGATCTTATAACAATTTTGTAATTCATAATTTTAACTTCTTTGAATTTAAATTTTCTAATAAAAAGCGGTGATCGTTGCATCTCATATACACCATGCAACAGTCACTTGTACAATTAAAATATCTCACCATATTCATTTACAAATTACAACAATTCTGCTCCCTGCATTTCACTCCTATATCATGCAATTGTGTAATTAACTGCTTTAACTCTTTCTACCTCAATGTTTGATATTTAAAAAAATTATGCACACTTTTTATTCTCTCTCTCTCTCTCTCTCTCTCTCTCTCTCTCTCTCTCTCTCTCTCTCTCTCTTACTCTATCTCTTTCTCTCTCACTCACTCTATGTCTCTCTCTCTATCTGTCTTTGTCTCTCCGTCTCTGTCTCTGTCTCTCTCTGTGTGTCTCTATCTCTGTCTCAGTCTCTCTCTCTCTCTCTCTCTCTCTCTCTCTCTCTCTCTCTCTCTCTCTCTCTCTCTCTCTCTCTCTCTCTCTCTCTCTCTCTCTCTCTCTCTCTCTCTCTCTCTCTCTCTCTCTCTCTCTCTCTCTCTCTCTCTCTCTCTCTCTCTCTCAAGAAAACAACTGCATGGGGATAGTGTAATTCTCTGTGGCACTGTAGTTGAAACTGTATCATGAGGTGTATATGGCACCACCATTGTGACATTGTTATTTTAGCATATTTTATTTTGCTGAAAATCGTGCCTTACCACAAATTAAAGAGTGTGTTACATTTACAGAAAGAAAAAGAAAGAAAATGCAACAAAAAAAAACAACAACAAATAATAATAATAATAATAATAATAATAATAATAATAATAATAATAATAATAATAATAATAATAATTACCCCACGATGCACATGTTTAATTATGATCGTGATATCAGGAGGTAAACACGCATAAAATTGAACTGTTGTTAAGTCAATTAAAATATGACGTTGACCAGGTTGTTAAATCAATTAAAATATAACGTTTACAGGGTTGTTAAGTCAATTAAAATATGACGTTGACCAAGCAAAAGAGATCTAGCTTTCACTTTTACCGAAAAATCAGATACTCCATTCTTCCAACGACCTGCAAATGCATCTTTCCGATCATTATATGTTATCCTTTTATCATACGAGTGTGAAGTTTAGTGATTCTAAAGTATCACAATTTCATATAGAAATTTAAGAGACATCCTAAAACTGAAGAAATGTAGTCCTTCTTACATACTTTATTCAGAGCACGAAAGGAAATATATTTATATAATTACCAGGTTACGAACGATAAGAATTTGGATATCTATTATAAATGGTTAATACAGGACCGGCATAACCCAATTAGCGAACTAAGGCCCAGGGCACCAAAATTTTTTTTGGTTGGTGGAGGCGACCAGAACGAGATTTACTTTCAAGTTATCATTAAGTAGGTAGATTAAACAATGAAACTAATAAATTACCAAAAAGTGTATTTATTAATACTAATGAACAGTTTATAATCAACTGTGCCCAGGAAGGAGATCGCAATGTGGAAGATTCGCCTATGAAGGATTATACACTTGCACCGGTCCTGCATCAATGAACGATGATATCTTGAATCCTGTAAATAAGTTCATTTTACGAGGATAATGTTAATGTTAATACATGTACTTAAAAGGTCAGGAAAATATGACCGGTTTACAATATTATGAATTTATTAATAATCCTGGAGGAAAAACTTAATATAAGATAACTGAAACTTTGAGAAATATTCAGAAATGGCAATCGTGGTAACCTTATCATCCAAAAGAGAATTTTACCATTGTTTATACAATACCGGAGTACTAAATAGGCAGAGCATGCACCGGCCTATGGGCCCCCCACACCCCGGCCATACCCTACGCTTTTTATGGAACCCGCGATCAAGGATCAAAATAAAATTGATAGGAGATAATTAGCGAAGGGTGGGGCAAGGTTTCGACTGCCTAAGTGTTTAATCCACATGGTTTAATCCGGCACTGGTTTTATAGTAATACTTAGAAAGGAATATGGACAACCAGTTATTACTGTTACCTAGAACTCAGTATTTGCCTTTGACAAAGTTCATGACTTCACAGACTCCACATTGAAACCTGTCTTTGGGACCATGCACCGTTTGAGGAAAGAAAATGTAATCATTGTGGTAACATGATATCGGAGAAGAATACCACTTATTTTTATTCATTTGTTACAAATTTCATAAAGAAAGAGAAAGGGGTGTTTACATAATCGTTTTATTGCCGAAAATCATATTTTGGAAAGTTACAAGCGTTACTTGCTACCAATCGCGAAATTCTCCCCAAATCTTGCCAGAGGTGATACTGCAATTATGAAGACAATATCAGACACTTTGTGCTATCTTTGGAAGTAGACAATTTCCATACCCTACAATGATATAATATTTTTTCTTTCCTTACAACTTTTGTAAACCCAATGAGAGTCATTGTATTCTACTATAACAATGTTTCGTTTATATACCCCAAAATGATTTCACATTACTTATTCTTACAATAATTTTTAATGTTGACATGCCTTGGTACCTCCATATGTGAATATGTTAATATTGGATCAGTCATGATATTCTCATATGCCAACAATGTGTGACCTGAGATTTGCTTTTAATAATAAAATATATATTCCGTTATGCTATGTAAAAGATTATTCCTAACAATTTACCACCAAAAGATTTATCCAAAACTGAAAATAATTGACCAACATAAAGGTGTTCCAAACATGTACCGATTTACCAACACACTGGTGTTTAAAAAATGTATTCAACTTTTTACACTAGATTTATTAAACAAACATAAATTCATGTTTTTAAAAGCATGCTTTCGCCAAATATATTATCTTTTGTGAAAGATACAATTTGTAGAAGAATATAAGATATTGTAGAAGAATATAAGATATTATGACAGTGAAACATGTCATGCGTACAATTACTTTCATCTTACTTTTAAAACATACTCTTTGTTTTTTTTAATTTTGTTTCCACACACACACACACACACACACACACACACAAACATTCATACATACATACATACATACATACATACATACATACATACATACATACATACATACATACATACATACATACATACATACATACATAATTTTCCTATTGCAAGTTACTATGAAACAATGGAAGAATTAAAGGACCAGTTTGATATGTTCTGTAAAGAAGGCATTCCCATACTCGCGGGTGATTTCAATGGCCAGTTAAGTTCACTACTTAGCTTCAAAACGAACTGTCTAACAACAAACGCTAGAGGTGCTATTCTAGAAAAGTTTCTGACCGATAGGCACTTAATATCCGTTAATAGTCAATCTATTTGTGAAGGACCTGACTTTACATTTTTCTCAATCGATGGTAAATCCAAATCGTTGATAGACCATATACTATTGCAAAAAGACAAATTCGATTTAGTGGTTAAGGCCAAAATAATTGATGACCATCCTTTGAACATTTCAGATCATCATCCTGTAAAAATAGAGTTGGTCATTCCTCTTGCATATAATATAATCATGGCTGACAAGCATATAATTCCCTCCATAAATTGGAAAAAAGCATCGGCAGAACAAATAAATAGGTATAAGGAAGCAACACGCAATGAATTTTAGCGCAACTGCATAAGGCAGGAACTAGTGACAAATGTCGATATTGATAGTATTATTCAAGACACGGGTAAAGATTTTACATGACGCAGCTTCTAGGTTTCTGCCCATAAAAAGGTTTTGCCCATACGCTAACCCCTATTGGAAATTACTTAACGTAAAAAAGTTTCATACAGAAATGAGGCTGAAACGTAGGGTATGGATCTCTGATGGTAGGCCAAGAGGATGGGAATTTCAGTCATACGCGAACTATAAGAAAGCGAAGAAATGTTTTGGAAAAGAGTTACTGAGAGCAAAAGAAATGTATGACAGAGAACAGTTCAGTGAGCTTGAAAAGGCTGCAGAGCTCGATATTTCTACTTTCTATAAGTTTATACGGAATAAAAGACATAAACGTGATTACATATACGAAATTGAATCTAACGGAAAAATTGTACGTGACCACGACTCTATAAGAGACTTATGGGCAAATCATGTTTCCAATTCGTCACTACCTGACAATACCTATTTGTACGATAATAATCATTACCAGATGGTCTTAGCAGAGGTTAAAAAACAAAGTATAGAAACCCATTCCCACTTTGATGAAGTTCTTGACAAAATTCCCACTAGAGAAGAAATCAGAAGTGCAATTAGTTCTCTCAGTAAAAAATAAGGCATGTGGTCACGACGGTATTGTTGCCGAGCATTTACTGTTTGCGGACACTCAAAGCAGTGTACAGTTACTTGAAACTGTCTTCAAAAAAGTGTACGAGGCCGAGGAGTACCCATGCCATTTTAAACAAGGTTTAGTAATACCAATATTTAAAGGAGGGGGGAAAAAGCAAATTAGATATGAATAACTAACGTGATATAACTATAGTTCCAGTGCTTCAGAAAATCCTAGAGCAAATTATATATAATAGACTACTTATATTTTCTAAGCACATTATTTTCCAAATCCAATGCAACAAGGTTTTAGGAATAATTGTGGTAGTATCACTGCAGCGTTTTGTATCAAAGAATCTATATGCTACTATATGGATAAAGATACTCCTGTCTATGCAACATTTCTTGATAATGCTAAGGCATTCAATACAGTCTGGCACAATGGGTTATTTTACAAGCTGTACAAACTTGGTATTAAAAGGAAGACGTGGCGCATCATGAAAGACTCGTTTAAGGGGAGTAACTAGTTCTGTTTTATTTGCGGGCAAATTGTCCAAATATTTAAATATTAAGCAGGGTGTAGGGCAGGGTCGTATCTTGTCCGCTTGGTTCTTTCTCGTTATGATAGACGATTTAATCACTGATTTAGATCACACTTTGCGAGGCCTAAATCTTGTCGATCTCCACCTGCCGTGTGTCTTTTTAGCGGATGGACACAACTGTAATGGCTAATTCGCATCATTCGATGCAGCATCTGCTCGATACAATCTCTAATTAAGATTGAAATATAACGCAGATACAAGTTGCAGCATCCTCTTTACAAACAAAAGAAGAAATGATATCCCTTCTTTTCTATTCGACAAATCGCCAATTCCAGTAGTCAAAAGTAAGAAATATGCCGGCATACCTCTAACGTACAACTTTAAACCTAACGATGCGATAAAAGAAGCATGCGATAAAGGTAAACACTTATTAAACTCTTTTTATTTTATTGGTATCAGAGACGGAGGAATGAACCCTCTAACAAGTATGAAAATCTGGAAAAGAATCATTCTACCTTCAGTCCTATATGGATGTGAATTATGGTCGAATATGACAAAAACCAATATAGAAGAACTTGAGCTATGTCAGAGATATGCAGCGCGACGTATGCAAGCTTTCGATAAATATTCGCCCATAGAGGCAACGCGTAGTACCTTAGGACTCTGGTCAATGGAAGCATACATTGATAAGATGAAATTGTGCTTTTTCAACCGGCTGTGTAGGGGCGATTGGACTCTTATCTGGAAAAAAGATTTTCATTTTGCGTTTATGTCAGTACTTGACCAACCCAATCAGACAGACGGGGTTTATAGCAGATATTGACACAATATTCAAGAAATATGGTATGGGAAGTGTTTTCTTAGACTATGCAGTAAGAGTACAAACCGAAGGTAAACTTGTTTGGAATCGGAATTTGGAATCGGAATATTATTGATAATATTCAAAACATCGAAGAATCTACCTGGAATACAGATATTGAACTAAGGAGCGATTTAATTCACTTCAGAAACATTCATTTGGACTTGAAACCAAGCAGTATATGGTTTCTTGGACGTAAATTTCCATCTATGTTATGGCCACTCTCTGAAATAGTGAAACTATATATCATGCCTGTTGGAAAAGTTATGATATGTAAACTCTGTGGAAAAGAGACTGACGACAGAGCGAAACATCTTATCTTAGGTTGTGAAAAGCTCCTTGAGGAACGAAACGTCTTCTTTGAGAGGGTGATTGACACTTTAGAGGTGAGAGACGGGGTTAATTTATTTAATCAAGAAGACGATATACTATCTATTGGAGACACTTCTTGGAAGCAGAGTAGATTGCTTGTCGTATATCGACGATGATGTATGAGATAAACTCATGTTTGTAACGGCAAAAAGCATAACCTCATTTTACAATAAAATGCATGCCCTACTCTCAACCAACATGTCATAACATAACAGCAATAATAAGTAGTTAATCTAGATAAATAAATAAATTAATTTAAAAAAAACAAACAAAAACAAATATTCTGCTGTTGTCAAATTCCGCAATTTTGATGTATTACAGATCACGGAGATATAATGCTCTCTGGCTCATATAATATACGAGTGTCACCTTTTGCTATCTTTCTTCCTTTGAGAAGGATTTCATGCTGTTCCTCATATATATGTATAAATGTGTGTATATGTGTGTATACATGTATGTGTAAATATGTGTTTGGGTGTGTAAATATATATGTATGTGTATGTGTGTACATTTATATGTATGTGTGTGTGTGTGTGTGTGTATGTATGTATGTATGCATAAACATATATGTCATGTAGAAAGAACTACATTGATAATTACACTGGTATACGTTTCCAATTTGTTTTATTTATATTATTTTGTGTTGTATTTCATGATTTTGTATTATCCTGAATTTGATTAATCTGATGTAATCTCTATTGAGGAGGAAATAAAGTCAGTCAGTCAGTCAGTCATACACGCACGCACACACACACACACACACACACACACACACACACACACACACACACACACACACACACACACACACATACATACATACATACATACATACATACATACATACATACATACATACATACATACATACAGTTAAAATATGTTCCAGCCAACTAATCAATGGCCTGTGAATGAACTAACATCCCTGCGTGTGTCCGCAACAAAACGTAGTTGATTGTCTTTTCTTCTTGTTCACAAGCAGATTTTGTAAATGAATACGTTGATTGATTTCTGTTTGAGTTTCTTTTTTATTCACATTGATTAAATCAATATGGGACACTCTGATGTTTTAAACTAGAAAGATTGTTTTATAAAGAAAGTAGTTTATCGTTCTTTTCATAAGTCACTTATGACTAATGTTTGGAAATTCATCATGGATTTAAAATCAGAAGTACACATTGATACACGTTTATACTATACATATACTTTATTTTATGTCACATTCCAATACACATATTGTTTACTTGGAATTGGGCTACGATATGCTCCTGGCAACTGTGTATTGACCGAGTGAATAAATTCACATCCCTGCCGAGTGTGTCCGCTGCAAAAGATAGTTCTACGATTTTCTTCTTGCAATTTGATAAGTTGATTGTTTTCTTTATCAGTTTCTATTTCAGTTCACATTTATTAAATCAATATAAGATTTACTCATATCTAAACATGAAATATGGTTTTTATAAAGAAAGTAGTGCACAACAAACACGGTTAGCTTCTTGAACATTACATTTAACGTGTACTGTCAGGCAGTCGCGTACTGCATCTGGACACTAAAGTGGAATATAAATTAAGTGAAATGATGAACCATCGGGAGGTAATTAAAATATTTTAAAATATGCATAGTTCATCTAAGTCGTTATTCTGCTTTCATTAAATATTTATAAAGTCTCCGCTCTTTGGATGACTTGAATAACATTACCATAATTCATAGGTCAAGAGATATTGGTAATAATAATAATAATAATAATAATAATAATAATAATAATAATAATAATAATAATAACAACAATGAGGACTTTGTATAGCGCCTAATCTTTCGAAGCTCTAAGCGCTTTACACCATCAATAATGATATGACTACACTACAGAACAACAAATGACAAAAACAATGAAATTGGAAAACATAAAAACATACTGAAAACATATAAGATACAAAACATGATTAGGTCGCTAAGTTTGTCCCTGCAGTCGAAACAGGTGAGTCTTTAGAGCACTCCTAAAAGGGACCACTGTGTCGTTGTGTCTAATTTCAATGGGCAATTCGTTCCACGTCGCCGGGCCCTGGTGTGCAAACGAACGTTGTCCATATGACTTTGTTTTCACCTTGGAAACAATGAGTATACGATTATCAGAAGAAGAGCGTAAGGATCTAGCTGGTGTATACACATGGGTGAGGCTGGATAGGTATGTTTAGACTGGAGTCTGTCATTGAAACATAGCACAGAGAACAAATTGTGTGCTTGATTCTGTATCGAATTGATAACCAATGTAGGTACAGAGCAGTGGTAAGGTGTGCTCTGATCGAGGTATTCTAAAGATGATCCGTGCAGCTGTGTTTGAAACTTTATGAAGTTTCTGGAGTAAATATTGTGACGAACCAGACGGAATTGAGTTACAATAGTCCAGTCTTGAAAGTACTAATGAATACACAAGTGTTTTAGTGGCATCAACTGAAAGATTTTTACGAATGGAACTGAATGTTGGTGCAATGTGAGAGTACTGTCTAGAGTAACGCCTAGGTTCTGTACTGACTGAGAATTTAATGTTGGTGTTGCTGATATTTATTGTCTGAGGTAAAGGATGTGAATGAGAAAGTCTTTGTGTTGTGATCAGAATAGCCTCAGTTTTATCATCATTCATCTGCAGCTTGTTACATGTCATCCATGATTTCACATCAGAAATGCACTTCACTATTCCATGGATGGTAGCATCAACTTGAGTTGGGTGGCTAGACTTGTATATTTGGGTGTCATCAGCATACAATTGGTGCGACACTGGGTGATGATCTATGACACTTGAGAGCGGCTGAGTATTGAGAATGAAGAAAACAAGTCCCTGTGGAACACCACAACATACGTCAACTGGGCTGGAGTGTATTCCATTTGCAGATATAAATTTGTGTTCTGTTGACTAAGTAGGACTTGAACCACTGTAAGGCTATATTCTGAATGCCAAATACATGCTGGAGACGGTGAAGTAATATAGCATGGTCTATTGTGTCAAATGCTGCAGATAAGTCCAGGAGAGTGAGGACTGTAATCTATCCACTATCCAAAGCAGAGAAAAGAAACCAGCGAAGAGAGAGAGAGAGAGAGAGAGAGAGAGAGAGAGACAGAGAGACAGAGACAGACAGACAGACAGACAGACAGACAGACAGAGTGGGTGAGGAAGGCCGTTTTGACATCTTTTAATTTAATAATTATCGATTATAATATTTATTATATATAATAAGTTTAAGAAAAAACAACAAAGGATTAAAACACAACAGTATGTGTGCATCCCAAGAAAAGTGTAAACATACCGTTATGTTGAAACAGATTAATACAGGCTACTTGGTACAAGTTCAGTTTTAATTTTTTCGTACAGCGCAATTTGTTTTTCTCTCACTAAAAATATGTCCTTATTGTGTCATTTTCGCGCGCGAGGGGAACGGCAAAATGAAAATATTCCGATGAAATTATGTAATATCAGTTGGAAAACTGATTATTAATACTTACTGTCGTTATTTTCATGTCATTTATAATCATCATTAATCTATAACTTAACCAATGGCTTCAAGAAAAACAATTCAGTGGCCCATTGTGTCGAAAAGGTTTGACAGCACTGACATAAACGATAAGCCTGAATGGGATTAAGACCTTTATCTAATTGCTACGGGATTATGTTTTGATCTGGTTACAGGTTAAAGGTGTTCGGATGCTCACCTTTACAAATCGGTAGTTATAAAGGACGCCAGCATTGGGTTCTTTTATGAATCACAAGAGACATCCGAAAGCCAACCATTGCTTTAGTTTCATCGAAATAAAAAACAAAGAGAATTTTTAATAGTAGGATAAAAATAATTGTACACATTCTTGTGTTTCACTTGTTAAAAGTCTCCCATTCTTCTACAAATTGTCACAAAAGAAAAGGTGCTAGGCGAAAGCCATGCCTTTATAAATATTAATTTATGTTTGTTGAAAATATCCAGGGTAAGAAGTTGGATAACTTTTTGAACACCCGTGTGGTCGTAAATCGTTACATGTTTGGACAAATTAATGTTGATCAATTGTTGGGTTTTTTGTGTGGATAAGGTGGCTCTCACTCGTGTTTCGTATTGTGTATAGGGTTAGAATTTTAAAGAAAAAAAAGTTCCCAGGATTTCTTCACTGGTTATACTGGCTATATAATAAAGACTTTGAATATCTTAGGTGTTGTTAGAAGAACTTTCAATTCCCTTTATTTCGATGTATTATTGATTGGTGTAATTTAGGTTTTAGAATATAAAGCTTTTGCTAAATTAAGATGTGCTCGTATATAAAAAAAAATAAAAAATAAAAAAAACTGTTAGCTCTGCATGGTCATTTTCCCTTTCTGGACTTCAGAGGTAAATTGTGGAAAAAAGAGCCGATAACTTTGTTTACTTCTCAGCTATTTTGTAATTCGTTTTTTTATCGTTCATAAGCTGTTATAGCCTACTTCAGCAAAATTCGTTTCTCTTATAATAAAAACTGCTAAAGTAAGTGTACTTTTGATTAATTCTGGTTAATTTGTCAAGCACATGGGAACATTCATTTTTGTTATACCATGTGCTTAGATCGTGTACACTTTTTTAAAGGACATCTCTGTCGAGAAAGACTGCAAACAAGCACATTTCTTATTTGACAGTACAGGGTACTGTATACAAGAAGCTAACCGTGTTTACAGTGAACTACTTTCTTTATTAAACCATATTTCATGTTTGATCATGAGTTTATCTTACATTGATTTGATTAAATATGAATAAGAATATAAACTAAAATATAGTGGACAAATTACGCAGGAATGTAAGGAGTTGATTAACTCGGTCAATACACAGTTGCCAGGAGCATATCGTAACTCCATTCAAAGCGAAAATATGTGTATACGAATGTGATATAAATAAAATATATGTAGTTTATGTTCGCTGAATCAATGATAAACTACTTGTTTTTATAAATATTTTGATTAAAATTGAACTAGGGTAACCCTTGTTTCCTTTTAATGAAAAATGTATACATGTCTAGATGATATGTATTTATACCTGTACAGGTACAGTTTATGTTCTGTCTGTAATAAACCTGTATTTATATAGTCAAATAATTTTCCAATGATTTACTAATGATCTTTCATTTGTCTTTGTAGATGATGACGTCATTTATATAAGAATAACGATTATCTATACCAGGTATTATCATGTTGAGAGGTTTTCATACCAAGCGGTATAACTTTATGTTGATAAAGTCCGTGAACGAGATACACATGCCGAATTTTCATTTCCATTTTCCGTGAAAGGAATTTGACAGAATCCTTGCAAAGGTCAAACTTGGTGACGTATTTTGTATCTCCAATTTTGTCAATGCAGTCGTCCATTCTAGATATTGGAAATGACTTCATTTTGCTGACACTGTTGACCTCTTTATAGTCAGTACACATACGAAAATATTTATCTGGTTCGTCACAGGAAAAGATAATAAACGCCATTTAGGTCTACTTGGTTAAAAATCATTTTCCAGCAAATATAAAAATATCAATTTAAACATTACTGCTTGAGACGATTCGTATTGAACATATGCTGTTTAACGTGTGTAAAGTGTACATTTTCAAAGTCGTGGCAGATATCATTGGTTTGTGCTGTAACAACCAGAAACAGATGCTCAAATTCATACAATAGCAGTTTATGTTCTCTTTTTTGTCCTGTATATATGCAAATGGTTTTGGTCCTGAATTCCATAGATTGGTTAAAACAAAATCACTATAACATTCCATGGTTTATTTCCTCACTGTGCGGGACAGGTACAATTAAATTGATATAATTTATTCCTTTAGCATATTTATAACAAGTCCTCATATTAAAGTAACAGTTGTTTCAGTTCGTTTTCTTGTTGATAAAAATATAAACGTTTCCTATCCAGATGTTTTTTTTTTTTACTTTCTAGTGACTCCAATGTTTGCTACAATCCGTTTGCATTCCTTCGCTTAAATGCTCTCTGTGTCGGACATATACAACTGAATTGATTACATGATTAACCTGTCACTTATGTAACATATTTATATGGAAAAATTATTTGTTTCCTCATCAGGACTGTTAAAGACATAATTTAAATCTCTTTCATTCTTTTAAGTTTTATATGCACCGAACTACTTAGCCTAACTAGGATTTTGAGGTAAGGTCACGTGAGCCAGACCTTTATCGCCTGGCTGAAAATTCCTTTCTTTTGTATTTCTGTCCTACCTTAATTTCACTCTTGACCAAGTTGAGTAATTATTAGTTTCTTCTTTTTTCAAGCCTTAGACAACGTGTATTGAAATCAGTTATAGAGTCAAGAAGATTAATCTTGCAATCTTTAATTGAAAGAAGTTTCTCTTTACATGGTTCACGGATATCATCAAACACTGCCTCAAAATGACTAAAACCTAACCATTCTTGAACTTATCCTCTAAAAGCAAACACTCACAAATTAACACCTTCATCCCAATCGTTTCCTGTATCAAATCAATATGACAAAATCAGAGTCTTCAAAGTCTGCAGAAAACGTTCCAAATATTATTCGACAAAGAGTTATTGTTTTTCTTTCAACGTGATTATAATAAAAAGAATGAGTAGTAAATATAAGAGCACTGCGATGATTCATAAATACTTCAGCAAACGTGACATCATCGAAAGACTGAAATTTAATTGCGTCAACTAAAGGAATAGTTTTCTGTCCAACATCGTTCTCAAGAGCGCATTTTATGTTATTTATCAATGAAAAATCTTACGTATATGTCTTTGCAATTTATTATAGCGTGGTGAATTGAATGCAACTATCGCCTCATTTTATTATGTGAATTAAATTCAGTGAATTTTAAATTATGAATTTAAAGACTTATAATACAATGAAATATTGGGGGGACAAAACGAGTATTTAAGTAGATCTAATGTTTTAATCCGTTACTGTGAACATGCACATAGCCATCTTTGCTAGCCATGTTTCCATTATATCTACACCTTGGGATATCTATACTATATTTCAGAGTTTTGCCATAGCGAGATCTTTTGGATTTCATAAGTTGCCTCCCTTAGAAAGTGATTCTAACCAATAGCGTGTAACATCGGCCGAAAATGATGGAGATAATTTGCTTCAAAAGGATACCTTGTAATATCGAAAACGTACCAGGAAAAGACAGGTTTTTTTGGTATATTTGAGATGAAAGAATGCGTTTATGCAAACACGGTCCGGCAGTGGAATATTGCTTATATATGAGTCCATTCAAAATGTGTGCATCCATTGTCTCGATCACGCAGGAAGAGTTGAAATTTGATTAAAAGTCCCAAAGGACTGAACTATCTGATCGATTCAGCAAGGTAATGATAGGTTAACATATCGAAAATATGGTAGGGTGAAGATGACACATGACAATTTGTCCAAATCCAAAAAAGACACAAACTAAGACATGATTGTATATAATGAGTTTATTACATGGATAGAAATAATTTTCACTAAACATCAATATTGTACACACACACACACACACACACACACACACACACACACTTAAATATCTTTGCCCATGTCAGGTAGGATATGTATTTATTATAATATTGTCTAAGGTGAGAGTTACATGGTACATATTTACAAGATAGTTCGGTGACTACACTTTGAACAGGTTGCCATAGAAACAAATTGTCATTCTTATGAATTTGAACATAGAGACTTTATTACGATAAAAATCCACCACGGTCACAGGTCAACCATAACTGCTTTAAATGTTGCATTTATCAATTCGTTACATTATTTCCATTGCATTTTTTTTAAAAATATATTTACATGTATGTTTATGCATATTTATTTTGCATTGACTGTTTGTTGATTTTCTATATATTGTAATGCATATATTAACAATTGTCCTGCACCTACATACTAGAATTAAAACATTAAGAAACGTTTGTCGTAACCCAAAGTTAACAAGTACATCAAAATTGAGAGAGAGAGAGAGAGAGAGAGAGAGAGAGAGAGAGAGAGAGAGAGAGAGAGAGAGATTTGCAGTACACAATGTCGATGTCACCATGATGAATAATCAACACTATCAAAATGCAGCAATTATATGCAATTATATATGAATTCCTAACAATATTCATTTAATTATTGTCACGTATCTGTCACTTTACTAACAAAAATATCGCACAACGTTCCATAAGTTTTTGATGTCTTCAGCAACAGTTTTCCTTTTGAAAGCGCTATCTGCATTATGATATATGCGACAAGCAAAGATCAGATGGCGCCCTCTCTCAGTGGTCTCTGCATCAAATTAAATGTCCTTCTCCACTCATACAGAATCTGGGCTTGATCACGAGAACAAAACGCCGTAAAAATGTATAAAGGAGTACATTGTCTGTTCTAAGGACATGTCTACAGTTTCCCATCACCAATTATCAGCACTATAATACACAACAAGTTTCCAAACCTTGACAAGCACATTGATAATACATGTCGAGTCAAAAGAAATCTTCATTTCAAGACAAGTTGAAACTAAGTCTCGAAATGGATCTAAATCGCGCGAAGAACTTGACAATAGGGGGGCTTATGTAACCAGAATCTCGTAGCAAAGGTTTGGTCAAGTCTGCATTGGTTTGGGAAACGTGTCCCGATTCTTCCTCGTCACAGTGGTATCTCTTGAGTCTTCGTTTTTTTGGCATGGTCTCGATGAATACAACAGAAGTTTGTCTGTTGACCTCTAACCTAACCTTACTTCCACTGTTCCTTTAATGTAAAGAAAACAAACATAGTTAAACACACGTTACAATTGAGCATAAATAATATAATATAATATAATATAATATAATGTAATGTAATGTAATGTAATGTAATGTAATGCAATGCAATGCAATGCAATGCAATGCAATGGCAATGCAATGCAATGCAATACAATACAATACAATACAATACAATACAATACAATATAATATAATATAATATAATATAATATAATATAATATAATATAATATATTAAGTAGTAGTAATAATGCATGCAAAGCAGATGTGAAAAGTTCCCTATTTTAAGACCGAGAACCTTGATTTAGTTATAATGGTTTTGAGAACTATTTTCACAAACAATTTACATCACAAACTTTTACAACTTGCAGGAACTACTTTCATCCGATGGTTAAGAGTTTGACTAAAGTAAGCCGATATGTAAGATAATGTATTTTCTTAAAGAATAGATGTTAATATTTGCTGAGAAGAATTTTACCTAGTTCATATAAAAATCAAGACAATTATCAGTATTACTTAAGTAAGTCGTCTCACCAAAGTAACAAATGTATGGAACGTTTTATTGGAGCTGATACGCGTAGGAATATACAACTGTATAGTGGATCGCCGAATATTAGAGGCACTTTTATAAAAGACAATGTTGTAGAGAACATGATACATTGTTGCTGCGGAAACAATAAAACATACTTTAAAAGCCAAGCTACGCTGGTTGACGTAGATCGTGAGACGTTTACTCCATTTATTCGAATGATGACATCATCTTCCATCAGACCAGCCTCAGCTGCATGGGTGTCTGAAAATATTAATTATTAATTAAAACATTATACAATAAATTTTTTAATATACGTGTACTGTAGGAAATGAATTAAGTATACATGATACCATCTAATAATGTGAACAGAAGCAGTAATTTAGATGAATTCCATGCTGACTCAAACTCTACGAAGTCCATTGATACTCTGAAAATTTAAATGATCAAAGAACATTTACACACACACACTTTTGACAGAATATGCCTTAATCCTTAAAGTTCTGGCCTCCAAAACACAAAAATCATTTTGTCTAAATATAAAACATACTTTGCGTTTTCTAATAGCAAGTAAAATTTTAATTTAAAAAACCTCAAATCATCTTATATATTTTGTCAACATGGTTTTGATGTTTTGAGCAAGAGCTTCATTTTTGTCTTGAAAATGTTGTAAAAATACCGAACCAGAACTTCAATCATAACCTTACCCTTGACTGTCCTAATGGATTATCTAAGCAGACAGAAGATAAACAGTCAATAGCAATAATACCTCTATTAACCCTTCCCACTTTAACAGGGCAGGATTCCACAAGGGTGAAGCCAAATCCTCCTCTATCTTTGCGCACCGTCATTTTCAAGTTCTTTACTCCCGTAATGTCCTTATTGATCGCCGGAATCACTGGAGGCAAGGAAGCACCTATAGACAAAAAAAGTCGAACAATAATGTAAATCCATCTAAAATCCTAAACAAGCACTTTAGTCAGAAACAAAAGCATCTCAGCTAACTTACTATATTCAATTGTATTTAATTTTTAAATCCGCATCACAGCTCAGCGTTTCTCAGTATTACCAAACAGACGAACCTATTTTTGCAATATATATCACTCGTTTATAAGATTATTAGATATAAGATAAAAATGTATTTCTTTGATAAACGAGTATTTTCTTTTTAAATATTAAAATATACGTGCACGGATCACAGTGTTAAGTTAGAAACATATTCAGTTTTCATTAACGTGAATTTGATTGAACACTTTATATTATCCGTCACATGTTCGGCCTGTCTGTCAGTCTCTTTCTCTCTGCATAAACAGACGCGCACGCATGCACACAACTAAGACCAAGAACACACATACGAACCACACAGACACAGACACACACATATATATATACATACACACACACACACACACACACACACACACACACACACATAAATACATACATACATACATACATACATACATACATACATACATACATACATACATACATACATACATACATACATACATACATACATACATACATTTTTCTGATTGATTGAAACTCACGTCTGTTGATGGATGTCAAAAACGTTTCTCTTTTGGTAATCTGCAGGTGTTTCTTTCGTCCCACCGTCTCATTTAAGAGGTAGAACCAGCCTTTCACAGCCTGCAATAGATAAAGAAAATAAACTGAGATGATAAGCATTACAAAAACAAGAAACCCGCACAACAAAATGGAATATCATTACAATATTATGTTTATCTGTTATATTTTTTTCCTGCTCAACAGTGATGCAAATATTAATGGGAGAGAGAGAGAGAGAGAGAGAGAGAGAGAGAGAGAGAGAGAGAGAGAGAGAGAGAGAGAGAGAGAGATGCATACGACTTAGTGATCGAAATATGTACCGTCAATGTTTTTCTAAGACGTGCAATCCCAAACGATGTGCAGCCCAAAAATTCATTCGACCTGAAATTAGACAAAGAATTAAATTAGAAAATATCTTAATTAATTATTATTATTATTATTATTATTATTATTATTATTATTAATAGTTGGTACGATTCTCACAATATGTGTCTAAGCGAACTTCACAGAATAGATTTTTAATAAAGCTTCTATTTGGATAAGATTCAAATTATCCAAGATGTTGACGTCTATTATCAAATCCAACATTGCCAATAAAATAATATTCTAGTGTTTATCATTACGCTTCGAGTTACTCCCCTTGTAGTACTACCCACCTTTTGACGGGATCCTGATGCCAAATAGAAATCATAAGTCTTTTGTGAATATCCTCATCTGTCAGCTCACTATAATAATAATAATAATAATAATAATAATAATAATAGCGATAGTAATAGCAAGAAGAAGAAGAAGAAGAAGAAGAAGAAGAAGAAGAAGAAGAAGAAGAAGAAGAAAAAGAAGATTTCTTCTTGTAACATTACTCACTTGCTCAAATTACATGTTTGAAAATATATGGCAGCCAAGAACATGCAGGATTAACACACAAGCTTTTTAATTAGTCGATAAAAACCAAATTTATATTGTAGAATAATATTAATAGTGATCATCGCCATGCTTTCCAATAAGTTAAGTAACACTGACAGCTTTAATCTGTTCTTAATATATTTGCTGAATTTAAATTTAAATTTTAGTGGATAAAAGTATATATCTGATACAAGTACACTACTACTACTACTACTACTACTACTACTACTAATAATAATAATAATAATAATAATAAACTCACAACGAGAACTTTTCATCATAGACCGGGTTGTTGCTGGTTGGAATTACCTCCGTTCTGCATTTACATGTTTTCTTTTCATCCGGAATCAAATAGATCTGTAACATTTATTAGATTAGAAACTGTTACATTCTATTTTAAGCAAAGAGCAAGCAAAGAAAAAAAGAATAAAGAAACGACTCGAAGGAAACAAAATCATATCAGGAATTTTCTGTCTAAGTGAAGCTCAAAGATTTATATTATGTCAGTTTTATAAAATTTAAATAATTTTCTTTGATGCGTCTTAACATTCAGTACAATGCATTGATTTTGACAAAGAGCAGTGAAATCTAAGGACATACATTTGAACAAAAATCTACGGCAGCGTACACGAGAATTAAATAGACCTTCCATTCCGTGTGAATCACATAAATCCATTGCATCAGTACAATGTAGAGAATTGATTGGACGTTAAATTCCGTGTATATCATATATGCATATTAAAGTGATACATTACAAATACTATTATTGGTGGTCCATTCCGTGTGTGTTATATGTATTATATTAATTACCCCAATATAATATAGAGAAATACAAAGAAAAAGTACTAACCAATGCAAATGAGTTAATAGTACTAACCAATGCAAATGAGTTCATCGGAGTGGACATCTTGGATCCGATATGTTTGGCTTTGATTACTGCAAAAAATTTAAAAAAATACAAATAAAAAAAATTAATAAAAAAAAAAAATAAAGAAATAAAAAATACATCAGTAAATAAATCACTATATAAATAAATAAACAAACGACAATATTTGTAATTACTTACATAAAATGAAGCAATGCAAAAATGTATACATTTCCTAAAGTCATTAAACGGAATAAGGTAAGAAATAATGTTTAAAAATGGATTGTTAAATACGTATCAAACTACTATTAATTGCATTATAATAATTACGTGTACTCTAATAAATCATATTATGACAAAATATATACAATTTAACGATATTACTTTATAGTAATAGGATTTTAAGTCTTCATAATGATGAAGAGGATAGACACAGTAATTATTTTTTTTTTAAAATATGAGAGAGAGAGAGAGAGAGAGAGAGAGAGAGAGAGAGAGAGAGAGAGAGAGAGAGAGAGAGAGAGAGAGAGTCTCACCATAAACTGTCAGTAATCCAGTGTTCATGTACACAGCAAGTTTTAATTGCCCTGTAAAATATGGTTAAATTACGTCACTCATTTTTTATGGTCGTTCTAAAGTCTATATTTATTTACTTTTTCATAAATCTTTAACCTTATGCACCCTTTACTGCCTTCAATGGAAACAAATGTAGTTTTTCCTGTATGAAAATTAAAATAGTAATGCTAAGATGAATTTGATGGAACGTGTTTGGACATTGTCAAAACATCACATAGTTTACACGCTCTATCGCAGAAAGGAAATAAAGAATGGATAATAACCGAACAAGGAGATTCGGTGAATGTATTTTCTAGATGTTGAGCGTAAGTCATCAAAAGTCATGAAGGCGATGGGACATTAAAATATGGAACAATGTCCGTCCGTTGTTTTGCAACATACACTAAAATGTGTACAGACTTAGCTCCTTTAAGATGTCATTAGCGATGACGATGGTTCCTTTTGATCACAGTTATGTCTGTCAATTAATCAAGTATCCACAGTAATACACAACCGACGTATTTCTCTAACTCCAGCATTACAATATTTATTTCAGAAAACCCAATACACAAGTACGATGTGCATACGTGACAGATAATCTGATCGTATCGTAGAGGGAAAGGGGGGTAAAGAAAGGACGAAAGGAAAATATATACAAATAAATAAATAAAATATACATATAATTTAATACCTCTTATGACGGCACCTCCACTTTTCGGATTAAAATCTTCCTCAACTGTGGGAAGCACCATGATTGTGAACCTCTGCACACAATGTTATAATCACTATCAAACCTAATGTTACCATTAAAACTGTATCCGATAAATGAGGGGAAAAAAACATCAAAATTTAATGATTAACGATACCGTTAGCGATCGATATTGTCCGAAATGATTACTGCTATACTGGGGCACTTCTGATTAAATATACCTAATCCCATTGAGCCATTTAAAACTCACGCTGGGATTGGTCAGTTTAATTTGGGCCTTAATTATTAGCGCCACTGAAGCAAACCTGAACAGTGTTTAGGGATTATTGTTTCTATTCAGTTTTTTAAAGCGATAAAAACAAATCAATGGTTAGTGTTGTGAGGTTTCATTGTCTTTCATAAAAGAAACATCGCTGGTGTCCTTTATATTTACCGAATTGTAAAGGTTAGCATCCGAACACCTTTAACCTGTAACCAGATCAAAACATAATCCCGTAGCAACCAGATAAAGCTCGTAATCCCACTCAGGCTTATCTTTTATGTCAGTGCTGTCAAACCTTTTCGACATCATGGGCCACTGAATTGTTTTTCTTGAAGCCGATGGTCGCAGCACAACAATTTAAAGCAAGGGCTATTAAAAAAAATATTTAAAAAATTCGCAAGTGTTTACCTGGTTAAGAGGATCTACCATTAAAGTAGGCAATGTTACGATTTTTTTAAAATAAAAAAAAATACATAAATGACAAAACTTTGCTTGAAATATGGTGGGCCATTGAAAATCAGCTCGCGGGTCTCAGGTTGGACAGCAAGACGCTAGGCAATGTGATTTTAGCATTTAATAATGTACATATTGCAGGATCCATATTATAACTATAAGATGTCATTATATGTCTATCATTAATCACAAATGACATATGACAATAACGATAGAAAGTATTCTACATGATATTAAAATGGTGCACAAATGCATCTGAATCTTTTATCTTTTTCACCCCCCTCACGTGCGAAAATGACATAATAAGCAAAAAACTGGAGTGAGAGAAAACCATATTGCGGTGGAGGAAAACAGTAAAACTGAACTTATACCAAGTAACCAATGATCATCTGTTTCGTCGTAACGGTATGTTTGCGCTTTCCTTGGAATCTATATACAGCGTTTATAATATCAATGATGAATAGTTGTGATGGCCAGTGATACTAGACCAATACTTTCAATTTGTCGGTTACTATGCACTCATGCTGTATTGTGTTTCAATCCTTTGTTTTAGTTTCTTAAACATATTTATAATGTAAAAAAAATCGATGATTGACAATTTAATATAAAAATGTACAAACGGCCATCTCTCTCTCTCTCTCTCTCTCTCTCTCTCTCTCTCTCTCTCTCTCTCTCTCTCTCTCTCTCTCTCTCTCTTTAATATCTAGTTAGATACGGGCTCAAATCGATGAAACTACAAGCGCTGGAAATTTTCGGCTCTGTAGCATGAAACTGTCATTAAACCAATGAATGATGGTAATGTTATGCACGTCGGTCAAAGACGGGACACTTTAGAAATATTAATAAAGCAGAATAACAACTTAGATGAACTGTAAATATATTAGACTATTTTAATTACCTCTCGTTGGTTCGTCATTTCACTTAGTTTCTATTCGACGCTAATTTCCATACGCCAATACGTGAATGCCTCACTGTACAGGTTCAGTGTACATGTACAATAATCTAACCGTGTTTGCAGTGTACTATTTCCTTTATAAAAACCACATTTCATGTTTAAATCACGATTGTATCTTATCTTGATTTAATAAATATGAATAACAATATACCATGAAAAAGAAAATTATCAACTTATCAATTTGCATGTGTACTTGTGACAGAGACGTCTTTTAAAAAATGTGCTTTTTAGTCGTCTCTCTTGACAGAGAAGTTCTTTACCAATCGTGCTTTCTAAGTCATCCTTCTTGACTGTGCTTCTTAGTCGTCTTTCATGACAGAGAAGTCCTTTAATAAATGGGCTTCTTAGTCATCCTTCTTAACCGAGATGTCCTTTAAGAAACGTGCTTCTTAGTCGTCGTTCTTGAAAGAAATCCTTTAAGAAATGTGCATCTTAGTCGTCTTTCAGGACAGAGAAGTTCTTTAAGAAGTGTGCTTCTTGGTTGGATTTCTCGACAGAGCGATCCTTCAAGAAACGTGCTTTTTAGTCGTTTGTCTCGACAGAGTTTCTTTGTCGTCCTTCTTGACAGAGAAATGCTATTAGAAATGTGCTTCTTAGTCGTCTTTCTTAACAAAGAAGTAAGTCATGAAATGTGTTTGTTAGTCGTCATTCTTGACGGAGATGTTATTTAAGAAATGAGATTCTTGGTCGTATTTCTTGACAGAATTTCATTTATTGACAGAGAAGTCATTTAAGAAATGATCTTCGTAGTCTTCTTTCTTGACTGAAAACGTTTAAGAAACGTGCTTCTTAGTCGTCTGTCTGGAGAGAGTTTCGTAGTCGTCTTTCTGGACAGAGAAGTCCTTTAAGAAATGTGCTTTATAGTTGTCTTTCTTTACTATGAAGTCCTTTAAGAAATGTGCTTTTTAGTTGTCTTTCTTGAGACACCGACGTCATTTATGAAATGTGCTTCTTTGTCGTAGTTCTTGTCCCTGAGAAAGTCCTTTAAGGAATGTGCTTCTTATTCGTCTTTCCTGACAGAAACGTAATTTAAGAAATATGTTTCTTAGCCGTTTTACGTGACACACAGACGTCACTTAAAAATGAGCTTCTTAATGTTTTAAAAATCGATGATTAAATATTAAATATAAAAATGTCCAAACGGCCCTCCCCGCCTCCACTCTCTCTTACTCTCTTTCTCTCTTTTTTTTTGTCAGTCTGTCTTAATGTCACTCACTCTCCTCTATCTCTGTTTCTTTATGTTTGTCTGTCTTTACTAATGTCTCTTGCCGGCCCCCCGCCGCCCTTCCCCCCTCCCTCTCTCTCTCTCTCTCTCTCTCTCTCTCTCTCTCTCTCTCTCTCTCTCTCTCTTTATTATCTAGGTATATATGGGCAAAAGTCCACGAAACTAACAGCTTTGGTGATTTTCGCTTTTGCCATCCAAAGATGTCTCTGAACGTATGAATGATGGTAATCTTATCAGAGGCGTAGCTAGGGGGGTGCAGGGGGGTACGTATGTCCCCGGGCGCCAAGGTACAGGGGCGCCAAAATGAGGCTTACAACGTTACATTATCATAAGTAAACAAGGGTAATTAATCGGTCACATGATCGCTGGGGCGCCAATTTTATAGTTCGTCCCCGGGCGCAAAATATCATAGCTACGCCTCTGAATCTTATGCAAGTGTTTCATAGAGAGGAGTCTTTAGAAATGTTAATTAAAGCAGAATGATGACTTAGATGAACTATGAATATATTAAAATATTTGAATTACCTCTTGTTGGTTCATCATTTCACTTAGTTTCTATCCCATGCTAATTTTCATATGGCAGTACGTGAATGCCTGACGGTACAGGTTCAGTGTGCTGTACAAGAGGCTAACCATGTTTGCAGTGCACTACTTTCTTTATTAAACCATAGTTCATGTTTGATCATGAATTTATCTTACATTGATTTGATTAAATATGTATACGAATAGAAACTAAAAATAGAAAAAAAATAATGAAGAAGAAAAACAATCGTAGAACTACATTATATAGTGAACATATTCCGCGGTCAATACACACTTGCCAGTAGCATATCTTAACTCCATTCAAAGTGCAAATATGTATATTTTTTTAAACGAAAAAAAACGTCCATGGCCTACTTTCATAGTATATCTTTTTAACCAGGTAAACACTTGCGACTAATTGGCAAAGCCATTGCTTTAAAAAAAAATCTGTAGCGGCCCTCGGCTTCAAGAAAAACAATTCAGTGGCTTATGTTGTGGAAAAAATTTGAACAACACTGACACAAATGTAAGCCTGAATGGGATTACGACCGTTATCGGATTTCTATGGGATTATGGTTTGATCTAGTTACAGGTTAAAGGTGTTCGGATGCCTACCTTTACAATTCGGTAAATATAAAAGGACGCCAGCAACGATGGTTTCTTTTATGAAAGACAATAAGACATCACAGCACTAACCATTGCTTTGTTTTCATCGCATTTAAAAAACTAAATAGAAACATTAATCCCTAAACACTGTTCAGGTTTAATTCAGTAGCATTAATAATTAAGGTCCAAATTAAACTGACCAATCCCAGCGAGAGTTTTAAATGGTTTGATGGGATTAGGTATATTTAATCAGAAGTGCCCCAGTGTAGCAGCAATCACTTCGGACAATATCGACCGCTAACGGTATCATTAATTATTAAATCTTGATGGTTTTTTCCCCTCATTTATCGGATACAGTTTTACTGGTAACATTAGGTTTGATAGTGATTATAACATTGTGTGCAGAGGTTCACAATCATGGTGCTTCCCACAGCTGAGGAAGATTTTAATCCGAAAAGTGGAGGTGCCGTCATAAGAGGTATTAAATTATATTTATATTTGATACCCTGACCTCCTTTCGTCCTTTCTTTATGCCCCCCACCCTCCTCTACGATACGATCAGATTATCTGTCACGTATGCCCATCGTACTTGTGTATTGGGTTTTCTGAAATAAATATTGTAATGCTCGAGTTAGAGAAATACGTCGGTTGTGTATTACTGTGGATACTTGATTAATTGACAGACATAACTGTGATCAAAAGGAACCATCGTCATCGCTAATGACATCTTAAAGGAGCTAAGTCTGTACACATTTTAGTGTATGTTGCAAAACAACGGACGGACATTGTTCCATATTTTAATGTCCCATCGCCTTCATGACTTTTGATGACTTACGCTCAACATCTAGAAAATACATTCACCGAATCTCCTTGTTCGGTTATTATCCATTCCTTATTTCATTTCTGCGATATAGCGTATAAAATATGTGATGTTTTGACAATGTTCAAATATGTTCCATCAAATTCATCTTAGCATTATTATTTCAATTTTTACACCGGGTTGTGTTTAAAACTACATTTTTTCCATTGACGGCAGTAAAGAGTGCTTAAAGATAAAGATGTATGAAAAATTATATACATATAAATTTTAGAAAGACAATAAAAAAATAAGTGACATAATTGTACAGAAATGTTTGAAGACGAAAAAGATTTACTATTATTTGAACAATCACGCATATTTTATCTTTATGTAATTAACCATATTTTACAGGGCAATTAAAACTTGCTGTGTACATCAACACTGGATTACTGACAGTTTATGGTGAGACTCTCTCTCTCTCTCTCTCTCTCTCTCTCTCTCTCTCTCTCTCTCTCTCTCTCTCTCTCTCTCTCTCTCTCTCTCTCACGTACGCGAGCACGCACTGACACACACCCGGATAACAGAAATAAACAATTAAGGTGTCTATCCTGTTGGTAACAGCTTCATCATTATAAAGTTTTAAAATCCTATTTTTTTAGTTTAATATCGTTAAATTGAATATACTTTGTCATAATATGATTTAATAGAGTACACGTAATTATTATAATGCAATTAATAGTAGCTTGATACGTATTAAACAATACATTTTTTTAAATTATTTCTTACCTTATTCCGTTTAGTGACTTTAGGAAATATATAAATTTTTGCATTGCTTCATTTATGTAATTAATTACAAATCTTGTCGTTTGTTTATTTATTTATTTAGTGATTTATTTAGTGATATGTTATTTATTTATTTCTTTTTTCTTCTTTCTTTCTTTCTTTCTTTCTTTCTTTCTTTCTTTCTTTCTTTCTTTCTTTCTTTCTTTATATATATTTTTAAAATTTTTTTTATTTTTTTTATTTTTTGCAGTAATCAAAGCCAAACATCTTGAGTCCAAAATGTCCACTCCGATTAACTCATTTGCATTGGTTAGTACTTTTTCTTTGTATTTCTCTGTATCGTATTGGGGTAATTAATATAATACATATAATACACACGAAATGGACCACCAATAATAGTCTTTGTAATGTATCGCTTTAATATGCATATATGATATACACGGATTTTAACGTCCAATCAATTCTCTACATTGTACTGATGCAATGGATTTATGTGATTCACACGGAATGGAAGGTCTATTTAATTCTCGTGTACGCTGCCGTAGATTTTTGTTCAAATGTACGTCCTTAGATTTCACTGTCCTTTGTCAAAATCAATGCATTGTACTGAATGTTAAGATGCATCAAAGAAAATTATTTAAATTTTATAAAACTGACATAATATAAATCTTTAAGATTCACTCGAATAGAAAATTCCTGATTTCGTTTCCTTCAAGTCATTTCTATCTTCTTTTTTTCTTTGCTTGCTCTTTGCTTAAAATAGAATGTAACAGTTTCTAATCTAATAAATGTTACAGATTTATTTGATTCCGGATGAAAAGAAAACATGTAAATGCAGAACGAAGGTAATTCCAACCAGTAACAACCCGGTCTATGATGAAAAGTTCTCGTTGTGAGTTTATTGTCATTATTATTATTATTATTAGTAGTAGTAGTAGTAGTAGTAGTAGTAGTAGTAGTAGTAGTAGTAGTAGTGTTGCATTTATATCAGATATATACTTTTATCCACTACATTTAAATTCAGCAAAAATATTAAGATCAGATTAAAGCTGCCATTGGAAAGCATGGCGATGATCACTATTAATATTATTCTCCTATATAAGTTTAGTTTTTATCGACTAATTAAAAAGCTTGTGTGTTAATCCTGCATGTTCTTGGCTGCCATATATTTTCAAACATGTAATTTGAGCAAGTGAGTAATGTTACAAGAAGAAATTATCTTCTTCTTCTTCTTCTTCTTCTTCTTCTTCTTCTTCTTATTATTATTATTATTATTATTATTATTATTATTATTATTATTGCTATTACTATCGCTATTATTATTATTATTATTATTATTATTATTATTATTATTATTATTATTATTATAGTGAGCTGACAGATGAGGATATTCACAGAAGAGTTATGATTTCTATTTGGCACCAGGATCCCGTCAAAAGGTGGGTAGTTCTACAAGGGGAGTAACTCGAAGCGTAATGATAAACACTAGAAGATCATTTATTTGATAATAGACGTCAGCATTTTGGATAATTTGAATCTTATCCAAATAGAAGCTTTATTAAAAATCTATTCTGTGAAGTTCGCTTAGACACATATTGTGAGAATCATATTAACTATTAATAACATTAAATAATAATAATAATAATGATAATAATAATAATAATAATAATAATAATAATAATAATAATAATAATAATAATAATAGCGATAGTAATAGCAATAATAATAATAATAATAATAATAATAATAATAATAATAATAATAATAATAATAAAATTTTCTCATTTAATTTTTTCTCCAATTTCAGGACGAATGAATTTTTGGGCTGCACATCGTTTGGAATTGCACGTCTTAGAAAAACATTGACGGTAAATATTTGAATCACGCACATATGTGAATTTGTTTCCCACATGAAGTTTTAAACAGATAACAAAGTATTTTTGTACTGGTGTGTTGATGTACCTACTCTATTGTTATATCATAATTAAGTGCCTCTCTGTCTCTCTCTCTCTCTCTGAGTTGTCGAAGAGAATATGTTCAAACCAGACATTTTTGCATCTTACTGTTGAACAAGAACTAAATTTAAAAAAAAATACAAGAACATATACAGAGATCAATATGAGATTTTTAATGATATTCCATTTTGTTGTGCATGATTCTTGTTGTTTTTTTGGAATGTTTTAATATCTCAATATATTTTCTTTATCTGTTGTAGGCTGTGAAAGGCTGGTACTACCTCTTAAATGAGACGGTGGGACAAAGGAAACACCTGCAGATTACCAAAAGAGAAACGTTTATCGCATCCATTAACAGACGTGAGTTTCAATCAATCAGAACAAATGTATGTATGTATGTATGAATGTATGTATGTATGTATGTATGTATGTATGTATGTATGTATGTATGTATGTATGTATGTATGTATGTATGTATGTATGTATGTATATATGTATTGTGTTCGTGGTCTTAGGTGCGTACATGGGTGTTCGCCTGTGTATGACAGACAGACCGAGACGCGGACTTTAGTTGTAAGTGACAAACAATATAAATTGTACAATCAAATTCACGTGAATGGAAACTGAATAGATATGTGATCCGTACATTTTAGTATTTAAAAGGAAAATACACGTTTATCAAAGAAATACATTTTTATCTTATATCTAATAATCTAATAAACGAGTGATGTATATAGCAAAAATAGATTCGTCTTTTCGGTGATATTGAGAAACGCTGGCACAAGATCTGGGATGCAGATTTAAAATTGAAATATAATTGAGTATAGTAAGTGGGTCCTCGAGTGTCCGAGTGGTCTAAAGCGCTGTCCGTGACAGATCACTGCCGTCTCACCTCTGTCTGCGTGAGTTCGAGTCTAAGATTTGGCTAATGTAGTTAAGTGAGAAAGCTTGCCAGTAGCTTCTCGTGGGTCGGTGGTTCTTTCCAGAGGTTTTCTGGGTTCTTCCTCCACCATTAATACTGGCCGCCATGTATAGCCTATATTGTGCTGAAAAACAAATAAACAAATATAGTAAGTTAGCTGAGATGCTTTTGTTGCTGACTAAAATGCTTGTTTAGGATTTTAGATGGATTTACATTATTGTTCGACTTTTTTGTCTATAGGTGCTTCCTTGCCTCCAGTGATACCGGCGATCAATAAGGACATTACGGGAGTAAAAAACTTGAAAATGACGGTGCGCAAAGATAGAGGAGGATTTGGTTTCACCCTTGTGGAATCCTGCCCTGTTAAAGTGGGAAGGGTTAATAGAGGTATTATTACTATTGACTTTATCTTCTATCTGCTTAGATAATCCATTAGGATAGTAAAGGGTAAGGTTATGACTGAAGTTCTGGTTCGGTATTTTTACAACATTTTCAAGACGAAAATGAAGCTCTTGCTCAAAACATCAAAACCATGTTGACAAAATATATAAGATGATTTGAGGTTTTTAAATTAAAATTTTACTTGCTATTAGAAAACGCAAAGTATGTTTTATACTTAGACAAAATGATTTTTGTGTTTGATCATTTAAATTTTCAGAGTATCAATGGACTTCGTAGAGTTTGAGTCAGCTTGGAATTCATCTAAATTACTGCTTCTGTTCACATTATTAGATGGTATCATGTATACTTAATTCGTTTCCTACAGTACACGTATATTAAAAAATTTATTGTATAATGTTTTAATTAATAATTAATATTTTCAGACTCCCATGCAGCTGAGGCTGGTCTGATGGAAGATGATGTCATCATTCGAATAAATGGAGTAAACGTCTCACGATCTACATCAACCAGCGTAGCTTGGCTTTTAAAGTATGTTTTATTGTTTCCGCAGCAACAATGTATCATGTTCTCTACAACATTGTCTTTTATAAAAGTGCCTCTAATATTTGGCGATCCACTATACGGTTGTATATTCCTACGCGTATCAGCTCCAATAAAACGTTCCATACATTTGTTACTTTGGTGAGACGACTTACTTAAGTAATACTGATATAAGTCTTGATTTTTATATGAACTAGGTAAAATTCTTCTTAGCAATGTATTAACATCTGTTCTTTTAGAAAACGCATTATCTTACATAGCGGCTTACTTTAGTCAAACTCTTAACCATCGGATGAAAGTAGTTCCTGCAAGTTGTAAAAGTTTCTGATGTAAATTGTTTGTGAAAGTAGTTCTCAAAACCATTATAACTAAGTCAAGGTTCTCGGTCTTAAAATAGGGAACTTTTCACATCTGCTTTGCATGCATTATTACTACTACTTAATATATTATATTATATTATATTATATTATATTATATTATATTATATTATATTATATTATATTATATTATATTATATTATATTATATTATATTATATTATATTATATTATATTATGCTCAACTGTAACGTGTATTTAACTATGTTTGTTTTCTTTACATTAAAGGAACAGTGGAAGTAAGGTTAGGTTAGAAGTCAACAGACAAACTTCTTTTGTATTCATCGAGACCATGCCAAAAGAACGAAGACTCAAGAGATACCACTGTGACGAGGAAGAATCGGGACACGTTTCCCAAACCAATGCAGACTTGACCAAACCTTTGCTACGAGATTCTGGTTACATAAGCCCCCCTATTGTCAAGTTCTTCACGCGATTTAGATCCATTTCCAGACTTAGTTTCAACTTGTCTTGAAATGAAGATTTCTTTTGACTCGACCTGTTTCATCATTGCTTGTCAAGGTTTGGAAACTTGTTATGTATTATAGTGCTGATAATTGGTGATGGGAAACTGTAGACATGTCCTTAGAAAAGACAATGTACTTTTTAATACAATTTTACGCGTTTTGTTCTCGTGATCAAGCCCAGATTCTGTATCAGTGGAGAAGGACATTTAATTTGATGCAGAGACCACTGAGAGAGGGCGCCATCTGATCTTTGCTTGTCGCATATATCATAATGCAGATAGCGCTTTCAAAAGGAAAACTGTTGCTGAAGACATCAAAAACTTATGGAACGTTGTGCGATATTTTTGTTAGTAAAGTGACAGATACGTGACAATAATTAAATGAATATTGTTAGGAATTCATATATAATTGCATATAATTGCTGCATTTTGATAGTGTTGATTATTCATCATGGTGACATCGACATTGTGTACTGCAAATCTCTCTCTCTCTCTCTCTCTCTCTCTCTCTCTCTCTCTCTCTCTCTCTCTCTTTGGGTTACGAGAAACGTTTCTTAATGGTTTAATTTTAGTACTTAGGTGCAGTAGAATCGCTAATATCTGCATTACAATATATAGATAATCAAGAAACAATCAATGCAAAATAAATATACATAAACATGTATGTAAATATATATGAAAAATGCAATGGAAATAATGTAACGAAATGATAAATGCAACATTTGAAGCAATTATGGCTGACCTGTGACCGTGGTGGGTTTTGATCGTAATGAAGTCTGTATGATAAAATTCATAAGAATGACAATATCTTTCCATGGTATGTATATGTAACTCTCAGCTTAGACAATATTATAATAAATACATATCCTACCTGACTTGTTCAAAAACATTCATGTGTGTGTGTGTGTGTGTGTGTGTGTGTGTGTGTGTGTGTGTGTGTGTGTGTGTGTGTGTGTGTGTGTTGATGTTTAGTGACAATTTATTTCTATCCATGTAATAAACTCATTATATACAATCATGTCTTAGTTTGTGTCTTTTTTGGATTTGGACAAATTGTCATGTGTCATCTTCACCCTACCATATTTTCGATATGTTGACCTATCATTACTTTGCTGAATCGATTAGATAGTTCAGTCCTTTGGGACGTTTAATCAAATTTCAACTCTTCCTGCGTGATCGAGACACTGGATGCACACAATTGGAATGGACTCTTATATAAGCAATATTCCACTGCCGGACCGTGTTTGCATAAACGCATCCTTTCACCTCAAAGATAGAAAAAAATGTCTTTTCCTGGTACGTTTTCGTTGTTACAATGTATCCTTTTGAAGCAAATTGTCTTCATTATTTTCGGCCGATGTTACACGCTATTGGTTAGTAGACACCACATACTAAGGGAGGCAACTCATGAAATCCAAAAGATGTCTCAATGGCACAATTCCGAAATATAGTATCGATATCCCAAGGTGTGGAAAGGTTAACATATCAGAAACTTGGCTAGCAAAGATGGATATGTGTATGTTCACAGTAACGGGTTAAAACATTAGATCTACTTAAATAATCCTTTTTTCCCCAAGATTACATTGTATTGAAAGTTTTTATTTCATCATTTCACCTTGAAATTGTACACGTTACACACGTGAAAAGGCATCTTTTCAGTGATAATAATCTCAAGGAGTAATGTTTAAAAGTATATTTTATATTTGCTGGAGAATGATTTTTAACCAAGTCGTTTATTATCTTTTCCTGTGACGAACCAGATAAATATTTTCGTATGTGTACTGACTATACAAAAGTGTCAATAATACAAAGAATCGACGACTGCATTGACAGAATGGCAAAACTCTGAAATATAGTATCGATATGCCAAGGTGTAGATATGTTAACATATCGGAAACTTGGCTACCAAATATGGCTATGTTCACAGTAACGGGTTAAAACATTAAATCTTCTTAAATAATTATTTTTTCCCAAGATTACATTTTATTACACGTTTCTATTTTATCATTTTAATTTCACTGAATTTAATTAACCTAATAAAAAGCGGCGAGAATTGCATCCTATTTACACCCGGCTATATTAAATTGTATAAGACATTTATTTAAGATTTCTCATTGAGAAATAACATAAAATGCGCTCTTGAGAACGATGTTGGCCAGAAAAGTATTCCTTTAGTTGATGCAGTTATATTTCAGTCTTTCGATGATGTCACGTTTGCTGAAGTATTTATCAATCAACATATATTGATAGCAGTGCTGTCATATTTACTATTCATTCTTTTTATAATAATCACGGTGACAAAAACAATGACTCTTTGTCGAATAATATTTGGAACGATTTCTGCAGACTTTGAAGATTATGATTTTGTCATATTTATTTGATACAGGAAACGATTGGGATGAGGGTGTTAACTTGCTATTGTTTGCTTTTAGGGAATCAGTTCAAGAATCGTTAGGTTTTAATCATTTTGAGTCATTGTTTGATGATAGTATCCATGGACCATTAGAAGTGTAACGTCTTTCAAATGAAGATTGCAAGATTTATCTTCTAGACTGTGTCACTGATTCAATACACGTTGTCCAAGGCTTGAAAAATGGCAGGAACTAATAATTACTCAACTCGGTCAAGAGTGAAATTAAGATAGGACAGAAATACAAAAGAAAGTTTTCAGCCAGGCGATATAGTTCTGGCTCACGTGACCTTACCTCAAAATCATATTGAGACTTAGTAGTATGGTCCATATGTAATTGGAAAGAATGAAAGAGACTTAAATTATGTCATTAACATTCTTGATAAGGAAACTGAAATCACTTTGCCCTATAAATATGTTAAAACATTATATTTATTGCCAGGTTAATCATGTAATCAATTCAGTTGTACATGTCCCACACAGAGAGCATTTAAGCTACGAAATGCAATCGGATTGTAGCAAACGTTTGAGTCACAGGAAAGAAAAAAATGATCTGGATCGGAAACATTCACATTTGCATCAACAAGGAAACGAACTGAAACAGTTGTTACTTGAATATCAGCACTTGTTATAAATATATAAAAGGAGTATATTCTATAAATCTAATTGTACCTGTCCCACACAGTGAGGATTTAAACGATAAAAGGATGTAGTGATTTTGTTTTATCCAATCTTCGGAATTCATGATCAAAAATATTTGCATAGAGAGGATAAAAAAGAAAACTAAAACTTTTATTATATGAAATTTGAGCACCTGTTTCCAGATGTTCGAACACGAACACAAAACATCTGCCACGACCTTGAAATTGGACACTTTACACATGTGAACCATGACGAATCCTATCAAGCAGGAATGTATTAAAAGATAGTTTATCTTTGCTGCAGAATGACTTTTAAACAAGTAGACCTAACTGGCGTTTATTATCTTTTCCCGTGCCGAACCAGATACATATTTTCGTAAGTGTACTGACTATACAAAAGTCAACAGTGTCAGCAAAATGAAGTCATTTCCAATACCACGAATCGATGACTGCATTGACAAAATTGGAGATACAAAATACGTCACCAAGCTTGACCTTTTGAAAGGATTCTATCAAATTTCTTTCACGTAAGATGGAAATGAAAATTCGGCATTAGTACCTCTGTCACGGACTTTATCAACATAAAGTTATACCGCCTGGTATGCAAACCTCTCAACATGATAATACCTGGTCTAGATAATCGTGATTCTTACATAAATGACGTCATCATCTACAAAGACACATGAAAGATCATTAGAAATCATTGGAAAATTATTTGATTGACTCGGTGATGCAAAGTTTACAATTTCATTTAGGTAACAATTAGTTTTGCCGTGTTTGTGTTACATTTTAGGACCCATTCAGATTAAACCTGTATAAGAAGATCAATACTATCTCTGAATTCCCAGTGCTTATCAATAAAATACAATTGATAACAAATTTGGGTATGGCTGGATATTACCGAACATTTGGTAAACATTTTCCATAATTACTTAACCAACGACAAATTTGTTGACCATTGAATATGCAAATGGAATACGCTCCATCCCAGTTGATTTGTGTTGTGGTGTTCCACAGGGGTCTGTTATTGAACGTTTTCTCTTCATTCTATACACTCAGTCGCTGTCAGGTGTCATAGATCATCACCCAGTGTTTCACCAATTGTACGCTGATGACACTCAAATATACAAGTCTAGCCACACAACTGAAGTTGATGCTACCATTCAAGGAGTAGAGAGGTGCTTTTCTGATGTGAAATCATGGATGACATGTAACAAGCTGCATATGGATGATGATAAAACTGAGGCCATTCTGATCACAACACAAAGACTTTCTCATTCACATCATTTACCTCAAACAATAAATATCAGTAACACCAACATTAAATTCACAGTTAGCACGAAACTTTGATGATGCTCTAGACATTACTCTCAGATTTAACCAATATGTCATAAACATATGCAAGGCTGCATATCTTGAGCTGAGACGCATCAGCTCCATTCAGTGGCGTAGCGAGGATGTTTGACGCCCAGGGCAAAACACCCAAATTTGCGGCGCCCAGGGCAAAACACCCAAATTTGCGGCCCGGCTGCCCCTGTTACGCAGTTATGTTGATACTTTGGGCCGATTTGTGACAACAGTATATTCATTATTCCCACTATGAAAACGAAATCATATGAACAACGTTATATACCAGGGACCAGCAAAGTGGAACGAATTGCCCATTGAACTTAGACACAAAGACACAGTGATCTTAAAACTCATCTTTTTTGGCCTGCAAGAACAAACTTAACGAACTAATAATGTTTCCTACCTTAATATATTTTCAGCATTTTTTATGTTTTTTAATTTCATGGTGTTTGTTTTTTTGTAGTTATATCATTAAAGAGGCTGTATAGCGCTTAGAGCTTCTAAGATTAGGTCCTGTACAAAATTCCATTGTTATTATTGTTGAATAAGAAAACCAAGTTGCATTGGTGTGACAAATGTCAGGAGGCTTTTTGATAAATTAATGACCATGATTAAGAGTGTTCTAGATATTTCCGGTCCGATATTCAGTCTATTAATAAAAATATCTTTTGAGGCAATTAATGTTGGGGTTGATGGAGCATTGATTCAAAAAGACACAATTGGTGTTGATCATCAAGTGTGCTATTTTCAACAACAAGAAACCACTACTTATGATTGTCCAGAATGAAATTAAGGTGTACATCTTGGAAATAATTCAAATTTAAAATGACAACCTTGATCAAAACTCTTTAGTCCGAAATTTTCTGAGAGAGAAGGTTGGCTCCGGGGAAACCTAAGAAACAAATACATGTAGCGCTTTCCTCGTTAAACAAGAAAGGGATCAGGTGTCTGTCTTGTGAGAAAGAATGGGGCTTAATGCTAGTTGCGCAAGTTCTAAAGTTAACAGCATTAAGGTAAACAAATTTAATTTCACGTAATATTCTATATTTCTGATCGTTTGTTTTATGCAAATTTGTTTGATATGACTAGGTTCCATGTATCGTTTATTCAGTTTCATGGAAATGTGTTTAGGCAAGAGTTTTTATGCAATTTATCTTATTCATTTTCGTGGAAATGTGTTCATGCTTGAGTTATGTTCTTTTTAATTTTACAGTTGTTAGTCCTTTCGTACAATCTATTGCATACGATCCACATTTTCATGTATGCAGGATTTCATAGGGTTATATGAAATAAATACGAAACAATTTCCTTTGTCTTTTAGGACGATACTGATTAGCGTGAGTTAACGATAACTACCTATTATATTTGCTTTTGTAATGTTTGAGTAATTTTGTAGGTTAAAGATCTGTGTATTGTATGCAATAGTAATCGAACATGTAGGAGCATATGGTAAATTTTAGATAGAGCTCACGGTGTAATTTATGACCTGTCGCTGTGAAGCGAGAGCAACGACTACGTTTTAAGTCAGATTAACGCAGTGCATAGTTAGCTAGTGTGAACTGAGTAGCGTAGTAAAAAAATTATATGTACATCTAGAACGTGGTACATATAGAGATTTAATGATAATTTTGTCCTTTAAGAAAACTAGGAAGTCCAAGAAGGTTGAGGCAGTCGAAATAGAAGGACTCGAAGGAATGGGAAACATCGGAACACGGTCGAGAGGAAGGTGATACAATCGGTCGTGGACATTGCGTTTTTTTAACCACTCGTTATGATGATGACGTAATTAAACCCTGATATTAAATCCTGTTCATATAACCTGATTTGAATGGAAAATGGCGTTATTAATTTGTTTGATTAAAATTGTTATTTTTCTTCATATTGCATTATTTCTTCCCAAAAATCGTCCCCAGTCCTCTGTTGAAATTCTGTCTTATCACTCACACCGGGTCATAATATCAAGGGAGGTTCTTCCCTAGATAACGTAACTAATCAAATGAACTACCCCTCGTACAAAAACGGAGACGTTACAGTACTACAGTACCAACGAATATTATATAAGAGCCAGCGTAAACCCCATCATGCCAACGCTGTCCAGGCTACTACGTGATACTTGTCCCATGTGGCACATAACCCAGTCCCTATATTATATATATCTCTATACACTGGCAGTATCTTGTCTGTACGTTACCTGTACCCCTACTTGATCAGGCCAGGTGCAGACAAATAACACAATCCTCATTTACCACAGCCAGATTACAAGCATCTCTCCTAGTAAATCTGCGTTACTTAACAATAATTTTTTTGGACTGTGTTCATGACGGTCTCTGCGTGGCATTATCATGCAAAAAATATTTGCCTACAATAGAAGTCTGACGACAAAATACATAAGAAACTCTCAAATTTTATAATCATCAGTAGGAGAATACATGCTTTTCATCTAACGAACTCAGTATCCTCGAAATCATAGAAAGATGTTATAATGCCGCTGTAAAAGAGACATACTGTTAGTATCTCCACTTTATCTGTTAATACGGTTAAAATTGTCATGGTTTTGTGATCATTCAGCTATAATTGAATCTTTATACATTGTCATAATTAAATATATTATAATTATATACAAACTTATAACCAAAATGTACCGTAACCCTAGCGTGCAAATATTTTTTTAAAAAAAGAAACAACGCTCTCATAAATTAATATTTTTCTCTTTCTTTAATTTGACTTCACGCTTTCGGGACATAAAAAAGATGCAAAGTTCTCCGTCTTTCACTTTGTGGACATGTGCGTGCGTATGTGTATTGCATTGCCAAGGGCGTGGCATCGATTCCTACCATCGAATTAGCGCGGGTCAAATATAGTTGCAGGCCATTGTGTAAGGCACAGTATTCCACTTATCTGGGCATACTATATGAAGTTGTTACATTGTAATTACTTTCTCTCAACCCACCCCATATGTTCTTCAGCAAGAAACTGCGACCTGCAATATTTAAAATGTTTATGTTCTGTAATGTTCAGTTTGTTTGAAATAATTGTTTTACTCCCCTCGCTTGGTTGGTGAAATAATCTTGCGTGATGATCATATAATTGCAGGATGGGGTGGGGTAGCAGGCGAACGATTCCCCTGAAAATGAGCGCAAAATAATCAAAACATTTCCTAGTGTTATTTTCTGTTTTCTTTTTACATTTGGATAACTAAAGTGTTGTTGTCTTTTGTTTTTGCAATTTTGTTGTGTTTTATTTGTTTATTGCTTCTCTTTCTTGTTTTAAATTTTGTTGTTTTTTTTTTTGTTTCTTTTTCCTTTACTCTGGAAATGCCCTGTATGCAATCAATACTATAGAGTTAAGGTTAATCAGGATAAGGTCGGCGCAACAGTTCGTCGCTCGACCAATGAGTGGTTGTCGTTGAATTTCTTTTTCATTTGTCTAAATATGGATTGATTAATTTCGTTTAACAACAGGATCACATTTATTATTATTATTATTATTATTATTATTATTATTATTATTATTATTATTATTATAGTGTTCTTACAGACGAGGTTCTACACTAAAGAATGTTTTCTATGTCATTAGGATCCTCTCCCTTGGCGGGTAGGTTTCCAGGGGAAATAACTCTTATTGTACAAAATGAATACCGCAGATTATTTGTTTGCAATTATTGAGCTACTTCCGTTTGATTATTACATCGCTTGTCGTTATTATTATTACTGTACTATAAATTAATTTCCTCTGAGCGTGAGTTTTATTAATAAATCATTCTGCTATGGTTATTTTGTCATATATGTTATCTTAGCTATTGTTACTACTCCTACTACTACAACTACTACTACTACTATTATTGTTGCTGTTGATGTTGTTATATTATTATTGTTGTTATTGTTGTTGTAATTATTATTATTATTATTATTATTATTATTATTATTATTAATGTTGTTTGTTCATGGGCAAAAACACTTTTCTCTGTTTGTTGTGTGACACTAAATAGCCTACGTGCTTTGCTTCGCACTAAAGCACCAAACCAAACCTATCGATTTCTTAAATCCATTAGCAGTACCAAATTAAGCCTATTAGGACCGTAGGCACTGAAAGTATTATGGTGTCCGGCGACCCACCCCCACCCCACCCCACCCTGTGTAACTAAAACAAAATGTATATTAAAAGCCAAAAAAGGTGCGAAAATAACGAGTAATGCTATCATTACAAAGTAACAAATACTCGGATATGCAGATCGAAATGATCAGATATAATTCATTTACATTTATCATCAACAATTATTTATTTCAACAAAATTTTAGTGCCATAATCACGAGCTGAATGGGTAAGGTAAGCCAGCACTGCCTATTGGAAGATAATACTGTACGAATTTAGTGCAGTTACCATCACTAGCTTCCTGGTTTTTTGGCTCCTGCATTAATTTGGTTTTCTTCTTCCTTTCCAAACACGCGGTAAATTATTTTCAGTGTCGATACAGCATTGTAGGTACATAGACTAGTTCGAGATCGATGAATCTCACATGGGCAAATTGAAAAAATGGAATGGGGAGTATAATAGAGATCGATGAATCTCACATGGGCAAATTGAAAAAATGGAATGGGGAGTATAATAGAGATCGATGAATCTCACATGGGCAAATTGAAAAAATGGAATGGGGAGTATAATAGAGATCGATGAATCTCACATGGGCAAATTGAAAAAATGGAATGGGGAGTATAATAGAGATCGATGAATCTCACATGGGCAAATTGAAAAAATGGAATGGGGAGTATATTAAAGATGGATGAATTTCTCACTGGAAAATTGTAACCTGGATTAGGTTTATATAACCACTTATTTTGCCATTTTGCTAAATTTTGGTCGATTTAGATTTTAAATGCCGGATCAAATATACGTGTAGAACACAGAAACATTTAATGATTAATTATAATTCCTTTGTGACAACGTAACCAAACGCTTCAATAAGAAACGCAGCTAAGATATCACATGAGAACCCATATTCATCCGAGAAAGATATCAGAACAAACTTGGCATAAGAAGATCTACTTTATATAAAATTGCAATGTTCGCTACCAAAATTTAAATGGATTCACGATGTATATACATCAAATAATACCATATATTTGAAACCTTTTCTTGAGAGATTTATGTCTGTCAATAAAGACAAGAAGCACATTTGCTAACGGACTTCTTGACACATCTGGAAAACGACTAAGAAGCACATTTTTTAATTGACTTCTGTGTGTCAAGAAAGACGACGAACAAACACATTTCTTAAAGGACTTCTCTGTCAAGAAAGTCGTCTAAGAAGCATATTTCTTAAAAGACTTCTCTGCCAAGAAAGACGAACAAGAAACTCGTTTCTTGAAGTATTTCTTTGTCAAGAAAGACGGATATGAAGCTCCGTGTGTCACTAAAGACGACTAAGAAGCACGTTTCATAAGTGACTTCAGTGAGTCACGAAAGACGACCAAGAAGCACATTTCTTAAAAGACTTCTCTATCAAGAAAGACGACTAAGAAGTACATGTTTTAAAGAACTTCCCTGTCCAAAAAGAAGACTAAGAAGCACATTTATTAAGTGACTTTGCTGTCAAGAAAGACGAACAAGAAGCATATTTCTTAAAAGACTTCTCTGTCAAGAAAGTCGTTTAAGAAGCATATTTCTTAAAAGACTTCTCTGTCAAGAGAGACGACCAAAAACTCGTTTCTTAAAGCATTTCTTTGTCAAGAAAGACGGATATGAAGCTCTGTCATGCAGCACATTTCTTAAAGACAAGAAGCGTATTTATTAACGGACTTGAGTGTCAATAAAAATAAGCAACACATTTAAAAACGGACTTAAGTTTTAAGAATGACACGAATTACATATCTTAAAGGACTTCTGTAACAAGAAAGACTAGAGGCACACTTCTTAATGGACTTTTGTATCAAGAACGAAAAGTAAGAATCACATTTCTTAAGTGATTTCTGTGTGTCACGAAAGACAACTAAGAATCAAATTTCTTCAATGACGTCTGTGTGTTACGAAAGACGACTAAGAAGCGCATTTCTTAAATAACTTCTCTGTCAAAAAAGTCAACTAAGAAGCATATTTCATAAAAGACGTCACTGTCAAGGAAGACGATCACGAAACTCGTTACTTAAAGTATTTTTCTGTCAAGAAAGACGACTACGAAGCTCTGTCAAGAAAGATGACGCACATTTATTAACGAACTTCTCTGTCAAGAAAGACGACTGAGAAGCACATTTCTTAAAGGATGTCCGTGTGTCACTAAAGACAACTAAGAAGCCGGTTTCATAAGTGAATTATGTGAGTCACGAAAGACGACCAAGAAGCACATTTCTTAAAAGACTTCTCTGTCAAGAAAGACGACCAAGAAGCATATTTCTTAAAGGACTTCTCTGTCAAAAACGACATCAAAGAAGCACATTTCATTTTTGACTTCTGTGTGTCAATAACGACGACTAAAAAACACATTTCTTAAAAGACGTCTGTGAAGAAAGACGGCTAAAAAGAACATTTCTTCACAGAGTTCTCTGTCAGGACAAAACGGCTAATATGCACATTTCTTAAAGGACTTCTGTCATGAATGAGGACTAAGAAGAACATTTCTTAAATAAGTTCTCTGTCAAGAATTACGAATACGAAGCACATTTATTAAGTAACTTATGTATGCAAAGAAAGACGAAGAAACACATTTCTCGAATGACGTCTGTGTGTCAAGAAAGATGACTGAGAATCACATTTCTAAGAGGACGTCACTATCAAAGAAAGAAGACTAAGAAGCATATTTCTTAAACGACTTTTCTGTCAAGAAAGACAACATAGAAGCTCATTTCTTAAACGACTCCTTTTCAAGAAAGGCATCTAAGAAACTTCCCTGTCTAGAAAGACAATTATCTGTCAACATAGACGACTAAGAAGTAAATTTCTTAAACGAGTTCTCTGTCACGAATTACGACTACGAAGCATATTTATTAAGTGACGTCTGTATGTAAAGAAAGACAAAGTAACACATTTCTTGAATGACGTTTGTGTGTCAAGAAAGATGACTGAGAAGCATATTTCTAAAAGGACGTCTCTGTCAAAGAAAGACTAATAAGAAGCACATTTCTTAAACGACTTTGCAGTCAAGAAATACGACAAAGAAGCTCATTTTCTAAAAAAAACTCCTTTTACATGACAGGCGACTAAGAAACTTCTCTTTCTAGAAAGATTATCTGTTAACAAAGACGACTAAGAAGCACATTTCTTAAATGACTTTCCTGTCAAGAAACACGGCTCGTTTCCTACATGACTTCTTTGCCAATAAATACGACTAAGAAGCACATACCATAACGGACGTCTGTGTCAAGAAAGACGATACAGAAGAATATTTCTTAAATGACGTCTGTGTGTCACGAAAGTCGACCAAGAAGCACAATTCTTAAAGGACTTCTGTCATGAATGAGGACTAAGAAGAACATTTCTTAAAGAACTTCTCTGTCAAGAAAGTCGACTATAAAGCATATTTCTTAAAGGAATTCTGTAAAAACAGACAACTAAGAAGCACATTTCACAAGTGACTTCTGTGCGTCAAAAAAGACGACTAAGAAACACGTTTCTTAAAGGACTACTCTCGCAAGAAAGACGAATAAGAAACACATTTCTAAAATGAGTTCTCTCTGTCAAGAAAGCCAACAAAGAAGCTCATTTTTACGTGACTTCTTTGTCTAGAAAAATGACTAATGAAGCACATTTCATAAGTTACTTCTGAATGTCAAGAATGACGACAAAGATGCACATTTCTTAAATGAAATCTGCGTGCCAAGAAAAACGACTGAGAAGCACTGTTCTTAGAGGACGTCTCTGTCACGAAAGACGACTAAGATGCACATTTCTAAATGGACTTTTCTGTCAAGAAAGACGACTAAGATGCACATTTCTTAATGGACTTTTCTGTCAAGAAAGACGACTAAGATGCACATTTCTTAATGGACTTTTCTGTCAAGAAAGACGACTAAGATGCACATTTCTTAATGGACTTTTCTGTCAAGAAAAACGACTAAGATGCACATTTCTTAATGGACTTTTCTGTCAAGAAAGACGACTAAGATGCACATTTCTTAATGGACTTTTCTGTCAAGAAAGACGACTAAGATGCACATTTCTTAATGGACTTTTCTGTCAAGAAAGACGACTAAGATGCACATTTCTTAATGGACTTTTCTGTCAAGAAAGACGACTAAGATGCACATTTCTTAATGGACTTTTCTGTCAAGAAAGACGACTAAGGTGCACATTTTTGAAGGAATTCTCTGACAAAAAAGACGACTAAGAAGCAGATTTCATAAAATACTTTTCTGTCAAGAACGACGGTTATGAATCTCGTTTCTTAAGTAACGACTAATAAGCACATTTCTTAAACGGCGTTTCTGTCAAGAAAGACGACTAAGAAGCCCGTTTCTTAAAGAACCTCTTTTTCAAGTACGACGACTAAGAAGCTAATCTGTCCAGAAAGACAATTAAGAAGCACATTTCTAAAGTGCGTTTCTGTCAAGAAAGAAGACTAAAAACACATCTCTTGAAGGACTTTTCTCTCAAAAATGACGACTAAGAAGCACATTTAATAAATGAATACTCTGTCAAGAAAGACGACTAAGAAGCACATTTTTTAAATGACGTCTGTGTGTCGAGAAAGTGAAGAAGCACATTTCTTACAAGAGTTCTCTGTCAAAAAAGTCGACTTAGAAGCTCATTTCTTGAAGGACTTCTCTGTCAAGAAGGTCAACTAATAAGCTCTGTCAAGAAAAACGACTAAGAACTCATGTGTGTCAAGAAAGACGACGAAGGAGCTGGTTTCATAGCAATTGCGTTTTTTATAGAAATTAAAAACTGTTTAATATTGTTGAGTTCCAATTTTTAAAACCTGAAAATTTCTTCTAATTATTGTCAGCAATGGTTTGTATTTCTGGAAATACAGTCACACTGATTAAATTGCATCACAATAATCCAATATATTCATTTAATGCATGTGTTTTCATTTATTTTCATGGGTATCACGTTTTGTAGGTACAGCCACACTTCTACTCAGCAGACATCTATTGATAAGAGTCATTCGAATCTCTCCCACCACCCACCACCACCAAATTTCCTATATAAATATCCTGCATGTCACTCTAAAACTGCTTTCCACTGTTAGCGGCCACATGTTTTCTGAACAAACATTGGTTTCCCCTCCTGCCATATGAGTTCACTAGAGCATATCTGCATTGACCGTTCAGTCTATGAAAACTCTGTATTTGTTTCGTGGGAAAGCCATTGTTGAAATAATGGAATATCATTAGAATCCCTGTGCAAATATTTCCTATTTCGCTTTAACTCCAGTCACGTTGACAGCATAACTCAAAAGTGTCAATATGTCAATTTCGAAAGCGAGGCATCATTAGGTTAAAGCGTTGAAACAATTCGTTTTGCTTGATGGTGGGAAAAGTAGTTGTTTTTGCAGCTGAAATAAATTGGAGTCACTGTTTTTTGACTGGTATAGCATGAATTTACTGGTAAATTAAGGTATCTCTGGGGGGAAAAGTCGGAAAAGAGGTATGAGTTACATCCCTTATCCGTGGAGTCATGGGCCATTGGTTGCTGGGTCACAAAAATAGCCATTCTCTTTGATTGAAAATCCATAGAAAATTTTGTTCAGCACAGGATTCTTATACATGCCGACTTTCTTTTGATCTTGCTAACCGAGCATCTGATATAAGACGACCCCAACTGCAAACTGCACAGAACCAGATCTACATTCGCATAAAGCGCCGACAGATCTGATTGTGTATATTTTTAAGGAATTATTAGTTGAACAAGACATCGTTTGATCTGGAGGGATATTACGCAACGGTAGATGATGATATTTTGATGCTTGCACTTTGATTCGTCTAATATGCAAATATAAATGGTAAATTTCGTCTAATATGCAAATATAAATGGTAAATTTCGTCTAATATGCAAATATAAATGGTAAATTTCGTCTAATATGCAAATATAAATGGTAAATTTCGTCTAATATGCAAATATAAATGGTAAATTTCGTCTAATATGCAAATATAAATGGTAAATTGTTGAGTCGGTGTAGGTTACCTAGACTTTCTAATGGATTAAACTGAGCAGGCTATAGTAATGTCGTGTGCATCATAAATTTGGGAGAGAACAACAAAGTCGAACCTGTCTACTTCAGACATCCATGATAAAAGCAACATTGACTTTTGTTGGCAGGTGATCTCTAAAGGAAGGTTTAGCTCTCAAATTTGGTTTATGACAATGTACTGTGACCCAAATGGTCTTATCATTAGCAATTATTAATAGCCTTATCATTATTTTTTTAATACATGTATCATTAATACAATAGAAAGATGCTACTAAAATATTATGTATATAGTTAAGCTATTTAGCAACAAAAGAAAAGAACAATAAAACAAGCTCCATATAAAAATACTGTATCTTCAGTTGGATTTGCCACTGCCGAGAACTGATATCATCTCTCCTGTATACAGAAGGAATTCCTGTATGCATGTATCAGTACCGACTGTGTCATAAAACTAATCTGATAATTTAAATACGCCCACCCACCCACCCCAAAATCAAGAAAGCTGCAATTGCGTAAAGCCTCTCTCTCTCTCTCTCTCTCTCTCTCTCTCTCTCTCTCTCTCTCATTATTATCAGTTCTCTCATTATCAGTAGCGAAAGTTCAAGTCACATGACTACAAAACACACACAACCTACACTTCAATGACATCCATCAGATTACGTGATATCACGATAAACCAAGTGAGGCTCCCAGAACTGAATGGGGAGGATGGGATTTCTCCCTTTTCAAAGAAGAAATACGTGGGTAAGTGGGGGGAAGGGACTAATACAAAAATGAGGCGTAGGTCGAGTGCCCACATTGTTTCTCAGCTTCATCTTTTTCATATCTGTGTATGAATTATGTTCTGTACTAAAAACCCTTTTCACAACTCACAGGTATTTGTATTTTGGGTTAATTATGCTCCACAATTATTTCCTTCTTTCATCAGCTCTGCCAAACTTTCCTGAAGACGAGAGGTACTCTAGTACCATGATAAATTTACACTGTACCAGAACGTCGGTTGTTTCTGCCAGTTAAGAAAAGTACGGAAAATTCCGGTGCATCTTTTTACGATTTTAATGATATTAACAGTATATTTTCATTATTCAATACAAAATAGTTCAATCTTTTTTTATGCAAAGCCATTGTATGCCATAAATTAATGGTGAATATTACAAATCTAATAATTGTTATGATCCTCTAATCACATGTGTTACGTATATTTGATTTAAGTCATTTAATTTTATTTTAATTGTTTGTTTGTCAGATTCAAATTTGACATTTAAAGTTTAAGATTCATTCATTGGGAGATATTTTTTTTTAAAAAGTGGGATGACCTGTACTTTACAAATAAAGACCAGATGTTGACCTCATTTCTGACCTGGCTTCAGAGTTGTAAACAATCTTTTAAAATGAAAGGTTGATTCCAAGGACATTATCGAACTTTGTTATAAACATCTTTCTATTTTTAGTTCTTGAGAGTAAAAATAACTGATTCTCATCTGGGTCATACGGTGTGTACGAGATTTTTTTAACGTAAATTTGTTCTAAAGATTCTAGTAGATCATGTGACCCCTTCCTTGTTTACGTAAAAACAGGTATATAAATTATGTTTTGGAGCGAACTATTTAGTAGAAGTTGGGCTGTTAGAATATTTAAGTTGTATTGTTTTTAGTTATTTTAAATTACCTTGTACTGGAAATTATTTCAATTCGTTTGGATCAAGAGGATTTATTTTGTTAATTATCTGGAATACATATGTGCTCATAGAATTTCATAAGACCAGAACTGACTTCATCACGTGACATCGTCTTCCAGCTTGGATGCTTCACTAAGATTCGAACTGGAAATTTTTAGGACATTTTATTACCAGGACTTATGCAATTTCACTAGTGGATTATATTTTTAATTATTTTTGGATTAATTTTGGAATTGATTCTTAAAACTGTAAGTTTATTTTTCTTTTCTGGAAAATATTTGTGCTCAATAAATTGCTTATTAAGTTTTTACAAGCTTGTTATTTTCACTCTTTCTATATTACTGTTTATTCGAGCCTAAGCACATAACATGTTTTACACATTGTCATAGACGCCATCGCAGAAGCCAATAGAATGCCGTTATATATTTTGGGTAAAATGAAAAGTTTAGACAAATTTCGCATTAATTTTTTTAAAAAAAAAATACCACGTCTTGTGCTAATTATTCATTATTAATTGCAAATGTGTTAAGTATGCATACAGTTTTACAGGGTACCAAGCTCTACTACTGACGTCTATACCAGATTTACTAATCCGTAATGCTGGATTAGGATTTTAAATTCACTAATGATACTTGGTATTTTGATCATTACTTTTTTAATTTCATATTTAAAATCTTACATATTGATTTGTCATAACCTTTATGCTAGGGCTACGTGGTTTTTGTAAACATTATCCTGCAGGTTTAAATTGTAACAAGAAAAGAACGAAAAGTGCCCTCTACTTTTAAATCATATTTAAATTTGGCTTGTTGGTTTGCCTTTTCTCGATTTAATTTTAAAATTCCACTGAAATAAGGGGTTAACTGGGACGCAGTCTGTTTTCGTCTACCTAACATGTATTATCAGATCTGTATTTAATGTCATTGGGGATACAAAGTCACACATTCATATTTGTATTTAATGGCATTGGGGATACAAAGTTACACATTCATATTTGTATTTAATGGCATTGGGGATACAAAGTCGCACATTCATATTCGTATTTAATGGCATTGGGGATACAAAGTCGCACATTCATATTCGTATTTAATGGCATTGGGGATACAAAGTCGCACATTCATATTTGTATTTAATGGCATTGGGGATACAAAGTCGCACATTCATATTTGTATTTAATGGCATTGGGGATACAAAGTCGCACATTCATATTTGTATTTAATGGCATTGGGGATACAAAGTCACACATTCATATTTGTATTTAATGGCATTGGGGATACAAAGTCACACATTCATATTTTCCCAGCTGATATAATCTGATATACTGCCAAACTTTAAAAATAAATTGCCTTCTTTACTATGATCAGTCAGTATTAATGTCTTATACATGGCCCTGAATTCGCTTGCTGGTATCACAGTACCAATTGTTTTTCAGCAAGCATGTCACACACTGTCACAGAGCACAAAGTTAGATTGTCAATGTCAATTTGAGACGACAAAACCATGTACTTCATTGCATTTAAGAAAGATAACTCTGCTGGAACGAGACGGGGTAAGAGTTATCTAGTCACAACAGACCCATCTTCCCCCAAGTGTGTTACATTTTGTTTAAAAGAAGGATACAAAATACAATCCTGATATGAATTAACACAATCTCACATGCTGGCAAGAAAATACATCTCTTACATAATGCACCAATCACAGCTAGTGTTGTTGTTTATTTCTGAATGCAATGTTCCCTACACCTTAAGCTCTGCCAACCTGGGATTGTACAATTGGTACCGTTACACCTATAGTGTGGGACCCAATGTGCTATCAAATCTGCCATCCTTATCAAGCCAATGAAACTAGATGTATAAAGGGTTGCATGAATTCGTAAAATTTTGCATGAATCATGCAATCGCATATTGCCTAGGGTCATATATATAAACCCTTTTTTAAATGTTGTGCAAAAATATTAAAGCCACTGTCTATAAAGAAATAAAGGACACATATTATAATATCAACATATTATTGTACAAAGAAATGTCAGAAACCTGTTGTTCTTGCAGCAACTTGGAGATTCATCAAAAACTGGGCACATATCAATAATGTCACATGGATTCAGCATGATGAATCTAGATTTGTCAGAAACCTCCGAGTTTTACTGGATTCTGTTAAGTACAATTGAGAGATAAATGTTTAAACATCATCTCATGTTATATACAATGCGTTGCTTATGAAACATATCAGTACTTGGAGAACCACAAAGGCTGGGCGAATCCACACCTTGGTTAAGAAAAGCCTGGCCACTGGTTGTAGAGGACAGTTTCTGCTGATTAAATGACATTTTTATAGTAAATTTGCTAGGCCATGGGGAATTCAAACAGCCATTCTGACTAGGTGACTGCTTTACTCAGGTCACCATTAGGACAGGTTTTACTGTACCAGGCATTATTTTGTCGAAAACAGGACACTGCAAATAAAAATCTTGATAATGGCATATTCTGTGCGAATAGTATTTGTTTAAAAGGAAAACCTGTCTACCGCTGTCACCTGTGTGCAGCAGCCTGTTTGGCTAACAAAAATTAGTGGCCACTATTGACAGGTTTGACTGTATTTAATAATTAATTCTAATAAACTGAATGCAAAATAAAATTATCCATGCACGACAGAAAATTCAACAAGGTTTTCATGATTATGTTTTATTTGCAAAGTATCATTTCTATTGAATCAACAAAAAATAACAAACTTGTATCGAAAAAGAAATATTTGGTAAATGACATTTTCTCCATATTTATTGATAAGTTTGTATGTATTAGTACACTACTACATTCAGTATACTCAAGTTTTCTTTGGCAATTAAGACGCATCCAACCAGAAATTAACAAGGCTTCTTTGGTACATAATTTGAGCCAAAATCAATGTCATTTTTGTTTATTTTGCAAGACATGGGTAACAAAAAGCCTTTATTTTGCAACAATCGTAAATCGAAAAGCAAAGTATAGTCTTAATATTAGTAAATTAAGTACCTTTCTTTTCATAAGCATTAGTTACCATATATTTATAAATCATACAAAAGGTGGAGACACAAACATACAGATAAGTTTAGAATGATAGAGATAGAAAGAAAGAAAGACAGACTGATAGTTATAAGTGTGACTTCCATTACAGTTACTTGTTAAATTAATCTGAACAAGGCTAAAAGCTAGATTCTCTATTTACACTAAAGTTTTCATTATTACAGACCTAAAGAGTACCTATTCTACAAGTAACTCGATTTACTACACAATAAATAGTACATCTTTTGTACAAGGATCCAATTAGACTGGTCAATAAAAACAAAATTATGTTCATGACTAAATATTAATATAGTATGTAAACTAATAAATCTTTGTACAACAAAACCCTTCAGAGATATTATAACAAAATTTATGTTCATAGTATCAGACAACAAACATAAAACTGTTTAGACTGTTAAAAGTGATGAATGAATTTCAACAATACAGTACTCTAAAACGTGAATCAATATGCCTTATAAGTAGTTATTATTGACAATATGCCTTATTCATTGCTTAGAAATTGGGTTGCAAACAACACAGACCCTATTCAGGTGTCACACAATATGCTGGTAGACCAGGGTATTATTTGTTCCACAAACACTGCAAAGACCCAGATCTGTCAGCACACTGTGTGATGGCAGACTAGTGTAGTATTTGTTCCACAAACACTGCAAAGATCCAGATCTGTCAGCACACTGTGTGATGGCAGACTAGTGTAGTATTTGTTCCACAAACACTGCAAAGACCCAGATCTGTCAGCACACTGTGTGATGGCAGACCAGTGTAGTATTTGTTCCACAAACACTGCAAAGACCCAGATTTGTCAGCAAATTGTGTGATGGCTTATCTTGGTGTATGCAGTTGGATCTGTAACAGTATATGTACAATCTGTAAAATCAGGATAATAAATGTATATACATGTTTTTTAATGGGTAAAGAGCCTATGCATTTATTTCTTGTATGTAGTTACTGACAGGGAAACTTATTCTAGTAAAATTATTACCATATTATTTAAAATTATGCTTTGTAATTCAATTTAATGGCCTGGTTGATGACAGAAACAACTGATAGCAAGAAGGCATAATAAATATTGAAGTAAACATATTCATACAAAACAATTAGGAATGAAATAAAACAAGTGAATCACCTGATGAGGAAAAAAATAAAACTTATACTAATCACCTAATTAGGAATGAATAACATCTAAAGAACAAACTGAAGACTTACTTTCTGAAAACAAAATATTAAAAAAAAAAAATAATCCAGTCCTTGTGTTCTTTTTCTCTGTACATGCTGATTATTCCGATTTGATAGTATCACTTTTGAATGACTTTCCTGGCAGTAACACTGTTTAAAAACGTACAGCAGAACCGTGAAAACTGAAAGTGCTTGGGACTAAACTTATTGTTGCATTATTAGTTGTTTTGAATGTCATCATTCTTCAGCATATCACTAAATGTATAAAGAAGATATCACTCTAACTAGTTCATAACCATGGCAAACTGACTAAATCTGGATTCTATTTCATATATGTTTTAATCTGCTATAAATTTTTTTTTTACTTTATATTTATAAACAAAATCAACTTAAATTTTTTAACAAACAGTTCATTCGTTAACAATAAAAGGAAATAAAAATCAGATAATTGGACAATTACCTCAACAGTTAAATCAAGAAAAACTTGTTCATGTGGGTTTAGTACTTTTTCAGCATGCAATAGACAATGCATTCAGTACAACTGGTGGAATAAGAACATATTGGCAAGCTTTCTCACATTGGTCAAGCCCAAGAATTAAAGCTATATGGATAGAGGTGATATGGCAGTGGTCAGTTAAGGCAAGTGCTTTAGACCACTTGGCCTCCTGAACCCTGTCCACTTGGCTTCCTGAAACCCGTACAAACAAAACTCCATGTGATCACCATAAGTTATTCTTTAATCTTTTTCATGAAGATGTGCTCTATCTGCTACAGAATTGGACTCCTTTTCTGTTTTAGAACAATTCTTTTGGAATATAATGTTAACAGTTACTGCTCATGTTGCAGAGACACAAGTGAGGCATAGTTGTACAAATTGTTTCTTATGATCACGTACAATTTTGTGTGATGTTCATACAGTACATAGCACAATTGCAGCACCTTGATTCTCCCTTTGCTCAAAAGTGTGGAAAACTTCATATAACAACCGCAGAGCTTGATGATGACAAGTCACTACAGCTGCTGACGTATTCTAATGATCCTCGCACAGCGTACACCCTCTGCTCCAATAAACTCTTCCAAGCATACTTCTGCTCGGTGGAGGGTGCGCGGAAATGTATTTTTTTGGATAAGGAACCTTTTTCACTGCGGTGAAGAACAAATTCTGTGCCTATAAGAAGTAAAAAAAAAAAAGAAGTGTTACAAATAACATATTGTGAAAGAAGAATGCCACAGTACAATAACAAATCCACATTCCTAAACAACCAAAATATTTTAGTTGTACATCTATGACAAATACCTTACATGATCAAGGCTGAAACACCATGTGCTGTGAATACGAGTATTCTAATATCTTGCTCTTGCTGGGAATTTAATGCCATTTCTCTGCGCAAGATAGATTATACATGACGACCAGTATAACTGGTGAGGAAGAACCCGGGGAAAAATTGATAAGAAAGAACCACTGACCCACAGGAAAGCTACTGGTCAGCTTTCTCACATAACTACACTGGCCAAGCCAAAGGGTTTAACCCATGCAATGGTGACTTGTTAGTTATCAGCAAAGGCAATAACTTTAAACCACCACACTTCGTAATATTTTGAAATCTACATCTGTTGTCAAAAGAACAACAATGTAAAGCTCTTTTAAAAGAATAAATTCATTGCTGGGGATATCGATTTTCATGAATTTAAAGATAGCTTTTTTGTTGCTTAATTTTGTGTAGTGTGGAAGGGGGCCCTGTTGATCCCAATAAATGTATACTATCCATTCATTGGGCATTTAAATTTGTGGTTTGAAGCTAACCCACAATGTTAATTAAAATTGGCACCCAACAAAAATAGTGAACTGACAGTAGGCAACATGAAAATTAGATTCAATATAATGTACATGTTATTTTTTCAGAAGCATATGAAAGACAGTAATTAAAAACAGCAATGTGACTATTTCAAATTTTGATATCTCAATACCATATGTATGGTTTCAAAATTTCCTATTATTTAGCATTGCTACATTTTGCTTTGTTTGATTCATTTACAAAATGCTGTAAAACAGTGCTATGGTAATATGTAGTAAGCAAGGTCAACTACTGAATCAGAGAACAGGTGTCTCTACTTGCTAGGTTGTTGTTGTTGTTGTTGTTGGGTTTAATGCCATTTTTCAGCACATGATAGGCTATACATGGCGGCCAGTATTATTGGTGTAGGAAAAACCCGGGAAACCCCCCGGAAAGAACCACCGACCCACGAGAAGCTACTGGCAAGCTTTCTCACATAACTACATTAGCGAAATCTTAGACTCGAACCCACGCAGACAGAGGTGAGATGGCAGTGATCCGTAACCCACTCAGCCACTCGGGGCTCCCTACTTGCTAGGTAAATAGATGAAAATATTATCTCTGATTAACTACTTTTAAAAAAAAAGTATTTGGATTTGAATATTCAATTATTCATTTCAGCTACTCAATAATAGACTATGGTCCTTTACATATCAAGTTTTGTCTGGGTGTGAATGTCTAGACAAGTCAAATCTTTGTACATTGGTACAAGTGTGTTCATTGATTGATGTATATATATATATATGGTGCAACACCGCTCTGGTGGCCAACGTCATTAGAGCAAGAAATCACTGGTTCGAACCATAGCCATGTCATACCAAACATATAAAATGGTACTGACAGCTGTCATGCTTGGCGCTCAGCATTAATAGGTTAGTGTTAGGTGTCAGGATAATGTGACTGGGTGGGACACGATGCTAAATGTATCTAGCATTATACCCCAATGATAGATATCACTTTAAGCTACCACTGCAGAAATTGTAGCGATTTCACTGAAAATGTGTTACAGCTAAATTAAAAATGCAAATCACACAAACACATACATATGCACAATCCAGTGCAAAAAAATATCTTTACCATGCTTGCGTTGAGCATCAATCCCAAACACATCCCTGAGGTGGGTGGGTGGTTCCAGCACATGAAGAAAACCATCTGGTTCTTTGCGGGTCAGTAAGACAATGTCTGTAAAGAGGAAGACCTGAAGCTTGATCCACTGCTGCCCCTCCCACATAAACATGTCTCCAGAGAAAATTACATGTCTTCCCTCCTGGCACAGCTTCATTATCTGTGGAACAGAATCAAAAGTGTTACATTGTATCATTATTGCCAACAGACACAGACACAAAAGCTATGGTCTAAAAGTTCCATTGCCAAGTTCCCAATGTTCCCTACCTTGATAAATATTAATGACAAAAATGATTCAAAGTGGTTTTCGAACCATGCCAAAAGAATTTTTTCCCCATTTTTCTTCTACTTTGCATACCTATATACAGGCACATAAGCACATACAAGTATTATGCACATGAACAAATTCATAATTCCATGTAGTAATTAATAAGAATGATACAAAGTAAAACCTAATATTTACTGTTAATGCACATAACTCTTCAAAGACTGTTGACTCCGTGTCTCATAATGAAACATATATACCCAAATCTGAATAACTAAAACACTTACTGGTAGGTGAGGTGGAAAAACAAGACGATCCTGTATCTTCATGACCTCTGTGTCAACTGTCCGTATATTCTGTAGTGAGCCTGTGGTACGTTTTGGGGCAGAACTGCTGCTTCCTGAACTACTTTCACTGGAAGAATGTGATTTCAGGCTCCCTATAGAACTGCCTCTACTATCCTTAGAGTTTATGGAAGTCAAACTCTCTACCCGCTCACAGCTAAAGTTGGTGATGTTGTTAACACACTCCTGTAGACCTAGATAATAATACAAAACTGATCAGTTAAAGTTTATAAGATGATATAATACAGCAGAAAGAATGAATCCAGAGAGGGCTCACATGGCCTCATTCTTAGTGATACTGAAATCCTAAATGTTTACACTGTCTCATCTCACAAAATTACCTGATCTAATATTAAAAACTAATTATTAAAAACTAATATTGTATCTTCTTCTATTATGTTTTGTACAACAAATTGTTTAATCCAAAATTAGGGAATTCTACGAAGAAGGAAAATGAAGATCTGCAACAGCTAATACAATATCTTTTTTTGTAGATGGCTACTTGTGAAATATAAACTAAACTGTTCAAAATTATAATTAAAAAAATAATCTTTTTCTTCACACTTACCTTCTACTACTTGCTTGAGACAGCTATAGTCTGCACTCTCTGCTGCAGTACTGAGGAAGATTTCTCGCAGCACCTGATATAACTCCCGTATATGCTGTACAGGTCGAAAGATGAATGTGCTTATACTGGGTTGCCTCCCTTTTAGCGATGGGTTCTGTAAAATGTAATTGATAGGTTTTGTGAGGACGAGCTTCAGAACTTAAAAGTGCTTAACAGCATGTAAAGAAAAGAAAATGTTTCTTGTCTGGTAAGAACAAGGCTTAGACAAAAATCTTTCACCAAGAAAAAATGTCAGGGAAAAAAAGTTGAAAGCTTTGATAGCTATGGAACACTGACAAGCTGCCTACAAAAAGTCCCGCACTAGAAGCGAGCAATAGTATACAAAGGACTAAGATTCATAATTGTCAAACTCATTACATTTCATTAGCAAATGAATCTAGCCAGAACTTCATGATCATCCTGTGAAACAAAGTTTGCTGAAATAAATTCTCATACAGACTGGTTTGAAAACCAGCTCGCTTAATTCATTTTCTTAATAGGTTTAATGGTGGCTCTTGAATGTTTGGAAAGAAACAAAATCACTATAACGGTGGCAAAATAAACTTATTTGATAAAAATTTGATAAACTCCTCCGATTTCCTCAAAATAAACTTATTTGACTGATAACATATATGTATACCAAACTTACTGATAAAAATTTGATAAACTCCTCCGATTTCCTCAAAATAAACTTATTTGACTGATAACATATATGCATACCAAACTTACTGATAAAAATTTTATAAACTCCTCCGATTTCCTCAAAATAAACTTATTTGACTGATAACATATATGTATACCAAACTTACTGATAAAAATTTGATAAACTCCTCCGATTTCCTCAAGTCAGATAGCAGTCTGTTTGCCTCACTGATTCCTTTTGCATAAAGTTCATATGCTTGACAAAGCATGTGGACCTGAAAGAAGATTGACTGATTAATTAATTGATTGATTGACAGATTGCTTAATCTATCCTTCTTACATAGTGGTCTAATTCTAGAAAGAAATAAAAACAATACCTCAAACAAATTTCTTATTATAAGTACATTCTTGATGCTGATCTCAAGGCATAGCCATTGTAACTTCTGGATTCTGTTGATAACTTTGTTTTGAAAAATTAGCAGTGAAGTCTTCACTGAGGTCGAAACTATCCAATGACCAACTTAAAATCACTATTTTTAACACCTATTTGTTTATGAAGCACAATTTGTCTCCCATGAATTGTTTCTAAATGGATAAATGTAGGTATATTGTCAGAATTGATTAATTTTTAGTTTCCCTCAGATAAGCTTAAAACAATGGTTAAGTTGATTTTTTTCACAGATGACTAAGAGTTACCTACCTTTGACTGATAAATCAAGCCAACAGAATTTACAAAGTGATGGCTATCAGCTGATGTGTCTGTGTCATCTGAGGTCATAGACGGCACATTGTCATGCATCTGTTTCACATGGTACTCGGATATTATCGTCAGCTGATAATTAGAAGAAAATAAAACAATACATCAATGATTAATTTTTTCCAAGACCTCAAAAGAATGACATGCAATAAATATATTCAATGCTAAGAAAGGTACCATGCACTGGAATAAAAAAAAAAGAAAAGAAAATTTGAAAATTTAGCATTTAAACTCTGGAAATAATTTTATTTTTTTTTTAAAAAATAAAAATACATTTTTCTACATCTATTTGTTCTTTTTAGAAATATTTAATTCTCCCTGGTTTGAAGCATAAAAGCACTCCTGATCACAACTGTGAACGACTTTGACTTGGAATATTAATATTATACAATGTCTTACCTTTTCTATATTTTGAAAAAGAGCAAAGTGTTGAATATTTGTCAGAATACAATGCCGCAGGGGTCGAGAGTATCGCTGCATCCCTGAATGCATAAGGTCCACAAAATCGAGCTCAAGGCTAAGAAGTCTGTGAACAGCTTCCTGTTTCCGTCTTTCTGCTGTGACCACTGTCTGAAAAACAAGAGGAACACCATATAGTTATCTGTATTACAACTTATAGCTCTTTTGTCATTCAAATATGGTTCATTTCAGCAGATTACACTAAAACTGAATTAAAATATAAAACCAATACACAAATTTCACTTGTTTAGGCTTAATTAGGTAATTAATTAACTTAATTAAGTGTTAATTATGTCTACATGTATTGCCACCAGCATTTTTCTCCCACATCTACACCGGCTGATATTTTATTATCTATGGTTATTTGTGGCAAAAAGATGTTTATTTTAAACAAAATTTAACAAAATATGACTTATTAAAAGATACTAATTTGATGTTGATTCCAAATATATAGGAAGTAAATGCCATAACTAAAGATAAAATCGGAACAAAATTTTTTTAAAACCAATTTTGAGTGCAAATTTTCTCATATTTGGCAAAAATAGAGGCTTGTAATTTTGGTAATATCTATAAGAGAAAAAACCAAGGGTTCCACACACGGCCCTGCATCATAATGTGGCTATATTTGATAGATTAACCTCCAAGTACAAATATTACAACCCTTAATGTCTGGATGCTATCAAATTTGAACAAATTCTGTATTTTCTTCATAAGTCGTGGCAGCATTACTAGAAGGCTGATCAGCTTTTTTGCAAAATTGGTCAAAGTTTCTTCTTTTTTGGAAGGTCTTTCTATTTTTATTAATGGTGGCAATAGTGTATAGGCATCAGTTGCACAAATCGGAAATGACTCAATGCCTAAATGACTCAATGCCTAAATGCTCAGAGTAAAATGAACAAATTTTTCATGAAGATTTCAAGAAATTGTATATAACAAACATGAATGGCCAATGCACATTGCAACAAAGGAAGCAAGCTTCTCCAGGCAAGTTTTTAAAAAAAATGGCAAGACTGATATAAACTCATACAGAGCTCATTTAAATGTACACATCAATGCATGTAGAATATTGACCAAGCATTGACAACATATTTCTTGACCTTTTTTTTTTTTGTATTTTAAATTATTGTGTCGAGATGTTGTGTTCCTAAAATAATACCTTATGTCCATTACACAGAAGCGGTATGGGAGTACTGGTAGAAATATTTGGGTTGAACAATGCATCTTCATCATCAACAGAAATCTCGTTTTCGTTCCTTGCATCACCATAGTCCAACAATGGCTCTTCATATATTCTATTATAAATGTTCTCTTCCTGTGGTTTTGGGGGATCAGATGTCACCTGGACACGGGGACAACTGACCGTGGGTTGAAATGTGGGATAATCCAGTTCCTCATACTCTAGCTGTTGTGATCTCTGCACTTCAATACAAAGGTTATTACTGGAATGCCTGAAAGTAATACAAATGATGTAATAAAACAATACATACATACATACATACATACATACATACATACATACATACATACGTGTGTGTGTGTGTGTGTGTGTGTGTGCTTCTATAAATAAATGAAAATGACAATTTTTGCCAGTTCTACTAAAATTAAATAATTGTGATTTTTGTTGTGTTCTTCACAAACCTTAATTTCAAAGCATCCCTGATGGGCATAGTAAATGTTGCATTAATAATTTTACTAAAACCCAACAAAGGTCCAGATTATTCATAAACATTTTAAACAACCTTTTCTTGAAAAATTTAAGTACAAATTATAAACATTTATGGCTACAGTCAAGTAAACATCAACAGACTTGGCAACTTTTTTTGCTAGTAATATTTATAAATTCAGATCCAACAATGAATTCAAATATGTTGAATTATAAAATACATACTTCACCAGCTTGGCCACGCTGATGGCTGTAGATCGAGATACGTTTTGTCCATTGACTCTAATGATTATGTCATCTTTATGAAGGCCAGCCTGTTCTGCTGGTGAGGCTGAAATAGTCAAATAGCATGTTAAACCTAAATAATAATAATAATAATAATAATAACTAATAATAATAATAATAATGAAAAAGAATTTGTATTCTGATATATTTCTCATTTCTAATATTGACTGATCAGTTAATCAATCACAGAACTAATCCTTCAATCAACTATTACAAAGAAATACTGGTTTATTTCTATCAATATTAGCACATTCATAATGATTGCCTACAGTCTAATGGTGGAGCTTTGGCTTAGATGTAACAATACATAATGATAAGTACATACATACATAATAATTTATAGTAACAATATGGCTAGAACGATAAAAGCTATAATATTTTAGAGAAATAATCAAGTGAAAAAATGAGCCATAAATAGTTATGGATACTTTGAGATGCAGTTTTAAAGTCCTGGTAACTTTGTTGTATGTTTTACAGTAGTACTATATGCAGATTGAAAAGATTTAAGCGTATTTTCATTCTTCTGGTTCTTCTAGTCTTCATGTGAAAATTATTCATATCGGAAGATTTTTAAAGTATGGTTTATCATTCAAATAATCAAAACTTTATTTGTCAGTGTGTGTGTGTGTGTGTGTGTGTGTGTATATATATATATATATATATATATATATATATATATATACACACATACACACACACACATAGATAGATAGATAGATAGATAGATAGATAGATAGATAGATAGATAGATAGATAGATAGATAGATAGATAGATAGATAGATAGATAGATAGATAGATGCCAAATTTAAATTTGTTTTGATTCTATATTTTTGCTCTTAGGCTTGAAAATGCAGATTTACAGAACAGGCACCATGGACACCTACCTCCATCCACACGACCAACTTTGACTGGACAACCTTCCACCACTGAAAACCCAAACCCATGTTTTCCTCTTGTAAGGTTTATCTGTAAAGAAATATTAAAAATAATAATAATGTCTCTTTGACCTCAGCTTCAATGATCCATTCTCTCTGCATCAATCATCTAACCACCACAATTATCCCTCCCTCCCATAAATCACAGGAAAGAAACTTTGTTCCATGTTTTCACCTGCAAGTCAGTCAGTCTCTCTCTCTCTCTCTCTCTCTCTCTCTCTCTCTCTCTCTCTCTCTCTCACACACACACACACACACACACACACACACATTTACCAAATATTGGAAGTTTTTCAGCAAACTTACTTGTAGTGATTCCAATCCCCATACATCTTTGTTGATCGATGGAATATTTGAATGACCTGGAAAAAGAGAAATAAGTTGTTCAAATCCAACTCTTGACACTTCCAATACCTGTGAAGATTGCAATCTTCCTTAAGGAAATGATACTTTAAAAATTGGATGATTTTGCAATAAATCTCAAAAAGTCTGGAAAATTGTCTTTAATTTTAACAAGTCTGCTACAGTACAACTTACAGCAGCATGTTCCATGCCAATTATTTCATTGTTTATTAATTAACACAGACAATATGCTTATTTTTAATATTAAACTTTCAAATTCTGCTTAAGATCAACACAGTATTCCATACTTTTATAAATCTGAGATAAGCTGACAGAAAATATAATCCTTGATACTGTCAATGTATTTATACATCATGTGCACCAAGTCACAATGTGATTTGGATTAAACATGTCCATCTTTCAGGTGTCACCAGACTAATTAAACTAATTAAATTTATTTGTGCATACCATAATTAGATCAGTGAACTTTCTTGAAATGTTTTGCAAACTTGAACTGTTGCTTTTTTAAATATAAATATGTTTTATATTTATTTATTTTAATAATGTTCAGGAGATTGCTTACTTCTAAGTTTAAGCTGTGGTTTTTGTCTGCTGGAGACTTGCAGATGCTTTCTCCTCCCTATGTCCTCCGTCAGCAGGTAGTACCAGCCACTGGAATCCTGAAATGCAATGGTGGAGATTACTTACATGCGGAAAGGATATGCTTTGATGATTTGTCTTTGGTAAGTGGTAATGAAGCCAATCACTTTGATAATGAACTAATGACTTAAAAAAAAAAAAAACAGTAAATTGCTAAAATTGTGAGTTCTACGTTACCTTACTCATTCTGGACAGGGGTTCATTTTGATTTTTGTGATATCCTCTAAAAACATTATATTTACTATTTATTTAAACAAAAACATGAGGTGCAGAAACACAACTTTGTTAAAACTTGGTAAAATTTAGCTTCTTTTGGTTGGAAACATGAGCCTGGATGGAATTTGGGCTATGTGACCTCAAATTACAGCTTAATTTACTCTGCTGAGGCAAAGTTTGTAAATTAAAGTCAAATTTACTCATCTAAACTTTCAGGGACCTACAAGACCAAGCAGTGCTAGATGTCTCCTTGACAATTAATAAATCCGATACAGGCAAACAGTATGACCATTATCTTTATATATATACAAGGAAAGTGCTAGCAGACTTATTGTGGTAGTAACAGCTGCCTTGCTTGGCACTAAGCATGAAGGGGTTAGTGTTAGGACTGTACTAAGCATGAAGGGGTTAGTGTTAGGACTGTACTAAGCATGAAGGGGTTAGTGTTAGGACTGTACTAAGCATGAAGGGGTTAGTGTTAGGACTGTACGTCTGGTGTCTGGATATTGTGACTGGGTGGGACATGTCTGCTGCATGCTGCCCCAGTGCTAAACATGACTATTAAATGACAATGCAGACATCATAGCAAGGAATGAAAAACTATGTTAAAAGTCACACACACACACACACACAGAGCTTAATACATACATACATCTGACCCATATGAGTAGAAAATAGTTCTGAATCTGAATTTACTTAGATTCACCTCTATATTTGTCCCAGAAATTCACCTTTTTTTCCAAATACGTTCCTCTGCTGGAGCTAAATCTTCAACTTTTAAATTTGATCTTACTTATAGGCTTACTATTCAAAAATCTGTCTACCTACTACTAGGAATTTGGGGGGCCCCCGAGTGGCCGAGTGGTCTAAAGCGCTGTCCGTTACGGACCACTGCCATCTCACCTCTGTCTGCGTGGGTTCGAGTCTAAGATTCGGCTAATGTAGTTAAGTGAGAAAGCTTGCCAGTAGCTTCTCGTGGGTCGGTGGTTCTTTCCGGGGTTTTCCGGTTTCTTCCTCCACCACTAATACTGGCCGCCATGTATAGCCTATATATTGTGCTGAAAAATGGCGTTAAACCATAAAAAAACGAAAAAAACTAGGAATTTGTAATATAATTTTTAATTATGATTAAACAAACCTAAATATAAATATTTGTTCATCTTTTGTAGATACCCAATTAAGCATCATACAAACCTTTTTAGGATTTTTCAGATGTCTGACTCCAAATGACATACATCCAAGGAACTGTTTTGAACTGAATTAAAAAAATAAGGCATACATAAATCATAATTGTAAAAGAGTATATGAACATATATACTAAAATGTTAACAAATAGTACATGGTTAAGATATAAAAAATACAGTTTAAAAACTAAATCATCAACAAAATCTAATAGCAGAAAGCAGCTATCATGTTTTTTTTTTTTTAAATATGACCATATTTTCAAAGTTGACCTGAAAATACTTTCTGTGGAAGCTTCAGTTCATTGATAATTATAAGGACATAACATTTCTGAACTGTTGGATCTTGTGAACAAGTTTTCAATTAATACCTAACTTTCTTTTTGCACAGATTTAAAAGTTATCGGAATAAAGAAAAAAAAAAGTATCCACAATAAATAAATGTCCCACCCAAGATAACTGACTTTTTACTACAATATGTATGCCTGTTCTCATTTACTTTCAAAATGTGCATTTCCTTCAAATTCAGGTAACATTCCAACCCTGAGCACTTATTCTTACAATTACTGGTAAAATTGGAAGTGTAGTATATCTTACCAAATACCTTAAAGTAGCAGACAACAAAATCAACTGTATGTTTGTTTGCTTTGTTATTGCCTACCTGGAATGTGACCACATATTATTAATCTCTCACACCTTGTCCAAATCCCTATATTGGTGATTGCATTGTCCACATATATGGGCCCATACAAGTGGACAATGAGGCCAGCTTATCCCCACTGTTTTAACTTTCACTACTGCTGATTATTAGCCCATTGCAAACTGTCAAATATCCCAAACCATTGTGGTCATTGCTTTTCACCCCATTTCAAAGACCTTATTTTATTTCTTGTTTTAGGATCATGTATGGGCTGGCTTGCATTATGCAAATGTTTGCCTGAATCAGAGAGGTAAGATTAGAAACTGTGGGGGTTGGGGGTTAAGTCTTTCCTAAGTACTCTGATAAATTCTTGGGCTCTAATTGGCTAATTTCAAGGATTTATTGCAGAACTACAAGAATTTATTGAGAAAAGTATGCATTTGGCCTTCATTCCAAGATGGCAATGAGAATTCCACCAGGCATTAATTGCCACACATGGAAACCATTACTATACATTTAATATCACTAACTAATATCCTATTGGTGTGCTATTTTAAAAAAGAAAACTATATATGAAGCTAAACAATTTATTTTTTCTCTCATTATGCTGATTAGTTTTATTTTTATGATGCAAGAGCCATCTACTAAGACAAAGACTAATTAGTCAAGTCTTTATCCATGTTTTGATACTAAGACAAAAGACTAATTAGTCAAGTCTTTATCCATGTTTTGATACTAAGACAAAAGACTAATTAGTCAAGTCTTTATCCATGTTTTGATACTAAGACAAAAGACGAATTAGTCAAGTCTTTATCCATGTTTTGATACTAAGACAAAAGACTAATTAGTCAAGTCTTTATCCATGTTTTGATACTAAGACAAAAGACTAATTAGTCAAGTCTTTATCCATGTTTTGATACTAAGACAAAAGACTAATTAGTCAAGTCTTTATCCATGTTTTGATACTAAGACAAAAGACTAATTAGTCAAGTCTTTATCCATGTTTTGATACTAAGACAAAAGACTAATTAGTCAAGTCTTTATCCATGTTTTGATACTAAGACAAAAGACTAATTAGTCAAGTCTTTATCCATGTTTTGGTACAACAGTCTACCTTGCACATAGCTTACATATTGTTCATCATGTTCCATGATATAATATGAGCATGTAAACTTAAGCACGACATAAATTTAAGGATTAAGTTATTAAATTTGTATATAATAATAGCAAAATCAATACTATCACATAAAATACATGACCCATAACAATCCTAGGAATTTTTATAATTAATTATGCAAATGTTTTCTTTACAGCCTGCTATATTTTTAATAAAAAATTTGATTTTTACATTATTTACTTCTTGAATGAAACATTTTTACTGGATAACTTTTATATGGGCTAATTTCTGCTGTATGAGAAGGATTTAGTAATGAGACCCTCTGGTCAACGTACTAGTATAGTCCTCACGTAGCCCTTAGTGTGATTAGAGTTTGAGACCCCTGATCTCAGACATAGGTCAATATGTTCTATTCATTTAACATAGCAAAGATTAAGGCGCTTATGTAACAGTTGAAATCAACAAACATTTTAATACACTGATTAAGGTTAATTGAAGAATGAACAACAATCTCAATACCGACAATATTTTCCCATTAATTACACAAAATTAAATAACAATGTAAGAATTAAAAAAAAAAAAAAAAAAAAAAAACATCCAAACATTCATGACACATATAAGAAATATTTATGCATATAGTTTTAAAAAGTAAAACCACTACCACCACCAATAATAATAATAATAATAATAATAATAATAATAATAATAAATATTATTAGTAGTATTATTAATTATTATTATTATTATTATTTTTTAATTTATTTATTTATTATTATTATTATTACTATTATTATTATTATTATTATTATTATTTAAAATTATTAAAAGTCATGCTTCTGCTGTTGATTGAAGTCATTTTTTAAGATCTGAAGATGATAAAATAATGAAGAACACCACTTACATTGTATGACTCCCCTCCTCTAGAAATGCAGTATTCATAATCCACAAATTTGGCACTTCTTTCTAAAGCCTTCACATTCTAGTCACCCAAATGCTCTAATATACTATGAAATAACTGACAACTGACCAGTGGCTAAATCTAAACCAGATTTCTTAAGTCCACTACCAGATATCCAATCCCTGCCTGACCAGTGGTCATAATCAGATATTATCTAGGAAGCTCTAGCTGGTACTGTAGATAATTTGTTACATGTTGGGATTGGAGAGGGAAACCAAGTTCAAACAAAACAAGAACTAAAATCAGTAGGCCTGTGTTCAATTGTTCCAATATTATTACAATGGATTAAGGGATTAAGAATGGGGTGGGGGGTTCATTGAGGAATATTAAACAGCTGATAGTATCAGTTTGCATGGGAAAAGTATTTTATTATTCATACTTAATTTTAATGAAGTAAAAATATTAAAAGAATCAAACGGTCATTTAACTTATTCAACTTTTATGAGAATACATTTTTGAAAAACATGTGATTGACTATGTTCACTACCATAAAAATGTCAGGTAAGAATTCAAACTGTGCATAACAAAATTGAATTTGTACACTACTAAATTCTCTATAGAATATCTTTCCCGTTTATGAATGCATACTTAAAAATCACACAATTTCCCCAAGCAGAACATTTTGAAATATCAGTGAGAACAAAGATGTGCAACATTTACTTTGAGAGCAAAATTATTTGTATTCTTACACTTACTTATAATTATGTTACACTGGGCAAATGACAAAATCTGCAAGCTACTATTATTCAAATTGAAGGTTATAAACTGTCCTAACAGACAGATCTGTAAATGTGTGGAGCAACCAAATTTGGTGCACTAGAACCCACAACATACTGAGGAACAAAAACTGCTGCAACTGTAATTGCCATAACTGACTGCTATAGAGAATTATATTAAACACAAAGATTTTCAAAATCAGATGAATGGCATAAAAAAATGGCATAAAAAAATGGCATAAAAAAAGTTTTGAAAATCTGAGGATTTTATGATAATTTTACTGTCAAAATTAACATATTTTTTTAGTCACAATAAATCTAATTAATCTTTTAGAGCATGCCTACCACAGAGGTGAGTACACTACTATCATAACATAATGTTTAAGAATTCTTTCATTAATGAAGTGCTGATAAATGAAGCCTCAAATTCAGGAGGTGGAACTTAGCTACCTGTGTCAAACAGGTGTATCAAGGAAACACCTATATCAGGCTCATTAGATTCTATTCATAGCCAATTAACATGAACTAGTGGTCGATTAGGTGTTAAGTTTCACCTGTCGATCACCTAGTTTTCACTGTATAAGAGCCAACTGAATCATGACAAGAAGGAAGTTTTCTCGCTGACATCCAAATCCACAGGATTTGTCTGAAAGTCGGTTTGAATTTATGACACATTTGATAGAAAGGAGCAAACTGCCTTTTTTATAGTAAGACCTCAAGTTTTAATTATCAAAGCATGTATCTGGTCTAACTGGTATAAGGATTTTACCTGGAAGACTGGTCATGATGCCATGTTGATATCAATAGTCTCTTGTTAAGGTCTTCTTCTGTTAATTCACTGAAAGAGTAAAAATAAAAAAAATAAAATTACAGACAGTCACATGAAAACAGTAACATAAATGCCTACTGCCTCATGTGTTGAAAGATAAATATAAACACACCATTTTTATTTGCCAGTTTTAAAAATAAAATCTATGCTAATACATTAATATCAAGTCGGCATGTGTGAGTGATTATGCGTTTGGATTGCTAATATTAATTGTATTGTAGAAAGTATCCAATAAGATACACACTGCTTCCTAATTTAAAATCAGAATAAAAAATTATACGTTTGTTTTGGTGCTTACAGCACATCAACACAAGAAGGTTATATTATGCTAAGGCAATTGAAATTAATTCATTTATACAGGTACATCACAGCTAATAACTAGGTAAAATTCTTGGCTGGACTCAAAGCCATTCTTCTGTTTGCAAATCTGGCTTGCTGAACACTATACCATTGCAATCTTTCAAATGAAGAGATTCTGATCAAATTTAACTAATTCCAAGAGTTACAAAAAGTACCAACCTCAATCTATACATAATAATATTTATCTTTTCATTAGACCATTTCAAGAATTTCCAGTCATTTTAATATATTTTCTACCTAATTAGAAAATTAGTTACTTGTCAAACCAAGCTATACTTTTGACATAAACAATTCTTTCCATATTGTATACCTAGGTTTAGACATCAATCCAAATAAAGACATGTTATGTGTTTCTACCTGTTTCTAGGTAACAAATTAGGTTGACACTTGACAGTGAAATATCTGTGTATGTAAGAAGTGATTTATGATGATACTGGTGACAAACACCTGTCTGTTACTTAAGATTACTTGTGATTTTCTCATCATTCCTCGATTTAAACATAGTAATATTCCTACTGAAAAACAATCTTATTAGCTATTTGTAGAATTTGTATAAGTGGTAAATAATCTATATGTAAAACCACTTTCTAGAAGTCCCCTTAAATTTGTTTTAAATGAAGGTGTTGACTTGATCTTATCAATCAAAAGACATTCTCTTTCTCCATTAGAGACGCTTGCACTGCACTATATCATTGCTTATCAGAACTTTACTTACAATGAAAACTTTTCATCATAAAGTGGATTATTTGAATCACGGATCACTTCTGTTATGCATTTTGACTGTTTGCCATCATCAGGGATTAGGGCCAACTGCAAAGAAGGAAATGGTCATAAATCTCACAATAACAAGGCATCCATTTTGTTGAACTTCCTTACACCATTTAGTTAGAAAAGACACAAATATAAAATGTTATTTTAGGGTACACCAAGCTGGGCTCAATAAATACAAAACGAACCACAAAATTCAAAACCAATACTAATTATTCAAATTTACTTTTTCAAGATTTTGCTGAAGGTGAACAATCATCCATAAAGTCAAAAAATATTTGGAAAATGTAGAAAATATAGATAAAAATATTGAATACATCCTGCAAATAGTTTCTACATTGTACAGGATATTTAAAAACTGATATTCTAGGTACAAATATTTAAGTATCTTACCTGAACAAATGAATCACACATAGCCTTCATCTTGGAAGACAGTTGCCTCCCTTGAATCACTGAAATGATAGTAAAATTATCACATTTTATTATATGCATACTACCATACTTGCCAACATATTGTAAAGAAATCTAAATAAATTGATGACTAAAAAGCATGATATATTTTTAATATGGGTCTGTGTAAATGCTGATACTTAAGAAAATGGAATTATAAAGTGTACAAAATTCTTGTATTTTCATATGCAGTATATATTTATATTTCTCAAATATCTTTGATTTTTAAATTGATCTCTGAATGATTATCAAGAGATCTGACAACAATTCCACAATCCAAAGCCAATTTATGAATCACAGTAAAATGTAGCTGTGCCAAGCACAAACAAACTTACATTACATTAAAAAGGTTCAATGCATCAACAATGATAATAAAATATAAAAAAATTAATGTTGTACCAAACTATACATGTAGTAGCAATGTAAATATATTGTAACAACTGCTTACCATGGACTGTAAGAAGGCCAAAGTTCATGTACATGGACACTTTCAGCTGACCTGTAAATCGAACAGAATGTATACATTGATTGTTGATGACAAGTAAGGAATCTTTGCCATCAATGGGCTTCATTCTTATACACAGTCACAAAAGACGGCTCAATACAAATGATGTCCCTCCTTTATCCTTTGTAATAAAATGTTTAAATACAGAAATCTGGACAGAGAGGAACTAAACTTATGTCTGAAAGCATCTTGGCACTGAATATACACACCAGGTATTGAGATAGATGTGTCCTATAAGTTGACAGTTGTCTAATCCTACATGTCCACCTGTATGTCACTATGGGGTGGAAGTCATATACATGTATATATTTACCTGTGATAGGAAATGTGATAAGACATTGTAACACTTCTTACTCAAGTTTTAACTGTGCCCTGTGGCAATGACTAAAGAATCTGTTAACAACACTTAAACAATTTAACCAGCAGCTCATGAACACTCATCAAGTCTAGGGAATGCCAATTATTAATAATTGCTTTTCTACAATACTTCAATTAAATAACCAGATTTTATCAAACTTATGAAATGACCCATCTATAACCAAAATTCCTGAGTACAAATACTGTACCAAACCAGTGAAAAGAATGTAGTATTACTTATTTTCAGGAGTGATTTATCAAACTCTAAACAATGAAAAGACCCAAAATATGTTCATCCTCCAATATGAAGACACAAAAAACCAATAAGAAAAAACATAAAAGTAGGATTAACTTTTACTAATCCAAAATAACACAAATTAAACAAGTCAATTGTCTTGAAAAAATAGAATAAACTTTTCCCTGGAACAAGTCTATTTGGGAATATTCTGGGTTTAAAAAAAAAAAAAAAAAATAACTGACGTTTGAATAGCAGGATTTTTAATTGAGGTTTAATGGCACACCAGCACTATAGGGCTTTATAGTATTAAAAAAGGTTATGAGATAACATTTATGTATGTAATTTGAACTGTATAATATTTTGTTTAAATTATTACACAATTCCTCACATACTGTGTTTCACACCTTCTGGAAACCACAGACCAAATGTACCCACTCCTAAGAAGATTGCACAGTGAGTAACTTATATAACAATATAAGCAAATGAACAACATTGTTTTCTTAATGCACAGTCCACTGTGAAATCTTAAAAGTGAGGTAGCTTGTGACAATCTTGTTCATGATCATATTACTGCATCCCTGTTAAAGCTATTTAAACACAAAAAGGGATTACAAGCCAATTTCCAAGCCCACATTGAAACAGAGACCACTCATAACCATCTGAAGATGTGTGTTTAGCAATTGTCACTTAAGGTGATTCCTTTTTATAGTGGATTTGTTAGCACAACTTTTTTGGTATAATCTGAAACCAACAAATGTGTGCACATATCTCTAGACATTGCTCAGTATAGGTGTTCTTAAAAAGTAGGTTGCCCATAAGAACTTAACAAAACACCAAATTCCACCCAAAAAATCTACCCATAAAATCACAAACTTGTTATACATGGAATCGACCTTGTGACATTTAGTGACGTTTACATATAGTCGTTCCTTCTGTCATACAAAATGAACATTCAATGCACTAAAAATATGTTCATCTACTGAATGATAAAAGAATTACAAAATTGTATAATTACCATAATTATTTTTCAAATTAAGTCTTGAATTATAAAAAATAAGCAAAATGAATTTTTTTAAACTACCTTTTATATATGTAAAGCAACTTACCTCTGGATACCATTGTATTACCCTTCATTTTCTTTGATGAATAGTGATAATCAACTAGCACCTGTATTAATATCAGTGATATCAAAATCCTCTTGTTAATATCCTTTCTGCTTGAGTTTAAGCTACTATCTGAATTTTTTAAGCACAAATTTTACACAGAAAACCAATATTTCTCCACCTCTATATCACTTCTGACACCTCTACCACAGGATTTACTATGAACAGTTAGTTTTAAAAAAGTATACTAATATACCTACTGCAATCTTCAGAGATCATCAGTACAGCATTATTGTGCCATTTTTTGGCAGGTCATATGAACTATGCAAAGCATAATTAAGTTAATCCAATTTAACAGCTCCATGATGACAATTGAACTCTACAGCTTGTGCCTTAATGACATTTTAATCATATCTGGCAGTTTATTAGATCAAGATAGGTGACATATGCTTGGGGCCTTTGCCTGGGATTAACAGTCAGTGATTGGGAAATTATCCTAAATTTAATTGAACATAAACTGTTCAATGGTACAATATCCTAGTTAATGTGGAGGCTTTCAATCAAGCAGCACTGAGTGTGAAGTATGTCATTGAGTGAAGTAAAGTCATGCTCAGCCAATTGACAAAGCACATGCTGTCTCTTGAGCAAGACAAGCACCTGACAAGAAAGACCAATACCTCTGCCAATTCCTGCCTCAAATTTTGCATGTTGGTGAAATTTAAATTATTTCCTGTTTGCCCTAATTTTTAATATCAATTTCTCAGCAACCTACAATTATCACTTTACATGCAACAAAGTGAAAACTTGATATGAAACAAAGTAAAAACTTGCAAACTGTATAATTTAGATACAGTTCTTGTACAGCAAGTGCCCAAAATACTATTAATTTTTTTCTAAATTTGTTTAAAATCCTACATTTAACATTTTTATTTTGATGTATTGAACAGTTACTTCTTTTTTATGTCTAGGACATAACTGTTACATATGTACATAGTGGCATCAAATCAATAATCCTGCCTTTGCATATCAAAAATTAATTCATTAAATTAATTAAGAAAACAGAACACAAAATTACAATTTTCCTTGACATGCTCTTGACACAGGAGACATGATTGTGATATTCAACACATTGGCCAATGACAATTACCCATGTGCTTAGGGCATCAGAACAAATTCAAATTAATTGTTAATAAAACTGAATCAATTATATATGACCATTTCAATCTGTATGTATGATTATTTTGATTTGGAATGATGGCAACAATGGTATTTTCTTATCTTTTAAGTTGTTCATATTTTGTTTTTCGAAATTTCAGTGTTTGTGTGATTTTGATTTTTAATGTAGCTTTAACAAGTTTTTAGTCATATCGCTACAATGTCTGCAGTGTGGCATTGTCCAAAGACATGTAGCATGATGTCCCACCCAGTCAGATTATCCGGACACCAAGCCAACCAGTCCTAATACTAACCTCTTAATGCTGAGTATCAAGCAAGGCAGCTGCTAGTACAATTTTTACTATACAAGCCTTTGGTATGACTCGGCCAGGAATCAAACCCACGACCTCCCACATCCGAGACTCTAACTACTAGGCCAGCCAAGCGGTTACATTTTGTAGAGGGCAGGGGCATATTTTCAGTCTCTAGGACCATGGAAGACATAAAACAATCACTGACAAAAACTAGTCATGATTTGGGAAGAGATTCAAAAATATTATCTATATTTATTTTAAGGTTACAGCCATGATTTATATTTTTTTTTTAAACCCACACAAAAAGAAAGAGGCCATTTAATAGACTGTTGCTCCACTGACCAAACTGAATTTCCAGGAATCAAGTTAAGATCATTTCTTCTTATTAACTACTTAGTGTTGAAATCACATCTGATATTTTTGTCTGTCCAATAAGATATTTAAATCAGACACTGTAGTGGCCATATTAGACAAGAATGGTTTTGATAAAATGACCCTTCATTTTCTGGATGACTTCCGTTGGTGACCATGTTGCTATGGCACTGTTTTCATTTAGAACCATGTAGACATCATACAAAAGTTTTAGTAACAGCCCCATGTTGTTATGACTTGACAAGATTTTCACCATCCTGGCAATCATGTTAGACATCAGTGGCACCATTCTCATATATGACCATCTAGACATCAGAAGAAGTCTTTTAGTACCTTACCAAGTGTTGATATTACCATCCATTCATGTACAGTAGCAATAACAAATGAACAAGATGGCCACTGTGATAGCCATATAGGGACCATTTTTAATTAGGACCAATTAGACATCATATGCTGGTGAAAGCTCCATGTCAATATGTCAATCAAAGATTTTCAAGATGGCTGCTGTGATGGCAATTTTGGATGCCTGTCTGATTGGCACCATTTTCATTTAGCTACAACAGGACTATAAGATAAATGTGTATCACATTTCATGGCTATATTCCAAGTAGTTATGGAGCCCTGATAATGGATGATGAATAACATGCTCCTCTGGTTTCTGACTAGTAAAGCTAAGAACAGGTCCCACCTTACAGTTTTCTTAACAATGAACATGAGGTAGGGGACATACCTGTAACATGTGCCACACAGTCCAGTTATAAACAATTTCAGTAAAATCAGGTTTCCATAGTCCTACATGTAGAACTCACATGCACTGATAAAATCCATGGTATGGTGACCTTTTGAATTTTCAATCAAGTTACATTTAGCATGCTATTGGTTAAAGCATTGCAAATTTGTGTTAACGAGAGCTACAATTCCACTCTAGTCAGATCCAACTGCATCAATCTAGATCTGCAATCACAATGCAAGCTGGCATATCTATGATTGTTAAGACTATGAGTAAAATAAACAAGCCAGCAGATCAGAGTCGTATGTCATTTAGACCTGACTTAAAAACAAGTGAATATAGTACATGACATGGACCTGGTTGTCAAAAAGGTCTTAATCGCTTGCCCTTACCTATCACTGTCATCTTACCACTGTCTGTATGGGTCTGAGTCTGTGACCCTCCAATGTGGGTATGTGAGAAAGCTTGCCAGCAGCTCCCTGTGGGTTGGTAGTTCATTGGAGGTTTTTTTTTTGTTCTGCTTCCACCAGTTATACTGGCCACCATCTATGTGCTGAAAAATGCCCTAAAACCCATAACAACAATGGTCCTTGAAACTTTAATAGTAGGAAATGCCTGCAATGCAATAAGACACTGTTGTCAGTAATGATCATTTAAACCCAAATTTGTCCCAGTGAAATCACCCCAATACAAAGTATAACTTGGCAAAACTCTTTTATTGTATGTCAAATTTAAGTGACACCAAATAAAGCTTATCAACTGTTAATTTCAACAGCAAATGATCTATCTGAAACATGAAAGTACAAAGTATAACCACCAAAGATCGCTGGGTTCTTTTGTCAGGCAGCCAGGAGCACACATCATGTTTAATAAATGGACTTGTATACCCTTGACCCTCCCTCATACATGGGTTCTACAACTCAAAGCATTCAAAATTCTCTCAAGCCTCCCTAACATTAATGACAACTGATGATGTCTGCAATACCAACTGGAATAAAAGATAATTAACCACTGTCACTGATGGACAAAGAGAGGGGAGGGAAGATGACAAGATGATAAACTAAAGACAGACATGATGGAAAAACCCTACTTCCTCCTGTCCTCCCCCTACTGATATATTGTGAATAGACTATGCCAATATGTGGCTGATTGGCAAAAGGAACAAGATCATCGTGGTAATATATAATATTCAGAAATTAACTGAAATGTTCATCATAGTTTTTAGATGGAAAATGTGTGGTATTGTTATTCTCCATCACTCACAGCATCAATAAAATAAAAATAAACTGTCGTTACAAGTGAGAGAAGTTTGGTGTCAACTTGTTTTATTATATGCATATAAGCTCACCATGTATGAGAGAGAGAGAGAAAGAGAGAGAGAGAGACTGTGTGTGTGTGTGTGTGTGTGTGTGTGTGTGTGTGTGTGTGTGTGTTACCTTTCATGAAGTAAGAGGGAATTAAAGTCTCTGGGAATACAAAGTATTCCATAGGGTCACAAGGAGTTTCTTGGTCTTCACAGTGCATTTTTCCAATTCATAATTGCATGTATACGATCCATTCTGAACTAAAATTTCTTTGACCTAGTTAATCTCTGCAATGGCCTACTTTGGTGTGTTCATAAGCAAAACCAATTAACCTGAAATGAGCCAGACGCTGCCAATGTTTGGCTTATAAAATATGACATACTTCAGTTTTAATTTTATTTCCAAGAAATACAAGGTCTTGTTTCCAAATTTAAAGTTTCTGCATAACCACAGCTGAATTAGTCAAGATGCATTCCTCATTTTGCAGATGAAAATGGACATCAAAGGACTATTGTTTTCAGGAACAGAAATAGCCAATCTCAATAGACCTGTTATTATCAGTCTCCCAAACTGTCAACTCTATATTTGTCTTTCCTCATTCTGACCATTGTTTGAATTCATAAATCACATTGCAATGTATGTGACATGCCTGCTCTATTTTTGTCTGTTTAATCCCCTAAACAGAATCACATGGGGTCACTTTCAGGTTTATCCCAATTCCCTGAATTTGCCAATAAAATTGATTTTGTCCTTCACTGATTCAACTTTCACCAACTAAATCATGTAATATTGTTTTGTTTCAATACAAAATGTTGCTATTCAAAATTCCAATGGAATACAATTCTTTGCACATCCAAACACATGTTCCATAAAAAAGAATCATCAAAAACATTCCAATATTCCAAAAAGAATAATCAATATTAGTGATTCTGACACAGTACTTTGTTCATTTAACTCAGCAAGTTAACTAATTTGTTTAAATCCATGACTCAATTAAATGTGGGGAACACATTTTATCAAACTTATCAATATAGGCAAATACTAGTCAATGATCTGCCACCAATACAAAGACAGGTATCCCGGTTAGTTTGTCCTCTAGGCAAGTTACCTATCCTCATAGAAAGACCTTACTTGGACAGATGTCTAATTTGATCCAAAAACAGTTTTAAGTGGTTAGAATCCAAAGAAAGACCTGGTGAGGTTCTTATAAGGGGAGTGTGTGACATAAAATTCACAAAATGCTAAAAAGATATACTTGTGTATTACAATACAGGAGGCAAGGAATTTTGGTTTTCTCAATGCCTGTAGTTTGTACTGGAGAAAATTTTATAAACAATATTTTCTGAGCCATACACAGTGGGAGTGTGATTATGATAGATACATGTACTGCCTGAGGTTAGGAAGGCAGTAGCACTCTTTAAAAAAAGTTCATATTTCCCCCCTCATCAAATGACATATTTATTATACATGCCAGGGTTTAGTGGATTTTTATTTATATAAAAAAAAAACTATCACTTATTATAACATGAACATATTATCTCCATTTCAAATGGACAATCAAATAAAAATGTTCATATTTCACTTTAAAATCCTTTTCCGATTCCAGTAAATGTCACCAACAGTCCTACTTTTTGTAATGCAATATTTCAACATCACTGGCCTGCAAAAGGCTTATTTCCATGTTAATGAAATCAGGTGTTTATCAAGTTACATCATTAACTCTTTCTTGTATTACTAATTAAACAATGAAAATGAACCTACATTGAGAAACAAGTCATTTCTCTTCGTTATGATGGTATCCATACAGTATGTAAAAGTATACATAAAAACAATAATTTTTAGCATTCTTGAAATGAAAAGCAAGTATACATATGTTACATTATTCCAAACTTAGTACCATGTTGTGTTCTGTTTTATGTAATATACTATGAAGAAATTCTGCCAAGTTCGGCAGTTTACCACCATGTAATACCTTTTTATCTATGATTTTGGAAATGGTTATCAAAATTAACAACTCACAGTAGAAGGGAAAAGGTAAAGGATCTGAATTCACAAGTCGAAGGCAAAGGTAAAAAAAAAAATTCACATTAGAGGACATAGGTAAGAACAACATATGGTGTAAACTGCTATCTTTCAATGAATACAATGCTAATGTAAATTTGACTGTTATTGTCTCACATTTAGACACTAAGCTTAAGCAATCTCAATTACTCCTCTAATTTGATTTTGAAGAGCTAATGATCTAGTGGTAATAAAATGCCCACTGATTTGATAAGAAGAGGTTGGAATCCCACACACTGATGAACAATGAGTGAAAGTAATCAATACAAATTGATCCAATGTCATCATAAATATTTCTCAATGGTAGCAGACTCTCGAAAAAAAGAATAGACATTTATAAAAACATAATCTTTACTATCTACAAGACTGAGAAAACATTTCAAATAAATTATTTGTGCTAATGTCTTCAGTGGAGAAATCACTGAACTGGAATTAAATCAATCTAACTAGATTAATACATGAGACTAATGTTTCTTCTTTAATTGATTGTTACCCTAGGAGGGTCCTCTTTCTCCATTTAACTGACAGCTATAAGGACAGGTGCAAGTTCTTTGGCTCAATCCAAACATAATAATGTCAGGTTTGAGAAAACATAATTATTCAAACTCTGAAAATTGTGTAGCAACATCTCTCAACATTGACAATTTAATGTGTGATTTATCAAGTGAAAATGAATGGTACCTGTTTATACATCTGCTTCTCATGTATTTTTAGAAATGCAATTACACAAAGGATTATGATACTCAATAAAAATTACAAAATGGAAGAAATAAAATACAGATAACAAATTTATTTTAATGACATGTGGATGACAAGCAAGGGAGCCATATCTAAACAAAAATGTGATTTTTAGTTGCTAATGGAACTGTGAAGTGTAATTTTAGCCTTTGCTTTTTAAAAGCAATCACTTTGAATCTCACTATTAGGCTACAATAGCAGGTGTTTAGTTCACATGCAAACATAGTCCATTCACAGGCTGTGTATATGTTGTTGTGTGACTTAACGCCATTTTTCAGCACACCATAGGCTATACATGGCAGCCAGTATGAATGGTGGAGGAAGAACCTGGGGAAAACCTTGGAAAGAACCACTGACCCATAAGAAGCTACTGGCAAGCATTCTCACCTATCCACATTGGCTCATCCACAGATGAATGGATATCTAAATTTGAGGTTGGAAGAGGGTTTTAAAAATTGTTTTTAAAGGAATATCTATGGAAAGGGCCAATGTTCTATATACATAAGTGATAAAAGTAAATTACATGATATACAATTCAGATCCGTCTGTACACGTTATAGACCTAGATATGCTATCATGTAATGCACCAGCAGGTGAGGGTCTATGCAGTTTATGAGGACTAGTCAGTAGAACAGACATCAAAGACCCATATCTGCCATCACATAATGCACCAACTGATGAGAGTCTATGCAGCTTGTTCTGAATGATCAGTAAATATAACAGACACTGATCTGCCATAACATAATGTCCCAGCAGATGGGAGTCTATGTAGTTTGCTAGGACTATTCAGTAAAACAGACAACACAAACCCAGATCTGCCATCACATAATGTCCCAGCAGATGGGAGTCTATGTAGTTTGCTAGGACTATTCAGTAAAACAGACAACACGGACCCAGATCTGCCATCACATAATGTGCCAGCAGATGGGAGTCTATGTGGTTTGTTAGGACTCTTTAGTAGAACAGACAACATGGATCCAGATCTGCCATCACGTAATGTGCCAGTAGACGAGTCCGTGCAGTTTGTTAGTATTAATTGTTAGAACAGATACCCTGATCTGTAAGTACATTATGTGATAGCAGCTATGGGTCAATGACATTCTTAGATGTACTCAACTTACAGACATGCATATGCAATATGAGTTATTCATATTTTTCGGTCATGGGTTTTTGTAAAAGTAAATGGCAGAACAGAATTTTGACTGGCCTTAGATGAACACGGTGACTGATTATTGAAACTAACTGTAATCATGGACACACATGTGGAGGAAGAAAAAAACACTATTTCTAACATATTCATTTTGTGCTGTGAAACCAGCATATATGGGACTTCTGCTAGCTTTTGTCAAGATTACAACCAATGTTTAACCTTCTTTCTAATTTCATTACTTTAGAATTAAAATTAGCTGACCTCTTTATTAAAACCAAATTTATAAAAATGTATCTAAAATAGATTCATCAGAACAGATGTCTTCATCTACATAAACACTTCTCATCATTCACATTTATAGCAAAGTAATATGTTCACTGAAGTGAGCTGGGGTAGGCTTCATCTGTGACCTTGTGAAAGGCACGATTTCCTCTAATATCGCCAAGAATATTTTTGTTATAAGTGATCCCCCTTCACTCCAATTAGAATGTATACATCCTTGTTTTTGTTTGTGTACTTTATTTATTTTAAAAGTGATAAACCTGATTATGGGACTGTTCATCTAAAAATGAAATCATTTATGTCGTCAGACTGTTTATCGGCATATTCTGCACGTTGTTGTTTCTTTTCTTGTTTTTGTTGTTGTTGTTGTTTTACAAAATGGTTGATCTACAAAAAAAGTTGATGATTTCCATGAAATAAATGCAAACTAAACATAATTTATTACCAATATAAAAAATTTATAATTAAATGTATTCACTCATCTTTCCCAAACCTGTATGCGTAGGACAATATGTCACATTTATTATCTCTAATTATTTGTATTATGATGTGCACGTCGTGCAGCCAGGTACTTTATCCAAGCCACTTAAACAATATTAATTTATTGCCATTCAAGTCTCCTTTTAACATAAAACCTTATAAATCTTGATGATCATTATTTCCTCTTCAAGTTCACTTTGAAAAAATCTAAATGCTAAGAAAATACACAAGCATTCTGCACTTTAAAATCAACTTTTTAGAACCCGACTTGAATCCGTGTTCTGTAAAGGCAATTTATCAACAGGCATAACTCATTCTATACAGGTGACCTTTAGAGAAAAGAAAGTGTTTGATGTGTGCTGGCCTTATACACATACTTTAACCAGAATTGTATTGTGTGACAAAAGTCCTTCCACTTACATATCAAGGCTGAATGGGTTTAATTATATATTAGGTAACCTCATTATCTCACTCACCCCGAGCTGTATGCCTCAACGAGTTCTTGAAAAAGGCCACAACTCGCATTTTATGTAGCCAATATGCTAAAAATGTGTTTAAATCAAGAAAGAAAAAAAAAATCAAAAACTATTTGATACATTTTAATTTATATGGTTTATTTTTTGATGCAGTGAGAATATAACATGATACCATTATTATTTATCTAGAACACACGTCTTGTGGAGACCTGGAAGTTTTCTGTATAAACTGGTTTTATTTAATGCATGTTTTACTGTACTCTCTATTGTTAGGTATATTTAGTTATCCGTGATAGGCATTGACGCATATCATTTATTATAGTCAATATTTATTCATCCACAAATTTAAAATTGGTACATGTCATTCCCCTCCTAGAATGTGGCTAGCACGCGACAGTCATGTGTCATAACATTATGACAGTTCTGATTGGCTAAAAACCTGAATTACACACCGTTTGTCAATTTCTAGGTTACCAAGGGCTGTAAGCAAAGAAATTCCTATTGAGCAGGTGTTAGTCAAGACATTTAAAAAAAAAAAAAAACATTATGTCTGGGACCAAGTTATAAATGTTTAGTATATAAAAAAAAGCAGTCAGTCATTCATGTAACGGAAAGAACCACAAAACGTGCTTTGGTAATAATAATTATTTCATTTTAGTAATATTATGCAAATAACTGTTCAACTGTTAAAATTATTAAATCTGAAATATTAAAAGTAATTAATAAACGAAAAAGGAATACCATGAATCATATATTAGATTCCTATTATGAGGTAAATACCAAACGTACACAACAAATCCAACTGCATACTTCACCAACTCAAAATCTGACAACACATAATATAATACATACATACATACATACATACATACATACATACATACATACATACAGGGGTAGAATAATAAATGGTTGTCCATAAGCAACCTGCTTAATAATCAAGTACCTAGTTACAATTACACTTTTGATAATGTGCAATGAAGCAAACAAACTTATGTGTGACAATATTCACATCTCACAACACAAATGTCATTTTGTTCATAAGTACTATATTTATACTTTGCCATCTGCTTCTTATAACATCAAAGAAGCCAATCAAAACACTAAAAAATGAACAGGACTCAAACATGACAAAATTACAATGCAATCTTAAACTGACACTTCTGTATAGATCTGTGGGGCATCTAAACTACACAACATGAAACAAGAGGCCAAAGTGTGCCTGTGATCATTCATCCAGCTGACATTTACATAAGCAAAATTCAGCTGTAGCCCTCTGGTTTGTTAAAATAATGCTTTTTTGACATATAAAGGATTTCTGGCAAGGGTGGTCATTTTGGAATGCAGATCAGTATCATTTATGCAAACATCAAATGAAACAATGTGGAAAATTTGGCCAAACCCTCGGCCGGGGTTTGAACAAACAATCTCCCACTTCCAATGAGGACGTTCTTGACCAACACACAGTAACCAAACTGAGCAGACTATACTTGTAGGGTTTCATCTGCACATTTTCAGTCATGAATCAGATTCACTGACCACTGCAGTCACCCCTGATGAGGTGGGGATGGATATTGGACAATGCATGATGGACATGTGGGCATAACAGCCAGGATCTAAGTGAGTAAAGAAATGTAAGAATAATACCAAGAAAATCAATCACACAACAGAAAATAAGGATCCTCCTCAATGCAAGCAAAATACAGTCTGAGATAACAGATATAATACAACTGAAATGTAACAACAACAAAAATTGGGGGGGTCCACAAATCTGATGAAAACAAATTTATAACCATCATCTGATATATAATTATAAAACAAAACAATAAACACTCCTGAATTTATTTAATAAGATAATTTATAATACTTAATGAATTATGCACATGTATATTTTAAATTTAAAAATGGAGCTTTTGTATAAAAATTCTTCTCAAAAATACTGCAGTATATCCTATTCCTTTCTATCCTCAACAACTTTTACAAATAAATTATAATTATAGAGCAAGAACCCTGGGATTTGAATCGCTCTTCCCCTACCAACCGGTGAGTTTAACGTCTTATAATTTGTTTTAATGGAATTTGTAAGATTAGGGATCACACATGACAGGCAATATTAGCCCTCCGAAGTACATGATGCTTATCACAATTATACATATTAACTGAACATAAACTTCAAATAAAAACAGGATTAAAGAATAAAGCCAATGTGCATACTTTAAAAACTGGGACAACATACTGACTATACCATTTAAATAATGTATTTCAACTGATTTTCCTTAAAGACATTCATGTATGTACAGAAGAAAAAAGTACATGTTTAGTGCATATACATGTGAGTCCAACTTCAAGCAGCATAGACATCAATCTGCATATTTCTCAGCAGATCAGGGTGTTTGTTGATTGTTAAACTTCTTAATCCTATTAAACTGTAAAGAATCAGATCTGCTAATGAATTAAGCAATAGCAGATCTTGTTCTATGCAGTGGCTTATAGATTTGACTTTTATATTAATACAGACAATACTTATTCATCGTTTTAATTTTTTTTTTTAAAACCAGATCTTTTACGATAATGTTAATATACTTTTTTTTAAAACAAGCATTTGATGCCAACAAATAATCTGTTGAATTAATAGTGTGTGTGTGTGTGTTGTGTGTGCGTTGTGTTGTGTTGTGTGTGTGTGTGTGAGAGAGAGAGAGAGAGAGAGAGAGAGAGAGAGAGAGAGAGAGAGAGAGAGAGAGAGAGAGAGATTTGGAACATTCAAAAAGTATTGTGATGTACCTCACATTTGCATTTTACCATACTGGAAAAATCTTGTCAAATTACAATTTGCAACTAACTACATTTAAAATGTCAACATACTTTACTACAAGGAAAACAGGGGAAAGAAAAAAAACATGTTTAAGATGATTAAAAACCCAAAAATATTAGAAACAATGCAATAACTGTTCAAATTAACTTCAAAATTACATTTTGGGTTTTAAAATAATTATTTATTACCTGTAATGGAAGATTCCTGAGAGATAGTATGTGTGGACATGAGTTTGTGATAGTCCTGTTCAAATCCTGTTTTTCCCTTGTAAAACATTTTTTTTTTATTTATAGAGAAAAAAATGGAAATTGTCCATTTTTAGCAAACCAAACCACCCTACAATCAAACCACCATCAAAACAATCTTGGATCCGCCCTTGATTTTATCACTGGTTGATCTCCCTTTGCACACTCATTCAACAGTCATAACCCCCAGCTGGGTAGCACATGTTCCCAGTCATAGCTATACACCTTCTTTCATCTCCATCATAAAATCCTAGCTTATGAGGAGATTAAAGGTTATTTTCTGCTATCACCCCATAATTTGTATGGACTTCCATTGGGAGAAAAAAAGAGCAAGCAGACTGTAAAATCCACAGGATTTCATGGATTTGTAAGTTTAATTTGGTTCACCACCTCAACCCCAGTAGGAGGGTTACAATTTCTTTACACAGCAACAGGCCAAAGGTCAATTTTTTGTGACAGCTATACTTTACAACTTTCACAGTCCAACTTTAATTGAGAAAATTTTACATTGCTATGATCAGCCTTTGCCTGAAACATTCCACATCATAGTTTCAAATAAATTTTAAATGAGTCTTGAAATTTGCCAAAACAAGGACAGATTCATAAAAATAACATTCAAATATATTCAGCTTGTTTGTTTGTTTGATTTTTAACGGCGCACCAGCACACTTAGGCTATTTAGCGCCATACAATAGGTTCTACTTATACATGTTTAAAAATACTAAAAGGTTTTACATCAACCAGTGATATAAAAAAAAACATAATAGTTAAATATAAAATGGTAAGATGTTCGTAACAGGCCAATATGAAGCTTCTCAATCAATGGGAGATGTAAATGGTGTATGTTGATGAAAAGATGTTGATGAGTCCGTATTCGCATTAGATAAAAATATTCGAGGTGATGGCATACAAGTTATAGTTTAAAATAAAGATTTACTTCCTTCAGGTAATCTAAAATACGAGTGATTTGTATTGTATCAGAAAGTTCCTTCATGCCATATACATCATAGTATTTATCACGCATAGGTTACAGGTCGAAACACTTGGTCAAAAAGTGCTTAACAGTGTATGGTTCATTGCAAGTAACGTACTCTGGTGGATCTTCACCTTTTAGTATGTGGGAGTAGGTAATGTATGTATGACCGATTCTGATTCTTGCAATGACAACCTCCTCCCTACAGATAGTTCTGTAGGAAGGAGTCCATTCTCCCAGGGTTGGATTGATGGCATGAAGTTTGTTATTAACTGCATCATCCCATGACGCCTGCCACTTCTGGCATAGGTACTTTTTGATACAAGGTTTAAAATCAGTAAATGGTAATTTAAAATCCGATGGTTCTTTGGATAGAGCTATCTTAGCAGCCTGGTCTGCTTCTTCATTACAATATGGCTATGTAACCAACAGTATACTATATTGTAGGAGGTACTAAGCTCAGAGTTTTTGAAGAAAATATTGACTAATAATGGATTATCTAGTTTTCTATTGTGTAGCGACTGAAGCACTGATAGTGAGACACAGAAGATAATGCTATTTAAAATGTGTTTTTGTTCGATAAATTTCAGAGTAAGGTCTATTGCTCTGATTTCCACTGAAAAAATGGCCGCATCATTTGGCAAGCGCACTTTGGTTATGTGTTTGCCACTAACAAAGGCTGCAGTAGCCTTTTCATCAACTTTTGATCCATGAGTAAAAAAATTTGTGTAGTTTTGTAAATTGTTGAGGAGTTCATGATAAAGAGTTCTGGAAAATGGTAGGGTTTGTTGCAGATTTTTTCCCATCGTGTAACGTAATATATTCAGCAAAAACAATAATTACAAATCATTTAAACTGTATGTCTGCCCTTCTCATAAGAAAAAAACGGTAGAATAGTGAGATACACAAAGATGGTTGCTAAGTGAGGAAAAAATATATAAATACAATTTCTTTTTCAAAATGTACATTTATTGAAAGTATCAACAACTATTGTATTTACTGTGAAAGTAATTTGGAGGATCTGCCATGCTTTTACCCTAAAGACTCGAGTATTTATTTTAAAGTCTAATTTATGACCTGAATTGCAACGATTCATGCTAATATCAAACAATACCCATAAAAGTTAACAATGGCGATGAAATATTCAGAGAAACAGATTTTTAGAAATTAAAATAAATGATGACAAAATAGGTACCCCAAGCAATGCCCATGCATACCCGTTGAAAAACTTTGAAATAGAGCTTTTTCCTAACTGCTTTCCAAAAGTATTTTTCAACATACTTCTTTGATATGTATTCACTATTTTTGTTCACCAATCAATAATTTCTTAGATGCATAAATATGAAACCTTTGTTCATTCTAGGCAAGATATATTTTTCCTATTAGGAATGCCTTGGATATTACCCTGCAAACAAAAAGGAATGAAGAGAGTAATACAGGTATTTCAACACCCTATCTCACAAACTAAAACAGTTGATGGTAATCTGCTCAAATGAATTCTGTCTCTTGTCATCTTGCCAACTAAAACAACCTAATCATGCCATGGATGATTAGATCATGGACCAAGGTGGTATATAACTGTACATTAGTTCAGCTTTAAATGAGGCCAATCATGGGTTAAAAAGTGTGTTGTTATATGTGAATCTGAACCATGAATTTTTTCACACTAGGATTCTACCCCCAGTGGCTTGATGCATGCTTAACATTGATAAGAAGCAAAAGCCAAATGAAAAAGAATCCTATAGTGACAAACCTAAATAAAGTGCATCTGGTAGGATCAATTACAACCTAGTAGGCAGTAACCCAGAGTTGTATTTCGATGCAGCTTGTCTGCAAATCACCAGGCAAAATGAAAAGGACTTATGGGTCCTCCAAAACTTTGTTCCATGTTTTCACCTGCAAGTCTCTCTCTCTCTCTCTCTCTCTCTCTCTCTCTCTCTCATAATGTATCTATATATTTAATTAATGTAAACTGATTGTAGTAGGAAGTATTCAATTTGATGAAAAACCAATAAACCCTGGTCTGGTACCATTATCATGTGGAAACCCAATGCTGCCATGCCAGGCAAAGCAGAGTATACAGATTATTCATCATGATGAATGCCTGAAATAAACATTTTATTTAGGAAAGATTTTCCAAATACACAAAACATACACAATGGTAAAAAAAATATTTCAATATGCAAAGACTAAAAGTGAGTGCAGCTGAGTGAACTGCTCATGCTATGGTGATGGACACTAAAGATGTTGCTATGGCACAAGTGTATTTAACATGTGCAAAAGAAACCACAATACACTGCATGTAACCACAATACACTGCTTGTAAGCACAATACACTGCGTGTAAATATTTAGGAACTTAAAAAAAAAACAAGAATGAGAACTGTTCTCTTCTTTTCAAGCTGAATAGAAATTGGGATGAGACTTATGACTTCAGTTAGTTCGCAATTTTGCCAGCAATCAACATTGCTCTGATTTCACAACAATCGTCTAGCTCATGAAAGTGGGAAATGTATATAATATTACAAATATTGTCGTAAGAATGTGTGATAAAACATCCGAAAGAAGCTTGCAATCTAGGTCACAACAGCCTTGTGTGTGTGTGTGTGTGTGTGTGTATATATCTGTGAAAATTATATTATATATATATATATATATATATATATATATATATATATATGTTTTATTTACAATCATTATTTTTCCACTTTATTTAATCTTTGGATGTGAAGAAATATTTTAGCTGCACCTTTTATTTGGAGAGAGAGAGAGAGAGAGAGAGAGAGAGAGAGAGAGAGAGAGAGAGAGAGAGAGAGGGGGGGGGGAATTTTCCAGCCCAAATGTCTGCTGGTAGAAAAGTTTATTCCTTCTAGTAGGAGTCCGTTGTCACGAGAATTCATCAGATCCTGCACTTGTCAGCAAACATTACATCATGTACATACAGTGTGGGGCTATCAACAAATCACCTTATGTCAGCAACCATTACATGTCCATACATTGTGGGGCTATCAAGAAATCAGTCATTAATATATGGGAATACATTTCCACAACTCAAAAGCTTTCAAGTGAAGTAGAAAATACTAGTATTTAGTATGACTCCAATCTCTCTATTCCCAGGCAATCATCAAAGGCATTAATTACAAACTTCCACACCAAAGCTTTAAATGAATTCTTTTGACCTTTCTCTTCCTGGATCTGTACAAGCTGGGACAATAATTAAAGTTAATCAAAAACATTTGTCACTCAAGTAAGATACATGAAGATCTGAACCACAGCTTTTGTAAATAAGGCCTTTAGGACTTTGTCTAAATTAGCAACAGTATGATAAACTGCTTGCATAATGGTGGCATATATCACAAATACATTTGAAACTAAAATGTAAAGAAAGACAAGGTCTTAACATAAATGTTTCATGGAAACATTATCAATACTAGCCAGAATGAGGCAATTTAACTAACTGATTCAATATGAGTTAATTATGTTACACCAGAAACAATGTGTTCAAAGAAATCTTGCCATCTCCTTCCTCAAAGTATGCATTCTATAGAATTTACATATTTTTTAAAATGTATGTAAAATAAAACATTCATTATAAACTTCAGATTTAATGTAATAAATGACGATTTTAAAAGTAAAAAATAAAACAGCAAGGCTCTATTTTAAAGCTTCTTTTATTAAAATATTCATTCTTTACAGTATTATCTTTGTCATCATCTGAGACCAAATCATCAATTAAAACTGAATTTCTGATTCATAAAAAAATATAATTTTAAAGATTACAAACAGTATAATAGTGTCAGATTTTTGGGGTGGGGATAGTTGTATAATTGACCTCTATATACACTGCATAGGTGTTTATACTCTTTAAAAAGCATTCTTGATTACAGCATACAACATGAATTTTTTTTCAAATTCTTACCAAATTATTGTGCTAATTGTAGTGTAAAACCTGTAGGAGTGGTAATTTAAGTTAATTAACATTTTTAACCTGTTTGAGTGGTAATTTAAGTTAAATAACATTGAAAACTTGTTGGAGTGGTAATTTAAGTTAAATAAGATTGAAAACTTGTTGGAGTGGTAATTTAAGTTAAATAACATTTAAAAAAAACCTGTTGGAGTGGTAATTTAAGTTAAATAACATTTAAAACTTATTGCAACAATACAAAATGTAATGATTAAACTGCATTTTAAAAAATGTGAACTTCTCTACTTCTCTGACACCCTGTAAGCATATCTAACAATATGTACATACCTGCTAGATGTATAGAACTACAAGTGTTTGCTGAACTAGATGTCCTCTCCAAGCTGTAGATCATGTCTACATGCTCATCATAATCCCACATCCTTTTCATAGTTGAGTAAAGGCCAGGAAATTAGACACAGCATAATCCAAATAAACTGGTTTAAAACAATCTACAGTTTACTGATCTTGTACAAGTCCAGTTAAAGATTTTTCACTGTCCAGAAATTATCTTTGATTTCAATAAAATCTATTTACATGTTTTGTTCACAGCAACTGTATGAAAAACAAGTCCTTGAATGTCTCAGAATCCTTACAAAAATTAACCATAAAAAGTGTCTTGATTGTATTTGACAAGCTTTTTTCCAGTGTTAACAGCTTTATGGGGTTTGTTGTACTGTTCTCTCCCCTTCATCCTGGACCAGTAAATCTTCGTGGGTTCTACCATTATCTTGTTCAAATCATTAGCTACCACTGCAGCATTTCCTGCAGCAATCACTGGTTCCCTCCTGACCACTGGTCAATCTCTTACTGTAGAACTAACATTGACCCACTAGAACTATCAGATAAGGACCATGCCATGAATAGCAAGGTAGCTGATACAGACCCCCAACTGGGATGTCAAACTGACCCTTAGTAAATCATAGCCAATTTTCAGGCCTGACCCAACACCTCCAGTGCTGGCAAGAAAACTCTCCCAGGGAGAATCTGACCCAACCATGGACAGAGACTAATTAATGATGGACAGAACATATTAGTTACACAGCAAGGGTAAGGCACATGGCTTTTTACACCAGACTGATCCAAAAATTATTTTTATTTCAAGCATTCATTTCCCTTTTTCTGTGGACATTGATATTTTAAATTTCAAAAGAGTGGGAAAACATTTTTCAATGCTGTCAATGTTGCAATTTTCAATACAAGAATTAAAGCAATAAACCTGATGTGTTTGTAACAATGTCTGCAGTGAAATCTCTGTAATGGCATAATGAACATCAGGTTAACTGTCACCTTCTCTTCATGTTCTCATTTGTATTAACCTCACTAAGCTGATGTGAAGAGTATACCTTTAAAAAAAAAACTGGTCTCCTCATCCTGAATTGGCACATAATCTTTTGTCTTTTCGAGCCCTGTAATAAGATGTTACTGCTTACCGTAATCCTATATAAGTGTTGTTTTTTTGTAAATCACAATATTTTAAATATCAAAAGAGTTTTGTAAATGTAAACTTGTAGTTCAGAGGATTCACAACATAAACTTTTCATAAGTTACTTGATAAATTTTCCTTTTGTATCAGGACACCCAAGTTTTTGACAGATATGAACAATATGTGTTTCATCCTAATTTTCTGACAAAATACAAAAAGTTTCAGTTTGCATTAAGAAACAGACTGGTAATTTAATACAGTAACTGAAAATCAAAAACAATGGTAAGGTACTCTATTCACAAATTGCAAACAATTAAAATTCTGAGATTTTTAACAGTTTTATATAATTATCTTCAGGACAAAAGTAAAAAAAAAAAAAAATAATAATGAGGAAATTTTGTCTGAATTTTTTTCCCCATAACAACAAAATATTTTATTCAATAAACATAAAGGATAGATAAACTGACCAAACAGATAAACTGACCAAACAAATAAACTGACAGATAAACTGACCAAACTGATAAACTGACCAAACAAATATACTGACAGATAAACTGACCAAACAGATACTCTTATAATGTTGAAAATCATTTAAATGTGTCCTATGTAATAAAGATAATGGCTCTTTTAAGAGGGTCTGTTTCTGGGAGGTCACATCCTCGTGGCCACATCTAAATTGTAAAATATCTCATTAGAAAAATACTTAATTGACCCATTTCTCTAACTGATATTAATTAAAGAAACAAACATCTTCGTTCTGTACATTTTGAATATAACATTTATCTTTACATATGCATGAGATTTGGAATAAATAAAATTCCATACTAAACAGTACTCTGATTGTATTACTACTTATCCTTACAAGTAAATAATGCTGGTCGTATATATTTATCAATAAGAATTTATCATGTATTAGTCAAGAGTTACAGTGAGAGAGTGTATGATGTTCAAACATGAATAGGTTCACCCTGATGAACACCAACCAACTCACCCTGATAAACACCAACCAACTCGCCCTGATAAACACCAACCAACTCGCCCTGATAAACACCAACCAACTTACCTTGATAAACTCACCCTGAAAAACACGAACCAAATCACCCTGATAAACACCAAACAACTCACCCTGATAAACACAGCCTGATAAACACCAACCAAATCACCCTGATAAACACCAACTAACTCACCCTGATAAATGCCAACAAACTCACCCTGATAAACACAGCCTGAAAAACACCGACCAAATCACCCTGATAAACACCAACCAACTCACCCTGATAAACATCCAATCAACTCACCCTGATAAACACCATACCAACCAACTCACCCTAATAAACACCAACCAACCAGCTCACCCTGATAAACACCACACCAACCAACTCACCCTAATAAACACCAACCAACCAACTCACCCTGATAAACACCAACAAACTCAGTGTTAAATACTAATAGCAAAGTATAAGAATACTTGAGAACACCTACCTCATCAATGTTCCATTACAGTTTTTTCAAGCATGGATTATAGAAAGCTGTATGAAAATGATAGTGCACATATTAATAATGTGACATTTTTGGGAGTACAACTCAAAATATATGAATAAAAAAAGAAGCAATATTTGTAAGATTATTGTATCAAGGCTTCAGGAGTCTGTGATAGTTTTCTAATCATAAGTTATTCTCATCTACAGTAAGAAAATCAGACATGGCAGTTCTGACAACTCCATACTGGGTCTTAATTTACTGACAATGACCAACTGCTGTTTTTCGTATGCAGGTATTTTCTCATTTGGAAACAACAGCATTTACAGAAAAGATGTCAAAAGCAAATTAGGTATGGACTACAGTTTAGTTTCCCAGGATAACTAGTGGTCAATCTAGTTTCACCAACACTCCAATCAGACAGTTTGAATTGGTCATTATTTTCTTTGCCCCCCACCCCCACCCCCATGGATATGAAGAAAATATTTTCTTAAAATCTAAACACACAAGGAAAAGCCTTCATAATAATCATGGCCCATCAAAGGGGTAGATAATATGGGTGACTGCCTTGAGGCACCAATTCATGGAGTTTGCAGTATCTTTTCAGGGGTGGGGTTGGGAGGGGGTACCAAAGATGCTACTCACCCTGTGTATTCTTTCATCCAGCATGGCAGTCCTAATTATAGTCACTAGTTAAAACATTGTCTACTTTAGTGGACTTACTAAACATGTGAAAACTGTATGCAAATGTAAAAAAAAAATGTGATTTTGATTCCAGTTTTTAGTTTTAAATGGCAGTCTATATATTTTTATGGTAGAGCAAAGATCTTTCCAAATGGGATTTTTATCTTTTTCAGAAGCAGGTGGTTCTTTTTCATCATGTGGCTAACATTCTCAGTTTTTCAATTTTAAACAATGCACAATTTTAAAACTAAAAAATAAATACATGTACAGTTTCCTCCTCCCTCACCCAACTACTAATAAAATGCTACCCAAAAAAAGGTCAAATTTGCAAATCTCCCATCCAGTTTATTTTCAAATGTTTCAAAATATCTTGTTTCTTAAAAAAAAATAAGTCTATAAATCTGAAGGAAAAAATTCTTTTAAAAAACAATCAAGCTAAAATTTGGGCCACACAAGTTCCAAAGGTGACCTTGATGAATGGCAAAAAATTAGATAGCATGTCCTAAAGTGTCAGTTAAATCCATGATCTACTGTATATTCAGTTAATTAAGTATCATCCTCACCTGGGTCAATACAGGTTCAATTATAATTAACAGCCTAACCCTTTGGATGCCAGAGGAACCTAATTTTTTAAATGCTTTTTCAAGTCTCAGTCCAAACCAAAACTGACTATAAACAGGTGTGACACATGCACAAGAAGTTAATGAATACTAATATATGTCTGCCATGTAGATAAAGATTAAACTATTTGTAAGCTACCAGGTATCAAATACTGTTTATCGGAAGTTAACTTTTAAATCTTGCACTAAAAAGGAACCAAGAGAATTGAGACAAGAAGAGTGTACCAGAATCCCAATGGGATTTTTGTCTGATTCAGAGGAATGATGGCAAGATTTATATCCAAGAGAGGTGGTCACCCTGGAAAGGTGTGATCAAGTTTAATTTTAGGTGTACAGAGGTGTCAATTCTTACAATTAGGGTCATGAGAGTAAACCTTTTAAAGAGAAATAACACAAACAATGATCATTGGTGTGTGATTCAACCTTCCAGGTTAAATTGAGGGGTTAGTGTAACTAAAAATGAACAGTGCCAAACTTTTAAATACATAAAATTTCGAAATTTACAACTGTGTTTTGTGAATACTTGTCGTTTGCCATTCTATATTGCCAAAGTTACACAAGGTGTGCCTGTCATATTTCTCACAACAAGGATACAATCTTCGTAGTGACCAACAATAATGTCCATGGTTATATATTCCACACCTTTAATTTGGAGACCCATAGCTCCAGTATGGGCACAATCTAAATAATGTGAACAATATTTCCAAGGTTACATATTTAACACATTTATTTTGGGGACCCATTTCTCTAGCATGGGCACAATCTAAACAGTGTGAACAATATTGTCATTGGTTATATATTTAACACATTTATTTTGGAGACCCATAGCTCCAGTATGGGCACCATCTAAACAGTGTTAACAAGATTTCCAAGGTTACAATATTCAGACTTTAGTGAGACCTGTTGCTTGGGCATGGATGAACAATACTGTCTAGGGTACACAAGCCCTACCTGTTAAATTTCACAGCTTATGTTTTAAGGGCTTCTTGTTCTAGCATTGACACCTTAATAGTGTCAAACAGGACTGTCCAAGGTATACTAGGCATCACTGTTAAATTTAACAGCTATCTAAGGACCCATTGGCACAGTTTTCAGTGATGAACAGTACTGACTAATAATATACACGAGGCATCCCTTTTCAAATTTGATACGTTTTGAGCATACCATATAAATCCAACCTTGGGGTATGCTGACACGTTGAATGCTAAATTTATGACGAAAAACAGCACAACAACTAATAAAATAATTTTTCTAAATGTTTTTTTTCTTCTACTCACTTATAATGAGTAAGAAATCTGATAAATGCACAATAATAATGAAAATGTCAATCATACATCTGCTTTCCAAGTTTTGATAAAATAAAAGAACTTTTATCCAGAAATTTATTAAGTGGAATTGAAACAGTTTAAAACATATTTTCTCTTTTGATAAACAATGAACCTTAAAAAAAACCCACAGATAAAAACAATGATACTCGTGTACCTTGCCAGCAATGTTTTTTTTAAGGGGTGGCGGGCAACACCAATGTAAATTTAAAATGCAGCATTTTATTTGTACATGCTACGCATATGCATCAGTGAGTATGCCTATCTACAATATTGGTGGAACTTGTCCATGCAGACACCTCCATATAAGGGTCTACCTGCAAAATTGGTGAAACCTGTCCGTGCAGACACCTCCATATAAATTACAACTTTAATTTACCATTATCCTTTACAGACAGGTTTAAATGCAGATGAAAAGTTCCCCGTAATGTAGAGGTATAAAACAAGAATCTACATAATGCATTTGCAGCTGCATCCAGGTGCAGGATAGATGGGAATTTTTAAATCCATCTTCATGGTGTACCTGACAAAACCAGGTTGCAGGCCTGATACGTTGCATGGGTTGTATGTTGCACAGGCTTGATCTACTACTCCATTTATGTGAATGTGTTATTTGGAGTTTTAATGTAGCTTTAACAATTTTTCAACCATATTTCTATAATGTCTTCTCTGCAGTGTGGCAGTTTACAGTGATGTATATACACTGGGACATCATGCTGCATCATGCCCCGACCAGTCACATTATATTGAGGCCAGACCGACCTGTCATAACACTTACCTCTCAATGCTGAGCGCCTTTCAAGGCAGCTGTTGTTACCATTTTTATAAGTCTTTTGTATGACTTGGCTGGGGTTCGAACCTGTGACCTCCAAAAATTCTAGGCAGATGCTCTAACCACTTGGCCACTGGAGCAGTGTGCTCCATGTAATTGTGAAATTTTAATTATCTCAAGTCCATAAATCATAACTTTGCATCATTCTCTTTTCCTAAATTATGAACAATGAATGCTTTACATGAGGCTCGAATTTTGCTTTAATTTGAAAAAGAAGTTGAAGAAAAAGACAACAGTGTGAACAAGAAAACAACCCCAATTATAATGTGTAATTGTTACATGAAACTGAAGTTTATATCAGATTTCACACAGCAACCTGCCAGAAATTTCAGCCAACCAATTTACAAATAATTACAATCAGTATCACTAATAATGGCTTCATTTCTATGTTTTGGAGGAAGTTGTGTAACACTACCAGAGAAGCATCAAGGAATAATCCCCAGTAGTCAAGCAAGCAGGCTTAAACATCCCCTTATCAAGCAAATGTTGACAGACATTGTTAAGGTTTAATTGCCACAACATTTCCATTATGATATGGTTACATAACGATGGCACAATTGCTTCAGCAACCAGTCTGGACTTGCTTAAAATATTACACATAGATGACACCATATTGTCCAACAAGTGAAGGAACCAATCTATTAAATAAAAGTAACTCTGATGACAAATCTTTTCACACAATCAAGCTATTAAATAAATAAACAGACCTCTTTCAAAAAGAGGTGAAGATTTTTGCTCTCAAATAACAACACACCTGAGGATTGGTAACTTTGATGTAAAAACTGAAACCATTTCTTTACATAGATTCTTCAGTTTATTAACAGAACGAATTAAAAAATGACACTGGCTGCATGAGCGCTTGTTCCATGTGCAATTTAGAAAACATGAAATTAAAAACAAATCTATCGCTTGCAAGCCTTGGCAAGATAAAAGTGAAATTACGAGTTTTATAATTTAATTTCAAATGAGAAAAATGCAACATAATATATATCCCATAATACAGAATACTGATTTTATTTGACAAAGCTAAATAGTCTAATGAAATGACTCTGAAATACATTCTATTGAATGGACCATATTAACATTCAGATCGCTCCATTGTTATAATTTTTGCTTTACATGATGTACTGCCACTATTTTACATCCTACTGTGTTATTGTATGTGCTACATGTATCAAAAATAAGATGTGGGCAAATCAACCAAAATAACACTCCTGTACATGCCACTACAATCTAAGATATGAAAAGAAAACAAGAATGTACACCTAGTATCCCATCAGATATTAACTGTGCCCCATGAAAGGACCCTCTACTTATGCCACAAAATTGTTCCTATCAACCAACCATTATAATATATATGAAAAAATCTTAATATAAATGACATGACTCCCAAAGACAACCCAGATGGACAGTAACAACCCAGATGGACAGTAACAACCCAGATGGATAGTAACAACCCACACGAATGGTTTATTATTTAAAACAAAAACAGCAAATCACAAATTTCTTTAATACATTTATAACATCAGGCTAGTAAGAGGATAGACCTGCTTAAAATGAAATTTGTTAAATGAATTGCCACTGCATAGATATTCAAACCTAATCTGAGCCACAGGTGGTAAAGTGGTCCAAGGTGTCTGACTTTACAAATTACTGACATTTCATCTCTCTCCACATAGGTTCTGAGTCTAGGGCTCAACCTGTGTGTGTATATGACAAAGCTAACCTGTAGCTTCCCAAGGGTCAAAGTCTTTTTCCTGGGATTTTCCTCAGGTTCTTCTGCCATTAAATGAACTGACTACTGGCCACCATGTATAGCCTAGCATGTACTGAAAAATGATGCAAACCTCTGACAATGAACAAAGAACACCTACACTAGTACAGCACATGTAAAAACAAGATTAGAGTATTTTATGTTGACACGTACCCCATGTGACGGAAAGCTGTTAAACATCGCCAGTCTCCGTGCAAAGACTAAAATTACAAAGGTTCTCATCCGTGAATTGCTCTTCGCCGACGATGCAGCCTTGACATCACACACGGAAGATGGACTGCAGCAGCTAGTATGCCGCCTCTCCCACGCCTGCAAGGAGTTCGGACTGACCATCAGTCTGAAGAAGACGAATGTAATGGCGCAGGACGCAGACTCCTCTCCCACCATCGCCATTGATGGGTACAACCTGGAAGTTGTTGAGGACTACACATACCTTGGGTCCACCATCTCCAACTCGCTCTCCGTTGATACTGATGTAAATGGCCGGATTGCCAAGGCTTTAGCAGTTATGGCGAGACTGAACCAGAGGGTCTGGGACAATCACAACCTCACAGAGAAGACCAAACTGCGCGTCTACCAGGCATGCGTGCTCAGCACACTCCTCTACAGCAGCGAGGCATGGACCATCTACGAGAGTCATGAGAGGAAACTCAACAGCTTCCACCCGAGATGCTTGCAGCGCATTCTGCGTATCCAGTGGCAGGACAAAGTTCCCAACACAGAGGTTCTGAAACGCACCGGCATGAAAAGCATGTTCTCCATTCTCAGAGAGAGGCGCCTTCGCTGGCTAGGCCATGTTAGGAGAATGGACCCAGGCCGCATACCCAAGGACCTGCTGTACGGCGAGCTAGTAGAATGTGCACGAACGACTGGAAGGCCACGTCTGCGCTACAAAGATGTCTGCAAAAATGACATGAAGACAGCCAACATCAACATAAACAATTGGGAGAGCTGTGCTGACGACCGCTCTGCGTGGCATCTTGCTGTCAGACAGGGCACTCAGAAAGCCGAGGAGATGAGAAATACAAACCTCGCTGCAAAGAGAGCCAGGAGGAAGGCGAACCAAAAACATCCTCAGCAAGCATCAGCATACACCTGCAGCAAGTGCAACAGAGACTGTCACTCAAGGGTCGGACTCTTCAGCCACTTGCGAAGGTGCAGATAGGACACCCAAATCGGAAGCTACACCATTGTCTCTCGAAGACGGACGGATGCCGACGACGACCCCATGTGAATCTTATTATATTCATTTTATTTTTTAATATGAACTGAAAATTTAATTGACAAATGGATGAAAAATGTACATTTTAAACTGTATGCACTATTGCAGTGACATTAGGATAGGTGAAGCACATTAGACTTGAAGGTCCAAGATAAATTCTAGTAAACCTGTAAACTCTATGATGTTCACACCTTTGCCAACAAAAGTAGTGGTCAGTGGTCCATGTACATGCATAATGGATATGTTAGTAACTGAGTGATATATATGTCAATAGATTCCCATTATTTATTAACTGATGATCCTACTATCATTTTGTACATATTTACAATTACATAAAATTTACATTTATATCGATCAGCAATTCTTTATAAGCTGATTCTTATATTGTACTGTTCAAAATGATTTAATAATTATACACTGATTTAATAATTATACACTGATTTAATAAGTATACACTGATGCAATTTACAAAATGATGGGAAGAAATCTTAGTATAAATCTTCATCCTAAAGCCTGGATTTAAACTGGCAAACAAGAAACCCTTAACTGCTAATGATTAAACCCTTGATACAATTTGCAGAAAGAAATATTTGAATGGAACTGACAGGCATTTTGACCCTGTGATGAACAATTTACATGCATCATTACAAGCTCAGTGATATATTAATTTTCTGTTAGGCCAAGTCAAGAATGAAGAACTGCTTTTCCATGCTTGTAAAGCAGATTTAGTGACTAATAAAAATTCCACCCTTCTAGATTCTTCTCCTTCAATAAGTTCTTTTCTTGCCAATTAGTGGCATTTTTTGTCTAGTAGCCATCACTTTCAAAGGTTCCAACAATGTTATTACTAAAATTTATTCTTAGCATGAGTTCATGTGACAATAATTATTCTAGACCACAAACTGTGGATAAAGAACTGACCAACCACCAAGAAAGAATAACAATTAGCAAGGATTTATGAATTTTCATACATTTTGAGACTCCACCGCCCACATGTTTGATACCCCTGATGTAAACTTTGCCAAGACCTGATGCTTAGCATTTGCTCCAAAGAATCTGTGGCCCAAAATACTTTAGTTGAGAAGTCCACAGTTAAAAAAAAAAATGGCTCGTACCAAGCAAACGGCTCGTAAATCCACCGGGCTGTGAGCTTGGTCACACTAACTATAAAACTACAAAAATATCAAGACAATGGAAATCTAGACGAAAACAGAAGAAGACAAAGATAATAGTAAAGTGAAAGAAATTGGAGTACAAATAGAACAACAGAAGTTATAGCGTGAGTGAATTTCATCCACGGACAGCACGAGAAATGGCGACTGCACGAAGGATAATGACAGAATTACAAAAGCATTTTAGAACTAAGAGAATTCAAAGAGACGATGGAGATTATATTGAATGTTCATTTAGAGCAGGAACTCAATATATATTTTTTCCAGACTTAGACGGAAAAAAATTACCAGGAACAACATCTGTACTGGTCCATTTCAAAATCATGGACGAAAGAGTGATAGACAAAATATACTCTATAAATTATGCACACAAAGGCTACTACGTAAGATATAGAGATAATAAACCGGCTTTACCATATGGGGAAACCATGATATGCGGGGAAAGAGCCATAGTCAAAGAACCGGAACCAATCTTGAGGAAAGTGAAAAAACAGATGGGAGAACTGCACATAAATGGTCTGCCTATGGAAATAGCTTTGGAAACAGTAGTAACATGGGTGGAGAAAAAGTTTGGAGTGAAAGTTGAGAACGCAAGACTAGGAAAAGTTGAAGGCTTTGACATATACAATGAGACCAGAATTATGGAAATTGCACGAACTAAACTTTGTACAATAAAACGTGCATGTTATATCCATGGCTTCTTAGTATCAACATGGTACAAAGGTTGTATCTACCACAGAATATGTAGAAAGTGTGAAGAAGTAGGGCATACCACAAATAAATGTCCCAAACAGAGTACTGAAATGTCGGGAATATCAGAAAATATCACAAGAGAAGTAAATGAGACTTCAGAAATACGAGAGCGGAAACAAAGTGTATTTGAAACAACAGAGAACATTAAGACAATGGAAAATATCACAAGAGGAAAAAATGAAACTTCAGAAACACGAGAACGAGAACAAAGTGAGACAATTGAAAAAGGAGAAGAAACCCTAGAAATACGAGACTCTGCGACTGGGGGTAAAGGAGGTACAGGGGAGACAATTTTTGTCCCGGAAGTACCAGAGTATCGGACTCTCAGGCCAATACCTGTGCCAACGTTGACCCTGCAAAGGGAGCCACCGGGGGCGGTGCCGAGGCGAGGCCTGCCTAGCCCAATGACCGACACAGAAAACATGGAGACAATCGGAACAGTGAAACATACTAGAAAAAAACTACAAAAACCCAGAGACGAAAAAATGGAGCAAGAAAGACAAAATCTGCAAAATACCAGAGAAACCAAGCAGACGGAATATACTGAAAAAAATCTGCAAAACACCAGAGATGAAAAACAGCTACAAAGGGAGAGAAAAATTAGGAGGACAGCCAAAAGAAGGAAACAAAGACAAGAAAAGGCGGAATGTACTTTAGAATATGATGAATGTTTAAAAAAAAAAAAAAAAAAAAAAAAAAAAAAAAAAAAAAATTAACAAAAAAATTATTTAAAAAAAAAATTAAAAAAAAAAAAAAAAAAAAATAAACAAAAAAAAAATCCATTATTACTATATATATATGAATTATCAAAATATATCATATAACACACATTGATAATCCAAGTAAATAAAAAATATATAAAAAAAATTATATAGCACACATCGACAAATAACAAAGGGGGAGCCTTTCCTTTCAAAATGGTCTGCGAAGATCAGAGGAAATGAGACCTCCCCCAAAAAAAAAAAAATACTTTAACATATTTTTTTAAAACTTGGGGTAGGGTTATCAGATGAAAAAGCTATGTGGGGAATATCTATATCCTGAATCATTAGCTCATAATGGGAGTATTGGTACATACAAAAGCATAGATGGATAGACAAGGGAACATGTTGCAATTTGTGGTGATACATAAAAATGGTGATGCCTAGAGATATTTCTGGTTTAATCCTGACAAGAAAACAAAACAGGTTAGACAGTTGGTTGGAATAACCATATTTTACTAATGTTTCCTCTTCCATTCAGCAAAAGTAAAACGGTAAACCACTTTTGCATGAAATACTGCAAGCCCTTACCAATGACTGTATGATTGATAAATACTCGAAGAAATTGTTAAAATGATTTGTCAGACAGAACCTGCGATAAATCTGAAGCTGACAACAATTAATCCAGTTGGGAGCTTACAAACAGTTAAAGAAGCAACAATTTCTTAGCATGTAGAATACCTTCAAACAAAACTAAATTTAAAATGAACACATCACATTCAGAAAGTCTGAATTTTATTTGGTGTAAATTCTTTTTTAATGTTACACAAACTGTCTAGTGTTAGCAGAAAAAACAGAGTTGGTCAGTTTACCAGAAACAAAGCTATTTTTCATTGATGGTAAAAGACAGAGAGACAGGAGATAGAGGACACATGTCTCTTTCTATCTAGCAGGAGTGCTGTTTGAACAAACAACAGATTTGTGTTCAATAGATTTCCCATCCACTGACTGCCAGTAAACCCCACAATATACATGTCCACCAAACACCTGCAAAAATGCTTTACCTTCTTTCACCATGATCTGTCACATTCTGTTCCTCAAATTAACAGCCATAAAATATCTTTGACACCAAGTCTCTTGAAAAGTTGACAAAAATTTCCAAACAAAAAAAAAATAATGATTGCATGGTGAAAGAAGAGGCAGAAGGAAAATATGGCCAGCAATCATTAGACTAAGAAGATGGACAACTGAGTGACCCCTTGCCAGTCAACCATTAGTAATCCATTGGACAAGGTCTAACTTTAACAGCAGGAACTCCATCTATAAGCACTGGTCTGGTACTAATTAAGGGTTAGCCTTTTCCCCTGGGAACCCAAACTGTCTGGAACCACTGTTTAATAAATGTAATACTGCACTTAATTAATGATAAAATGGACAAATTAAATGACATACTCTTTGTTTAATTAGCAACTCTCTAAAGCTATTAACTAACCCATAGAAAATGACCACTGGTCAAGCACCTTTCTCTAGGTATGGAGATTAGTCATGTCTGGTGTGACATCATTCATTAAAAGAATACAACTAACAACATTCCATGCTAAAGTAATCAGATAAATACAAATTTGCAAGAATTTAACAATTAACTATATCTCAACTGTGGCACAATATTGACTTTGTAATATATCAACAAGTGTACCTTAGTCTTAGGTCATTCAATATTATAATACTGCAAAGAGTGAAATTCCTACCCCCTCCCCCACCCCTGCATATTTTTATAGATGTTTTTTTTAAACTCAAAAAGAACAACTCACATGAATATCTTTTGCCATCAAAGTCTAAAATGCCCCCTAAAAAAACAGGATCCTCATCAATGAATTCTAGAATTTACCTGGATTTAGGTAATTGATCAAAGGAAAATAAAAAAAATGTACCAAAAAATATCAAGATATTCACTTTATCAATTTTCTGTAATGCAACCTCAGGGCTTACAATATTAATAAATACTGGCAACAATTTAAACAGAAAATTAAAAAAAGCAAATGCAGGAATTAGAAGAATTTGTTAAAAAGTATAATGATACAAATTTCAATTATGAAAAATATCGGTGTTTTTGCAATGTCCATCAATAAATTTGCATTCATGACCCTCCCCCATTCTATGTAATCCTGATAAATTAAATTTTGTGATCAGTCCATTCTAAAGAAATTGAACAATGAATTTATTTTTTATTTTAGGCTTAGTTCAAAGTCCATACTCCAGGCAATCTACAACTTTGTAGTATGGTCCCCTATTCTTTATAGATTTGTAATATTAGAGAACTGTATTGTAAACGATCTCCACCATACTCATTTCATTGAATTCCAACATTCATTTACAACATAATTAGCCTATGAATTTCAATTGAAAAGCACACCTACCAGATACTGCAAACAATGCTCCCAAACCATAAAGACTACATATTCAACTTTTCTTTTGGACATATATAATTGACTGGACATGTAAAGCAATTGTACTCCTGTGATCAGGGTCTGCACATCAGTACAACATAAAGGTGGGCGGTTTCACCTTTTGTGTTGCTGAGAAAAGCTCCTACCAAAAGCAGGTGCCCACCACACTGGAGTCACCTTAATTGAATACCTGGTACAAATTACAACTCAAAATCTGGAATCTCTATTCCGAGATGCATACAATAATATTTTTCGGCAATCCGTTTTCCGCTAATGATCATTTGGAAATGGGATGAAACAAAATGTCAATAAGCAATATGTTGCAATGTTCACTAAGCTTTTTCTTTATTATAGAAAAGTTGTTTATAGAAAAATTGCTACAGTGCCAAAGTTTAACAAAGTATGTCAAAATTTATATTATTCAACTATTGTTGGCAAATGTGTTTCTGATTAACATAAAAGTAAAGAAAACTGCTAGCAGACAATTTTCAGCAAATGCTCACACTTAAGCAGAGCTGCTAACTTGTAATCTTATTAAAATAACTTGAAACGAAATTTTAGATCAATTACTACACAAAATATGAACAGGTAATTTTTAAAGTGAATTGGACTGGATGCAAGGTGAAGTGCATTTTCTTTTACATTCTTCTTATAACAAAAATAATGACATTTTCTGGGAACAACTTTTCGACCACGCAATCTTTTAAAGGAAGTAAACAAGATATTCTAGGCAATACATTTCAAATCCTTTCTTATATTCCAACACAACATTAATAAAAAAATAAGTTAAATTGGAAAGAAACATCAAAAGTACATAGAATTTTTTTCCTTGCCTTGTACTTAGTAAATTGACTTGTATGTAGTGCATATATGCATCATATATGCCTAATTAACTTGTCTCTGTCTGCACAGGTCATTATCATTATCCCCTAGCCTGCTGGTCTAGACCCTTGTGCATTCATTCTCCCTAAGTCTGCTCATGTTGGACAATAGCACCTGTAGGACCCTTTGTTTTCCTTTAGTCCACTCCAGTCCAGTCCATCTTGTCCAGTCCAATTGCACTAGTGAATCAACCCTCATTTAGCTGTAATCTTCATGACTAAGCCTCAATTTAGTCATAAGAGTCACCACTGTGACAGTACCTGGCTTTACTATATAATATGCTACTGGTCCACAAGTCAAAAGTTATCACATTATTACTTTCCTTTTTACAACTACTATCCACTTCTTTCATAACAATGTAAGGTTTAATGAAGGAAAATTGTGCAAGTGAAACTCACAGTGATAAAGCAAACAGCATAAAATGTAAAGGAATAAATAAAAATTTATACGAAAGAAAAATACATTTTAGTAAATGGCATAAACAGTCAGAGAAAATTGTTTTTTTAAATCTGTAACTTTGCAATCAAAGTAATCATTTCACTAGATCACTAAAAAATAGATTTTCATGTTTCAACTTACATAATTTCAATGAAATAAGGAAATGATTTTTCATTTCCTGTCAGTGATGTTAACAATGTTGAAAAAAATTGTCTAAACAATAACTGACATAAAGAAAAGTTGCAATTAATGCTTTCATCTGAATGTAATATCACCATTAGTTAATGGCTTGGGAAGGTTTAACCATTCTGCATCCCAATTATTTATGCAAAACACTTTGTCAGTAATGTGACCATAAATTTTATTGGAATAAACATATTCAACGAAAACAATTAATTGTATATGTATGTAAATGAATGCACAAAAACTGGGATATTGAAATATGGATTATATGAAATTCATGAATTCACACCTGTACGAGTATCAACAAGATGATTATATAAAAATAGTATGCAGGATTGTAAGATCAAAAAGAAAATTTTATCAATTTAGTCACAGATGGACACTTTATTCTGACTGATCTGGAGTGCTGGTGCGCCGTTAAAATTCAAGTAAACAAACAAACTGACTGATCTGGTGGCCTAAGTGGGTAGAACGTCTACCTCAGGTAGGTCATGGGTTTTAACATTTAGCCAAGTCATATCCATGGCTTTTAAAAATAGTACAAGCAGATGCCTCACTTGGTGCTCAGTATGATAATATGACTGGTTGGATATGATGCTACAAACTTGTGACATCCTTAAAACTCCAAAATCATACACACACACACACTTTATTTCACAAATTATATAAATGAACGGATGTTACTTTTGAATTGGGGTTTTATTTATAATTGTTATAGTCCAAGCATGGAAACAATTACATTCTGTCTCCATTGAAAGCATTGAAGACAAAACAGGATGTCTTTACTTTTTTAATCAACTACATCAAGTTTTGATTTGTCTTTGCATCTTTTAATGTGTGCAGCACAACATAATTAAAATCAGATCTATGACAATTTTCTTGCAATATAAAATAAACAGCAGCCTTTATTCAATGAATTAAAATTTGTTTTTTAAATTTAGGATCTGTTTGTTGTACTTTATGAAGCAGGAAGTATTTATTTAAAAATGGTAATTGTCAGTTAGCAAGTTCTCAATGGAGTTGCTATAATAGGTGAAGTCTTGCAAGTTGTGGGATTTATCATTACCTAAAAGGCACTGGACAGACAGACAGACAATATGAAAGTAATCTATTTGAAATCAAATATGCTGAACAAATCAATAAAATAAGTTTTCAATCTTGGTGTCAGTCCATGATAAGGTAAAATGGCATATTTATCAATAAAAAAAATCTGCTGGAGGATTTATAATAGGTTTTTAACAAGAGGAACCAATCTAGTCCTGAAATAAGGTCATAAAACAACTATAACCTTAGCACAATATAAAACATGTACCACAGTAAAAAAAACAATCAGAACATGTCAATGATGACTTTACAATTGAGTGTCAAATTATTGGGTGCCACGAGGCATAAAATGCTAATGTAATAATGATACACCTCAGGGAGATATGGTAAGTTAGGAATCATTAATTCTTCATGCTAAATTAAACAGCCATTATATGGTTCCTATATCCTCTGGAATTACCCACCACCCAAGTGTTCAGACACACATATTATTAAGATTTTCTACAAGTAATATATTGTACATATTTTAAGATATTTTTAACAACAGATATTACCTATCCATCAATATTTCAGCCTACTGTATATGCAAGCAAATATAAACCATTGATGTTTCTGTAATTTAAAAAAAAAAAACATACAAAATGAAAACAGTATAACTCTCTTGAATGAAAACCTGGCCTTGCAGGTGATTCTATACACTACAGACAGATCTAAATTATCTGTGGAAAAAATCATTATACCCAGACAATGTCTATTCTCAAAATCAGGCCATAACTCTGCCATCCAAGACACTGGACTAATTGTCCAGTAATCAGGAAACATGATAAAATCTGGCATCACCAATTTACTGTCCATGGTTATTTTCCTCTTTCATCAGGCTAGAACCTGAGCCAATCCTAAATGTTCTCACAATGTTCTCCCTTAGTACCATTGTATAGCAAGCCATGACAGCTTTTGAAACAAACTGGCTGCAGTTTTAAGATTTGTCTATAAAGACTGATTTATTCCTCAATCATCATAAAATAATTTTTGTCTTCTCTCCAGCAACCCTACATCAGGAGTGATATTAATAAAATTCTGGTTTTTACAATAACCGATCTCTAAACGGGCTATCAATTAACTTTAACATTTTATATAGCATGAAAGGATTAAATGAATTTCATTTTTAGACATTGTATTACAGCTGCAGTAACGTAGCTATAATGCATGTATTTTGATGACCGCCATTTCAACAACCCCATAATCTCACTTACTAAAATTTCTCCAAAAGTAACATCTTTCCAATATGTGAGTATATTTTTCACCAAAATTCTAAATTTTGACTGAAATAAAGCAACAGCTGAAATTTGGGTGTAGCATCTGTTAACAAAATTGACAGCAAGCTTGTCAACAAAAAAAAATCAACAGTAAACCCAACCATCTCATCATTATTTACTGTACTCATCTGCAAGAAATATGTTAAAATAAAAGTATCTGTAATTCTGCAAATGTGTTAAAATAAAAGTATCTGTAATTTTGCAAATGTGTTAAAATAAAAGTATCTGTAATTTTGCAAATGTGTTAAAATATAAGTATCTGTAATTTGCAAATGTGTTAAAATAAAAGTATCTGTAATTTTGCAAATGTGTTAAAATAAAAGTATCTGTAATTCTGCAAATGTGTTAAAATAAAAGTATCTGTAATTTTGCAAATGTGTTAAAATAAAAGTATCTGTAATTTTGCAAATGTGTTAAAATAAAAGTATCTGTAATTCTGCAAATGTGTTAAAATAAAAGTATCTGTAATTTTGCAAAATGTGTTAAAATAAAAGTATCTGTAATTTTGCAAATGTGTTAAAATAAAAGTATCTGTAATTTTGCATGAGAACAGTCATTAATCTTCTCTGTCTGAAGCATGCACACTCTAAATTTGCCAAACAATAGTTGTTTCCTAACTCTACTGCAAACTTTTGGAACTTCATTCATGGTTCCCATGCTTTTCTAAATGTAAATTTCCAGTTCTATTCGAGGATTGTTCCAGGATGAAATAAAAAATGTCAAGGTTAATGCATGGCCATTGCTGAATGGAATAAATGAACATTTTGGATAATAAAACATGCATTTTCCAAATCTGAAAATGTTTTTCTTTCAAGGCTCTCCAAAAATATGTCAGAAAAGATGATCATACAAAACACATATGACTATATTTATATAAATGGCAATTAATGCCATTTCAATTTACAGAATACAAATTCTAACTTTACTTTGCTGACCTGCATTATGTTGCTACATGGAAACAACATAATAAGAATAAATTATTTTATTTCATTTCAAACCTTTTATTCAAAAGAATTCTTGAGCAATACATGTGCATGTTTTACTCAATAAATATGAAAACCCCTCCAAAAATGCAAACTATTAGAATCAATCTTATCTTGTAATGAACAAACTTTAACCCTGAATTTTTGTGTGTCGATAAAATCTCAAAGATTTTTCAACCAACCTAAACTCATTCAGACAATTTGGTTAAAAATTCCATCATTTAAAGACATTTACAACAGGTCTGATTTAATTTTGATTAAAGACTTCAAAATTATATATTCTTATATTAACAAGGACTGAATGTTCTGTAAAATCAACTTGTCTTCTTGTAGTTCAATAAACCAGTCCCCAAACCTGTGTTGATACATGGGCTCTTATTAGTGATGGGTATCGGTCAGAAATTCATAATCGATAATCGGTTCCCCTTAACCAACTGATCATCGATTATAATTGGTTACTAAGAGCAAATTTTAATTTTTGTTAAACAGTTATATCTTTGATCAAGAGTTCAATATGTTTATAAATGTACAGGAGTAATCTCTTTTAATGACATGTATACTTTAACCTGACAATAATATTACATTATGTGTTACTTTTGTTCTACAACTTTGTTAAATGAACACAACTTTTTATGGCTGATAAGTCATATGTAACTGAAATACTGCTATAACCCCCTGAAATTCTTTTGTTCACATGTGATGTATCTATAATTTCAAGTATAGAAGGACATTTTTTTCCTTGTTTGTCATTGTTTATAAATAGTACAAAAGATGTTGCAATTTGACTGAAACAAATCAACAAAATGTGTTTAAATATATTAACTCAACAATTTAACAACTTGACCATGTAATAATGACTATATGTTCCTAATTATGAATCATAAGGTTTCATATTTGTAGTTGTGAAGGGAATTAATAAATTTCAGGTCAACTTTAGTGGCTGGGAGTTTTACTAACCTTTGTGCTTTGCATGCACCTAAAAAGTAGTCTCCCGTTACACACAATCAATTATGGAGTTTATAATCGATTATCTGCTCAACCAACTGATGATCGATTATAATCGATAATCGGAACAACACTAGCTCTTATCACGTCTTAATACAGAATATAAGGGACAGTAATTTCCCGTTTCTCCTGCATTCTATTTAAGATCCGAAATCATTGCTTCAAGCTACATGTTACTGTGTTACAGTTTCGCACCAATGTTCAGCTCAGAGATTTAAAATGTTTGAATCCGGGTTTCCTCCGAATATTCCAAGCCCATTTTTCACATTTCGATATTTAGGATGGAGTGTGGGTTCAGAGCAAATGCATATACAAAAAAAATTGGAATCCATCACCGCCATAAAATAGCTTACAGTGTTAAATCGACTTATACCTGCATGACATTGATAGGAAAATTATTTATTTTCTCAAAACTGGCAAGTATTATAAACATTATGTCTTTAATCTGCTGACAGACTGGACAAAACTTGGCATAGATGAAACCTGACCAAGTACTCGCCATCTGCGTTAATAGTAGCACGACTTTACAAATCTCAATTAAATATCCTTAGTCCAATAGTCCTGTGATATCAGGCAATTGTAATTTTCTTTTCAGTATAAATTTTGTGGTTTTGTCAAAAATAACATTTTCCTAGGTGCTTAAATGTATGTACTGAGGAAGGAATCCTGTGTTATAAGCAGTGATATCATCATGCAAACATTTGGCTTGAAATAAAGTGGTGGTTTACAGCATCTGAGATACTCCTATAAAGTTAGCCTGGTTTCATGACCAACACCATTGAATCTAATATAAAGCCTGGGTCCAAATCTAACATGGACAAGCCATTATACAGTACAACAATTGCATTTTCATAATTGTTTGCAATTTTCCCACAAACATGTAATGTCCAAGTAATTTCAGTATGACCCACTTTCAATTTGTATGTGTTGGCAGGTCTATGTTGCCATGGCCAGCAACAAGTTTCATACCACCCAGAAGTCTCTTTCATTCTACATATGTTATCCAGCAAGATAAATGGCTACTTTGTCATAAAGCATAAATGTTCATAGGCTGCTTTTTGGCAAAGTATAAATGTTAATAAGCTGCATTGTGACATTATAAACTTTCATAGGTTGCTTTGTGACAAAGTATAAATGTTTATAGGCTGCTTTGTGACAAACTAGAAATGTTCATAGGCTGCCTTGTCACAAACTAGAAATGTTCATAGGCTGTTCTGTGACAAAGTATACAAGACTGTCTTGTCTTAGACATAAGGCTGCTTTGCGACAAAGTATAAATATTCAAGGCTGCTTTGTGACAAAGTATAAATGTTTATAGGCTGCTTTGTGACAAACTAGAAATGTTCATAGGCTGCCTTGTCACAAACTAGAAATGTTCATAGGCTGTTCTGTGACAAAGTATACAAGACTGTCTTGTCTTAGACATAAGGCTGCTTTGCAACAAAGTATAAATATTCAAGGCTGCTTTGTGACAAAGTATAAATGTTCATAGGGTACTTTGTGACAAAGTATACAAGACATGAGTCTGCTCTGTGACAAATTATACAAGACATAAATAAGGCTGCTTTGTGACAAAATATAAATGTGAATAACATCTACATTTTCAAGTAAAGTGACATTTGTTATGGATGAAACCCTTTTTGTTAGAATATAAAGTATAACATATCTCATGGCCTACTGAACATATATCATTATTATTTTATTATAACCATACTGTGGTATTTCATATATAATATTGCTGGCAGATAATTAAATGGAATCCATGAACATCCCTTAATTATAAAGGTATCTTAAAGGATTTATTATTGTAGTATAGTACAAATAAGGTGCCATATAGTGAGGAAATACTGTATCATGGTACATTATGATCTTTCAGTGCTAAATACACTTTGTATTGCTTTTATTGGGTTTTTTAGTGCCAGACTTACTAAAACAAACATCATGCTCTGTATTAGTAACATAAAAATGAATATTATTAAGTTTGTTAAATTCATTAAAAACTTATATTAAAAATATTTAATAAATCATTGTTTATTTTGACAAAGTGTAAATGTTGTTCCTCTGGGCATTTCATATTTTAAATAGCTGGACTGAAACTTTTGTACCCAAAAAATATACAGAAAATTAATTTGATAGGATTTTATTGAATTAAATACAAAATACTTAAAGTTAATTTGAAAAAAAATCTGGCACAGCAAACTTTTTGGCAGTAATTAGTAACTAAGACCCTGAATAATATAACTTAGAAACATGCCAGAAGGAATCTATATTTGTGTTTGATATATATGAATGCTCCTGACAGCAAACCAACAAAATCTAATTCCAAGAAGAGTACCATCATTAGTACATTGTATGTCCACATCATGTTTAAATAGTCTTCTATCTAGATTACTGAAATCTTTATGCAGAAACCAATTTTCTTTCAGTCAGTGACCTTGACATTTGACCCCATGATCAACCAGGCTTGTCCTTACCCAAAGTACAAGCCATGCACAAAGTTTGATCAAAGTATGTATAGTGGAACTAATGTTATTGTACAGAAACTATTTTTAGTCTATCATCCATAGTGACCTTAACACTGATCTCAATATTTATTAGGTTTCTTCCTCATCCAAGTGCAAAATATACAGGTTATGATACAGAACTAGTATCAATGTGTAAAAAAAAAAAAATTAAATTATTAATTACAATTCAATGACCTTGACCTCTGAACTTCAAAATCAATATGATTCTTACTAATTTGAAGCACAGGCCAGCCACTAAGTTTGGTAACTGAAAAAACTGGAACAACTTTAGTTTATGTCTACTTTGAATTATACAGTGACAAACTTTGACCTCTGAAGTTTTGACAGAAAGACATGAATATGTTTGGATATAAAGACATGTGGATATATGAATGAACAACAGCGAGGCAATATACTCCCTTCTCTTACAGTAGTGGCATAAGAAAAGAACTCATATATCCATGCAAGGTGTGCAATGAAACAAACCCTGTTTCTTCATGAGGTGAAATAACTATGCTCAAAATGGAGTGAAGAATGCTTCAAAAGAGTTTCTCAATAGCCAGAATACCATTAATTAGCATGGGAAACAAGAATAACATTAATTGGCATGGGAAACAAATAAGAATATAAGTAATTTTAGCATTGAAAACAACCGAGAATACCAGTAATTAGCATGGGAAACAACCAATATATCCAGCAATTAGCACAAGAACCAACCAAGAATACCAGTAATTAGCATGGGAAACAACCAAGAATACCAGTAATTAACAAGAAACACAACCAATACATAATTGCAGAGTTCCATCTCTGTTTACCATTTAAAGAACATATTAGATTACATGTATTATATATATAAAATATACCTTGATTCTGGAGTATTTTTGACATCTTTCCTCCACTGCTTATTTGTTTAGACCAGCTTGAACCTGCATTGCCTTGACTGTCACTGGACCCATTAGCTGATTTGCAAAGCTTGTGACCACCAGGATAAAGATCATCTGGTTGGAGGGCAGAACTTGAGCTTGACCCTGTGGATGCCATTTTGGAGTAAATCAAAGAAGAATAAATTCCCTCCAAATTTCCATGGCACTCTGGAGGTTCCCCAGTCAACATGGCAGCTGATGTTTGTTTTGTATGTGAATGCTGTAATGAAGGCAGGATAGTGGAGCTCATGAAAGGTGGGCCCAACTTGAGTCTCTTGTATGGACTAATCAGGATACTTTGATCATCCTTATTCTTTTCCTGGTTGTGTCCCTTTACTGCCTCTTTCCCATCACAATATTCTTTGTCTGAAACACACGCTGGAGTTTCCATATTCAGTCTTGTAAGTTAAGATATTGCAGTCTCAGATTCGCACCTATAACAAAGAAAGGAGAGTAATGTGATCTACTTTTGACGCAAGCAAAAATCAGATACTTTTTCATAGCAACCGACGTTCCCTGTAAGCGAATGGTAGATATATGCACAGTGCTTGCTGCACTGTGCAAGCATTACGGAGTCGGGCAAAATTTAATGTTGGATTGAGTAAAAATTGACAATTCAGATGTGCGGGGATGCCTGAGCAGCTGTGCGTGCAGCTTAGAGGAAACGTTGGTAGCAACCATCAAAGCACATGTTATGGTGTCTGTGTAGGTTGGGGGAGGGCAAGTCCAGTTGGGGCCCACAATCATCAAACAACATTTTTTTAATTTGTAGGTGGCATAGTATATATCTTCTGCCTTAGGATGGGGGTGGGGGGCCTGGAATTTCTATTCACACTGCTGCATATCAACTTTACAGACAGAAATTTGTGCTCAATCAAGTATGTTGATAAGCAACCATCAAAGCACATGTTATGGTGTCTGTGTAGGTTGGGGGAGGGCAAGTCCAGTTGGGGCCCACAATCATCAAACAACATTTTTTTTTAATTTGTAGGTGGCATAGTATTTATCTTCTGCCTTAGGATGGGGGTGGGGGACCTGGAATTTCTATTCACACTGCTGCATATCAACTTTACAGACAGAAATTTGTGCTCAATCAACATGTTTTCAAAGTAGGCATTATTCTACTGTACTCCATCACTATAGCAGCTCAGTATGATGGTTCCATTTATAAGACAGTATGGTCACCAATCCCATTTCACTATTATATAAGTTTCACTATATATATATATATATATATATATATATATATATATATATATATATATATATATATATATATATATATATATATATATATATAAGGTGACCAATCTGTAAAGCATCCACTTCCAAGGTTGTAATAAACAGCACAAACGTAAGGGAATGCTTCATATAGCATCCACATTATATTTTTAGACACATTTTACACAAGGTCCAAGACATAAAATAGTATATTACATCAATGTATATTTTAGTCTCCTTTTTATTTAGCACAAATGTCAATGAATTTTCTCATGCAGTGTATACATTAAGGCCATGCAAAGAATGTTCAAGCAATAAGGTTTGTTTAGGACAGAGCAAGTCACCCAGAACCTATGAGACAGAGTCAAGTCACCCAGAACCTATGAGACAGAGTCAAGTTCTTCAACATTACATAAATGATCAACAAATATGTACCTGTTTGAATTAAAATAATTAGGATAATTGTGTTTTTTTGTGATGAAACCAATGTCACAATTAGTCAAAGTTAGACAGCAGACAACTTTAGATAAATCTGAAATCAGTCATGTTTAACATTGGTATTGGCTATTTGCAGGCAATAAGATTAAATCTTATTACATGTAAATCCTAACATGCCTGAACAATCATGCAGATATAATAAAAACCTCATTGTGTGATCTCAACAATATATATTTTACTATATACAAGTATCAATATTAATTTATTTAAATTTATTTTTATATACCAAATATAAAAGAAGATTCAACAAAATCTGTAAAAAAATATCAATAAAACTTCTTGTTAGTATCAATATTAATTACTGTTGAAAAATCAATTGCTTTGATTTAGTGTACATTATTCATGCTGACAAAAATGTCACTCCTATTTATAAAGCCTGTAAAATGCAGCTTAATTTAGGAAATTTATCTAATTAAATCACAAAAGGTGACAGTTAGCCAAAATCACCTACTTACCAATAATGAGGATTAGTGGAATGTACCCATCCTTCTTTACAGAAGTCAATTCCTGCAGTTAATATTGAAAGACAAGAGGTGAATAAGACCTACCTACCTAATCCCTAATCTATAAATACTAAGTTAAAATGGGATGACAGGACATGACAGTTATCCATGCTTCCTACTGAAAACATAAAGGAAACATCAACTTCTGCCTATTATAATAAATATATGGATACTTAGGATAATGTGATGTTTCAACCACCCTTCTAAATGCTGACAACCACGGAGACACATAAATCCTAACCACCTGTCAATAAATACTTATGGAAAACTTAATTGCTGTAAAAGCACTAACTTAAACAAAGTTGCATCTTGCATAGGACATCTAAATGTTATGATACAAATGCATGCCAGACTTTGTGACGATGTCTAGAACAGCTTAGAAAATAAGAAGTGGTATCAGTATGATGGAGAGGTACGGACATATTTTTGTTAATGTGTATAACTCCTAAAATGTAGACAAGACAATGCCCGTTCTTTAAAAAGACACCGGCTAACTATCACACATGAATATACAAAGACTGGTCAGCTTGGTGTCAGGATAATGTGATTTGGTTGGACACCATCCTTCATGTCTGAGGAATGATGCCCCAGTGCTAGACATCACTATAAACTGCCTCACTGCAATATGACTGAAAAATTGTTAAAGCTATGTTAAAAATCCTAATCAAACAAACAAACAAAGTTTCATGAAAGATGCTCCCAAATGGCCAGGGATATATATGAACTCTGAATAGACTTTTCAAACATGGTGAGATAACTCTACAAGTACTGATCTGGAAAGCAAAATCATGTATTTTTTCACCGTCGTTTTGCTGATGGAAGCGGTGGCTTCATACAGAGATCTATAATGGCTGAGATGTTAACTGACAATGTGTTGTGCACTGATAGATAGACAGACAAACAATTTGTAATAAAATTCTAAAGTACTAATCCAACAACACTCAATCTTGTATGATGAGACACAAATTCTTGTCAAGCTATTAATGTTGTATGGAGATATGGCAAATAGATCAAGAGATATTAACCAAAGATATGTGGCAGACAGCTGCAACTTGTGCGAACAAAATAACTTTTAAAATTTTAGAAGACCAAATGTTTTATAGGACACAACATACAGCATAACTAGTTATCATAAATGTTTTAGGAGATACTAAGAAAACAAAGTTAACAGACCAGAAGATGGACAAGGTGACTTTTAAGTAACCAATTACCCACCCCAACTTGTTTGTTGTAACCTTATTATAGAATAATCCATAGCATTAAGATTTTATTCAAATAATTGCAAAAAAGATATATTTTTTTTTAGTATAATGAATATAAGGACACATCATGCAAAACTTGGTTATAGTTTGCAATGTATTGAACTGCAAACCCAAAAGTCCCTGTCCAATGTGTTTTTTTTTGCAATTCAACAAAACAAACTGTTGTAATGGCATTGAAATATATCAAGGTTAAATATTTGCATTGTCATAAAAATCCAAACAGCATATAAATGCAACTTAAAAGCTGCAAAAGTAAAATAGTTTTTAAAAAATGATACAAACAAATTGTTTTTTTTCCTGAAAATCTACTCAGGTCAAAGGAATACAAATATATGCAAATAAAACTATTTGTTTATATTTAGTGGTTTTTGCACAATATTGTTAATTTTAAGAAAGGATGATAAGTCATGATTCCATCAAGATGCCTGTAATTAATACACTATTGGCATTTAAATGACCTCCTAAATTAATGTTTGCAAAGCATCTTCCAAAAAAAATACATTATCCTATAAATTGTAAAGCATTTATGTTGCTCATTTACATTATTCAGCTAAGATTTATTACCAGGTCTAATCTATTGCCCAGTGACTGCAGAACAAATAGAGTAACAATGCTCTTATTTGTTGCCAAACCATATGCATTAATTGTTAGGATTCCAAACTGACTAACAGATGTAAGGCCCCTTCTGATGTTAACAACATGTAAACAAATGACTTGTACCTCATTAGTACTGGTAATTACAAGACATAAATGTAAGTTCCATTTAAAACCTCTCATTGGTTATCCTTAGCTTTTTGACATTTATTATAGCCATAAATCAAACTATGGCAAGGCAAAGGTGTAGGACACAGTAGAACTTTGAAGGTTATATTGAGGGCCTAACTGAGGAGATAATTTTCGCTGAGTACCAAATCCAAGTATTTGGATGTACTATTTGCCGGATTCAGGCACGAACCAAGTAGTAGGTGCAACTCCGGAGAGTACCGTTTGTTTCATTATCGTATGCGAAGCTTAAACTTTTTGTATACTGTATACCGTATATATCGCCTATAAGATGAAAAAAAATTTTATTAACTAAAATTATTATGTATTAAAAAACTTTTTTAAAAGTTCAAAATTATTAAATTATTTTACTTGTAACCATTCATGCACGTATTATTTGCTGAAGCGAATACTTCCGAATAGTACCAAAAAAAAAAAGGATATTTGGCCGAAGCGAATGTCTGAGGTGATTTCCGGTTAGGCCCTAGTCATATTCTGTACCCATGACTGCGAAATAAACTGCCTTGCCAAGGACACACTTTGGTAGCCAATCTGGAAAGCTCTGATCATGAGAATTGATCAAGCATCCTTTTGATGAAAATTCTGATATCTTAACAACTTCACTACAACGGTTCGTAAAAATTAAACTAAAGGGCATCTTTCAACTTTTGAGTTAAGCTAAGTTCAAAGACAGCAAGAACAATAATATAAGTCACAAAAACTGCTCATCATTTTATACAGACTGGAAAATTGTTCATGAAACATGGACGCCCCGCCATAGTAAGCCGACTCTGATGCATATCCTAGCCATGGTCAGAAAACCAAACACATCCGTAATCCTTTTCTGATGTACATCAGCAAACAAAACAAACAAGACAGAAAGACATTTTTGTCGCTGGAAGTATTCAAACATGTACCATAACACAAATTACACTTAATACATCTAATAAAAACTACATTAAAAGTAGTTTTTATTAAAAAATCTTACCTACATTGAACGAGGCTTTCTCTTCAAATGTAAAATTAAAGTTTCATATCCAAAATGTTAACTGGGTCCAAACGTATGACAAAAGCAGAATGTTATATTCTGTCACATTGTACATAATATCTGGTACTGTATCATTTACAGGAAAGCTGAGCATAATCCCAAATTACCTTATCAGAAAACTAATCCCTTAAAATACTTCTCAACACATAGCCCCCCTACAGTATAACAGCTCATGAATGAGTGAGTGAAAAGACTGACAATGGAAATTGCAAAACTAGTTTCTTATTAGGTTACAATATTTTAATTATCTCAGTCTTTCACTAAGTCTCTGTCATAAGGCAATTACACAACTGAGACACTGATCAGAGTTCAAGCCATTTATGGCAAAGTATCCATGACTTTGCAAAATGCTTTAATGAGATCCATATTCATGTAAAAAAATTTTTTTATTGTTTATCCATTTTGTAATGGCCTTTAAAACTCAATGAAAGCTGAAGTGCTTTCCTGATCCATGTGATCCTTTGCAGGGAACATCTTAATTCACCCTATATTCAAAGCCCCACCCCCAATTGTCAGAGGGGTCTAAGGAATTGCCTTTGCAGATCACATTGACATCTGACCCATGTCCAAATGGGTTTGAATCTTGGCTTCACCAGCATGGGTATGTGAGAAAGTTTGCCAGTAGCTTCTCACAAATCTATTGAGTCTTTCTGGGTTTTGCAGTCCACAACAAATATTGGCCATCATGTCTAGTCTGTCATGTGATCAAAAACTAATTATACAACAGACTAATCCAAACTATAAGTATCAGTTCTTAAGACTTAAAGGGGGAATAAACCAGCTATCACATGGCATGGTTATTATTAATTGGGAGGGGGGTATCATATTTATGTTGTTTTATCCAAAAGACTTCCACTGAACCACATCCTAAAGTCAATATTATTATATGGATCCTTTGGATCTGTTTATGACAAGTCAATCTCTGCAACTGGAAAACAAATAATCTAAACACATTAACTATATTGATTATATGCTGCAAACGACCAACATATTCTGCTCATACTATTTAGCAGGGGGTCGGGGGGGGGGGGGGGGCCATAAAATTTCTTAGTATTAGGTCATGACTTCAAAAGCAATGGGTGTTTGTGGATGCTCCCCAAAAGGGAGCACTATAGGCAGCAAAAAGTAGCTGGCTGCCCTGGCAGACATGGGTGGGTCAATCCCTCAGCTGGAGGCACAAAGGGATACCAAGCTATAGAAACAATTTATATTATAATGGAAGACCAGGGATTTAGTGAATCTAATGTGAAATATATTCTACTTGTAGCATCCAGAAATCAGTTATTATTTAGTTTCTATTGCCTAGATTACTTAAAATGAAACATTATGTGGAATTTATTAGAATTGTCAGTCAGGCAAGAAAACCATTTTAGATTTTCCTTAACTAATGGGACACAAATCTCTGACCTATTTAAGGCATAATTTAGGCCATGCAAATTAGCATTGGACATTTAAAAAAAATAATTGCAAATATCAGCAAAGCCATCTCCATGGCACTGAAGTTTTTAAACCCTAAACATTATGTGTTCTTGCAAATTGCCCTGGGAGGAGTAGCTGGGTTGAGAAGGGGCACCTGCATTCCACTTGCTTTATCAGGTGCCCAACATGTTGGCTGAGTTAAGGATCAACATTCCAGTGTTTTTAGTTGAGTGATTCACAAACAATAAGCAACAAATGTCCATCTTGAAAATCTTATTGCTACACAACAAAACATACAAAGACATTCAAAAGCAAGCTTAGAAAGAAGTATTCAGCCTAAGTAAGTGGCCCTTTACAGTTTCAAAGATAACGGCTGTTAATCCTGTTAGCCATCTAACACCTTTCCTAACTGAATCATTGTATTTCTTTAGCTCTTTATAACTAGTAATGCCCTGAAACTCAAAGGAAAATGATCCTTTTAAAATTGACTTCTTTGCTGTGCTCATCACTTTGATAAATTGGGTAAGATTTTAAGTTAACCCAAATATGGAAAATTCTTTGGCCAAGGATATGTAACCTAACTCCTGGGTTAATGAGGCATATCACACTAATATTTGTCCATACAAAAAGAAATTGCTTCATTAGCATTATAATAAATTGATATTTTTAATTTTATATATTTCACAAGCATGTTGTCTGTGTGTCCTCCAAATGTCAATGTCATACATCACTGTCTGGCATTTGTGACAGTACATAGTTTCAAATTTAAACTGAAATAAATTGGACTGTCTGAAAATATTTACAATTCTTAACATATAAAAATAATTATCTATTCATATGTGCAATGGGTTTTATCCTGCCTATGGGACCCCAGGTGGCAAAGTGGTGTGTGGCACTTGCCGTTACAGATCACCAACATCTCACCTCTATCCAAAGAGATGCGACAGATTTTACATTTTAAAAGGACTGAATGTAACATGAGTAGGCAGTTATGTAGTACCTAGATCTTTTAACGAAACTGACCTGTATAAAAAAAATCTTTCTCTGTAAATGTACACTTCCTAATGAAAATAAGATGTTAGGTAAAGTGTGTGTGTGTGTGTGTGTGTGTGTGTGTGTGTGTGTGTGTGTGTGTTAAAAAACTAAATTATAGTAAGTGCTCAGGCTATTGAAAATCAATAAGACATTTCTGTCCACCAATGATATTGGTCATCTATTGCATCTTTGGTACTGAGTGTATTCTAATCACCAAGCTTTTTGATGCACTTCAGTTTAATAGTGTATCAGCAGTTACTATCTTTTATTCTTTACTTCTTGTACCGCTATTTATGTATTCGATGGGTAACCATGGAGGAACTTGCACATGAGATAAAACATGTAAGGGTCCCTAATGGAAGGGCATATCCTAGAATCTACTCTGATTGAAGATATCAAACCTGAGCCAACAAGATGCAGGATTCAAACCTGCATCCTTTTGGTCACAAGTCTGACAAAATAACTGCTGAGTCATCACAGCCCCCAACAGACTGGGTTTCAGGCCATATTTTCAACATATAAAACAAGGCTATACATAGCAGCCAGAATATTTGGTGGATAAAGAACCTGGGCAGAACCAGTGATCCACAGGAAGTTCATGGCAAACTTTATCACATAATCACATTGGCTAAACCCAGTACTTAAACCAACAAGGACATATATTAAATGGCAGTAACTGGTAAAGGCAGCACTTTATACCACCAGTCAGGCTCCCAGGTCCTTGGAACAAAATATTACTGTACCTGTAAATGTTTAATATTCAATAAATGTTAATGTTGTTGTTGTTGTAGGGTTTAATGCCATTTTTCAGCACACAATAGGCTATACATGGCAGCCAGTATTAATGATGGAGGAAGAACCCAGAAAACCCCCGGAAAGAACCACCGACCACGAGAAGCTACTGGCAAGCTTTCTCACATAACCAACGTTCCCATTAAGCGAATGGTAGGTGTGCGGACAGTGCTCGCTTCACTGCGCAAGCATTACGGAGACAAGCAAAATTTAACATTGGATTGAGCAAAACTTGACAATTCAGCTGTGCGGGGATGCCTGAGGGAACGTTGCACATAACCACATTAGCCGAATCTGAGACTCAAACCCACGCTGACAACGATGAGATGGCAGTGATCCGTAACAGTGAGCACTTTAGACCACTCAGCCACTTGGTTGGGGCCCCCAAATCTTGATGTAACACATTTTTCTGCATTTTTTAAATTATTATTCACAGTTGAATTGAAATAAAATATTTAGTATTCAGTGTTAAAATTCTCATCAAATTGTATTTAGAGGATATCTTTTGTGACTTCAGTTTGTCTGTTACGGTAACAGTGATACTTTTTATGAAACTGAAACAAAAAAATAAATTAGTGAAATTGGTAAATACTTTTTTTCCTGGAAGATACATTTGGTTATAAGTTTTAGGTCTCATCATTGATCACAGCATTTGACATTTCTTATTGACTATACTGTAATTGCTGTTCCACCAACTAATGATATAAAATTGCAATTCCTTTACTTTTCTTCAAAAAAATAAACAGATATTTTTTTGTTTTATTTCTCATTCTAAACCTCAGTATTTTCTAACTATTTGTCGCAATACATTGATCAATTTTTAACTGATTGAGCATCATGTTTTCACCAGTAATCAGCACCAGCTAACTAATTAGTACCAGCTAACTAATTAGTACCAGGTAACTAATTTGTACCAGGTAACATTTTTATGTGCTCAGTGTAAGTATAAAGCACTGTATGGGTTTAACAAAAATCTAGCTTTGACAATAGATATATATCAGAGGTATCATGATAACCCAAATAAGTACATGTCCATGTACAGTAAAACCTGTCTTGAGAGACCATTTTTTTTTGGGCAGAATAGGTGGTCTTTCAAGACAGGTTCTACTGTATAAATACTGCACCTATACACTGTACACTCATGTGACATCTTGTGTTCAATCTTGAATTTGAATACAGTGTCAATATGGGTTGTGTAAATAATACATACTGTGAGGGACAAACAAATGCCTATCATCCCTGCCTATGTGTAAACACCAACATAACAGTTAGGAGGCAGTTTAGTATAGAGGAGTATTCTATTAGAGAGTGATAAAGAATGATAGATTAAGGGTGGCAAGAAAAAATATGCGGGATTATGCAACAGACTGAATTCCATCAACACAATAAGCCTTAAAACAGCTTCTTTAAGGACTAACCCTAAAACTGGAAAGATATACATTTACTTAGTCTTAGAGCCTAATCGAGTAGATAATTTTCGCCGAGTACTGAATCAGAGTATTTGGATGTACTATTTGCTGGATCCAGGCACGAACTGAGTAGTAGGTGCAACTCCGGAGAGTATCGTTTGTTTCAGTATCGTATGCGAAGCTTAAACTTTTCGTGTACCGTATACCGTATTTATCGGCTATAAGATGAAAATTTTTATTATTAACTAAAATTGTTATGTATCAAAAACCTTTTTTTAAAAGTACGATATTTATTGAATTATTTTACTTGTAACCATTTGTGCGTGTATTACTTGTCGAGGCAAATAATTCCGAATAGTACTGAAAAAAAAAAAACGGATATTCGGCTGAAGCGAATGTCCGATGCGATTTCCAGTTAGGCCCTACTTATTCTCACACATTTCATTTCTTTCTTTTATGATATCTTTGAGACTAATTGTTCAGGCAATGGTTTATTGCAGACAATTCAAACATATAATAAATGATGACCATGCACTATCCAATGTGGCCAACTGCAAAACAAAAATTATCAAGATTTTAAAAATTTCTTACATGTGTATCAAAATCACATCATATGGTAGGCCCCCCCCCCCTCCGCACACACACACTCTTTGAGTTGAAAATATGTTTATGCATTAAATACAGAGTACTTTACTCCAATTTCCTGGCACCTAAATAACCTACTTGTATTTCTGTGCCATAAAACCAATTTAAACCAAATCCAAACTTACTTTAAATAAAACAAACAGTTTATTGTATAACATCCTGGTTATTGTTAATCACTGTGTTACTCCCAACATACCTCCATGTTCAACCTTATTGATTTATCTGGAACAATATGGGGCAATTTCAGGGTCTATAACATCCCTTATGGAACCAGAGATTCAAAGAGACCCCTAACTGAATGAAAAATGGATCTGCCAGTGTGCTAATTGATGAAGACAGCAAGTTACCATGGGAGTTGAAATTGCCCCATTAATATGCCATTAAACATTCTTAGTTGTTGAATTATTCACATCACTCAAAATACATCAAAAGAACTCCAGCTTCAGTTACATACTGGTGTCTTTAACAAATAACACTGGTCAACTGTGGTCAAGATTCCCTTTTCTTTCAATCTCAAACAACAAGTTTTAAAATGCCAACAGATGGTCAGTCAATTTAATGTTAGTTTTGCAATCAAGCAGTTGTTATTCTACACCAAGTTAAAGAAGAAATTCAACAGCTAACATGAATGAATGAAGTCCAAATATCTAATATGCAAACACAGAATGTTTATAAACCAGTCTTTCTTTAATTACTGCCTGAGATAGAGTGCTAAACATTCAATGCATGTTAAAGAGACACATATATCACTCAGCATCAAATACACTGCTATTCAAGTAAAAGTGTCATCAGTGGCGTAGCCAACCCTCGTGCGATGACCAAAAATCTATTATCATGCATTATTATGTGAATTTAAAAATGAAAATTTATATATTTACTCTGAAATATAATTTAGTACTACCCAAAACTGTGACTTTTTTCCTACCCAAAACTGTGACTTTTTTTCCCGCAGAGTGTGACTTTTTTCCCTGTGACTTTTTTTCCTAGCCGAAATTGTGACTTTTTTCCGTGACTTTTTTTCCTGTGACTTTTTTTCCGCGCACCTGTATATTTACCAGAGAAGAACTGGCTAGAGAGAGAGATATAGTCTGTGGCGATCGTGATAGAAGCAGGACATGGAATACTATATGCCAGCGAATGGAATCAATTCATACACACCCGAGCACTCAATGTGATTATGGGTGTCGGCTTAAAATCAGCCACTGGAGCTACTCTTCTACTCGTATTGGACAAAGATGATAATTTTGATGGAGGGAATCTGAGTTTCAGCAGAACAAGGGAAAAAAAGTAAGGGAGCGGAGAAAGACCCAGCCAGAAGTCACCTCACCCTCAAAACCACGAGCACCTGATAAACCAGACACTCAACTTCACCTGAATAAAGATGAACCTGAAAACAGAGGGTCCTATGGATATTGGAGGCCATTTGAGAAATCTTGACAACCAGCTTCAACACATATTTGAACCTACGTAAACAGTGGGGGCTACGTCAGCAGTTACAGTTGAAGCAATACCACCACCACCAACTAAAAAGAAAGTAGCTAAAACTCCGGCTAAGGGTAGAGGTAAGCCATTAACCTCTACCCCTAAGCAGTCTCCAAAAGTGGCAATTAATTTGGAGAAAGATTTGGAAGTTTCATCATCTTCAGAAGAGGAATTTCAGTCCGCCAAAAAAATAGAATGCCGAAAAAGACTCACGAGGAGCTCATGAATCAACTTTGCAGTGAACTGAAACTCGAGAAATTGCTTGAAGACGAAAAAAAGGCAACCAACTTCGTCAATGCTGTGACCTACATTGGGTTTCGTTCGCTGCAAACATCACCTCCTTGAGCAGCGCAGTGAAATTTTGCCAAAACAATACTATCACAGGATTACTACAATATTTTTGAGAATAGGCCACTCACCCACCTGTTTGATGCGGCGCGTGACCAGTCTTCTCTACATGGCATCTATTTTCCAAGGGCATACAGAGAAGAAGAAATAACTTCTGCCCGCATCGTAGCAGCTGAAGAAAAGAGGTAGCTTCACCAGAGCTGCTTACCAGCCTTTTTAAGGGCTCCAATACTGCCATTTATTTACAAAAGGGCTCTCATTTCATATGAGAATCCTATTTGAACACTGCTAAATTTACAATCTATACAATCTAACAGTGACAACATTTCATATGTCACTTAGACATATTAGAATAAAAATTTGTTAGGGACTTATATGATGTACACTTTTGTACTACAATATTGGTATGTTAGGAGATAGGAAAATTCTACAACTTTAATATTCGATTCAATTGCACAGGTGGCTTACACACTATTGGCACTTTTTATATCCATTAGTATAACTGGACTGAATCTGGAATAAGTATGACTAGGGCATTCCGGGGCATAAACAACATCCATCTACAACAACATAGAAAAATTCAAATTTTTACGTTGAATCGCTAACAATGCAAAAAGGCTGTCATATGGGGTTGTATGCTCTACTTTAATAACAGCACAAAGTATTCCAAATTGCTAGGGAAATATCAGATACAGATCCAATGAGAGAGGGAGGACATCCAGATGGAGGATTTACAACAAGACACCCAGGACGAACACAGGGACTCGCCGATCGAGAAGAGGGATCATTGGTTACTACCATGTAACCCTCCATAAAAAGCCCTTCTTAGGGCTCTTGCCTTTCATTGCCTAATAATAGGGTCTCTCACTTGGTTACGAGAACCCTCTTTGACAAGCTCTATCAAGAAATCAGACTTGATCAATTTAGAACACCGCTCAAAATTAACAATCTATATTACCAAACAGTGGCTACCTTTTAATATGTCGCCTAGACATATTAGCTAAATAAAATTGCTAGGGACTTGTAATATGTACACTTTTCTACTAGAAAATTGGCATAGTTAGGAATGTAAAGAAAATCTTTTAACTTTTTTATTTGATTTAATTGCACAGGTGGCTAACACAATATTGATATTTTATCGTCCATTAGTATTATTGGACTGAATTTGGAATAAGTAAAGCTAGGGCATTTCAAGGCTGTCAACATCCATGCTCAGCATCCATGCGCTGCGTTCTGGGACCTTTTCCTCCTTGTCCTCGACCGGACTCCATCAACATGACGACATGAGAAAACTAATTTTCTCTCGTCATTTTGGTGCCATTGTACCCCTAGTTCTGTACTTCCGATTGGTTGATAGGGTTGAGTGTGTGATGGGTCTATTCCCACTCACCCAGGTCTTACATTCATGTCAATAGCCCCTCTTTAGGGGCATGACATGGCGACCAATTAAATAGCGCACTATGTGCGCATAAATGCCATGAGGATGTGGCACCATTCCATCCCAACGGATAAATTAAATAACTGCCGTATCAACTGGCAGTGTAAACCAGTGAACAAATGACCATAATGGCCGGTTTCACTTTAATTCAAAATTCGTTCTGGCTAGAGAGAGTTTGAATTTGAATTAAAGAAAATGGTAACCTAGCTATTTGTTTGTTGGTTCTACCAGTTAATTCCCCAATGTAGCTGCCACCCACCCCATCCAGCTACAACACCTATCTGAGTTAAAATCATTTTCATTCAGGTCCAATTAATTATTAGTCATCTAGTGAAAAGCCCATATCAATATGATTTTCCATTTAAGAGGTATTGTATTAATTACATTTTCAATATCACGTCCCATTCATAAGGATAGACAATAACAATATTTTTGTGATTACTGTTGTCGAAGCCATACTGGAAGTCAGATACACCATTTTCATTTGGAAACCTCATAATATGTCTCTTTAATGAAAAATATGTTGATATGACCATCCATTCAGGAGGTGTAACAATAAGATTTTCAAGATTTTCAAGATGGCCAATGTGGTAGTCATTCTCATTGTCTGAGCAGCACCATTTTCATTGAAGACCACCTGGCTGTGGGTGACAAGAAAAAAGTATTATTATAAAGTATTATAAAAAAGTATTATGTTGAAACCCAATGTTTATGTGGTTTTTGGTTCAGGAAGAGCAGCAAAAACTAGATTTTCAAGAAAACTGCTGTGGCTGAAATATTTTATATCTGATCGGCATCAATTTCCTTTAGGTTCAACAAGACATCATAAGAAGTCTTTCTGTGAAAAACACATGATGAAAGTACCATCCATTAGCACAACCATTTTCATTCAGGGCCCAATGGACCCTGAACAATTGTTTGTGTAATGTTTGATGGCAATTACCCTAGTAGTGTAGAAGTAGCAATAACAAACTTGTGCTAACTGGAGGGGAAGTGGATGAATGGACACAAGGCCAGCCTAAAAACTTCAGGTCTGTAATGTAATATGAGACATACTTAAATGGATCCCTGACAGCGTCTTGGACACAACTTGAAAGTTCTTGCTTCTTTCTGGAACCAATTACATCTACACCATAGGACAATAATAAACAGTCTGTATCTTTTGAAAATCAAAATAGCAAGGAATCAATTTGTCTCCCAATAAGCAACCCTTTAAGTTTCAGAGTAATCACAAATTAAAGCATCCATAAACACATGCCTGACCAGAAATGTACATTGCAACTGTCCAAATACCAAATGTGGAATTTACAGCACACTTCAGCATAAACAAACTCAGTTTAAGAGGAAAATGTACAGCCTATACAAACTCTCTTTTGGAGGAAACCTTTGAATTTGTTCATGTTGGGTTATCAAAGTGGTGGAACATTTTACACCCTGACCTTAATTTACAATCAATCGATTCATTCAATTCAATGTTATTGTCAGAAAGAGAACTACTGATTCTAAAGAGCTTGATACCCCAGGCCAAAGAACTGGTCAATGCCTATATAAAAAATTTAAATTGTAAATATTACAACAATGGAGTTATAATTATATCTGCAGTCCACTCTGGTTCCTTCAAATTTTAAGTCTCACTTAAAAAATGTTTCAAAAGGGGTCTTAATATTTTTATACAGTAGGTCATATAGAACATATATATCTATTTGCAAACCTTACACATGTCAACATTTATCTAAATATCTGTAAAGGTGAAAAATCTCTGATTTACTTCATGCAGTCAATTGCTGTTTTTATAATTATGGTTTCTATAATTATTAGATCATGATGATTTCTATAATTATTAGATCATGAAGGTTTCTAATAATTATTAGATCATGAAAGTTTCTATATTTATTAGATCATGAAGATTTCTATAATTATTAGATCATGAAGGTTTCTATAATTATTAGATCATGATGATTTCTATAATTATTAGATCATGATGGTTTCTATAATTATTAGATCATGAAGGTTTCTATAATTATTAGATCATGAAGGTTTCTACAATTATTAGATCATGAAGGTTTCTATAATTATTAGATCATGAAGATTTCTATAATTATTAGATCATGAAGGTTTCTATAATTATTAGATCATGATGATTTCTATAATTATTAGATCATGATGGTTTTTATAATTATTAGATCATGAAGGTTTCTATAATTATAAGATCATGAAGGTTTCTAATAATTATTAGATCATGAAAGTTTCTATAATTATAAGATCATGAAGGTTTCTATAATTATTAGATCATGATGATTTCTATAATTATTAGATCATGAAGGTTTCTAATAATTATTAGATCATGAAAGTTTCTATATTTATTAGATCATGAAGGTTTCTATAATTATTAGATCATGATGATTTCTATAATTATTAGATCATGAAGGTTTCTAATAATTATTAGATCATGAAGGTTTCTATAATTATTAGATCATGAAGGTTTCTATAATTATTAGATCATGAAGGTTTCTATAATTATTAGATCATGATGATTTCTACAATTATTAGATCATGAAGGTTTCTATAATTATAAGATCATGAAGGTTTCTATAATTATTAGATCATGAAGGTTTCTAATAATTATTAGATCATGAAAGTTTCTATAATTATAAGATCATGAAGGTTTCTATAATTATTAGATCATGAAGGTTTCTATAATTATTAGATCATGAAGGTTTCTATAATTATTAGATCATGAAGGTTTCTATAATTATAAGATCATGAAGGTTTCTATATTTATTAGATCATGAAGGTTTCTATAATTATAAGATCATGAAGGTTTCTAATAATTATTAGATCATGAAAGTTTCTATAATTATAAGATCATGAAGGTTTCTATAATTATTAGATCATGATGATTTCTATAATTATTAGATCATGATGATTTCTATAATTATTAGATCATGAAGGTTTCTATAATTATTAGATCATGAAGGTTTCTATAATTATTAGATCATGAAGGTTTCTAATAATTATTAGATCATGAAAGTTTCTATATTTATTAGATCATGAAGGTTTCTATAATTATTAGATCATGATGATTTCTATAATTATTAGATCATGAAGGTTTCTAATAATTATTAGATCATGAAGGTTTCTATAATTATTAGATCATGAAGGTTTCTATAATTATTAGATCATGAAGGTTTCTATAATTATTAGATCATGATGATTTCTACAATTATTAGATCATGAAGGTTTCTATAATTATTAGATCATGAAGGTTTCTACAATTATTAGATCATGAAGGTTTTTATAATTATTAGATCATGAAAGTTTCTATAATTATTAGATCATGAAAGTTTCTATAATTATTAGATCATGAAGGTTTCTATAATTATAAGATCATGAAGGTTTCTATAATTATTAGATCATGAAGGTTTCTATAATTATTAGATCTTGATGATTTCTATAATTGTTAGATCATGAAGATTTCTATAATTATTAGATCATGATGGTTTTTATAATTATTAGATCATGATGGTTTTTATAATTATTAGATCATGATGATTTCTATAATTATTAGACCATGAAGTTTTCTATAATTATTAGATCATGAAGGTTTCTATAATTATTAGATCTTGATGATTTCTATAATTGTTAGATCATGAAGATTTCTATAATTATTAGATCATGAAGGTTTCTATAATTATAAGATCATGAAGGTTTCTATTATTATTAGATCATGATGATTTCTATAATTATTAGATCATGAAGGTTTCTATAATTATAAGATCATGAAGGTTTCTATAATTATTAGATCATGAAGGTTTCTATAATTATTAGATCATGATGATTTCTATAATTATTAGATCATGATGGTTTCTATAATTATTAGATCATGATGGTTTTTATAATTATTAGATCACGATGGTTTCTATAATTATTAGATCATGACGGTTTCTATAATTATTAGATCATGAAGGTTTCTATAATTATTAGATCATGATGATTTCTATAATTATTAGATCATGATGGTTTTTATAATTATTAGATCATGATAGTTTCTATAATTATTAGATCTTGATGATTTCTATAATTATTAGATCATGAAGGTTTCTATAATTATTAGATCATGATGGTTTTTATAATTATTAGATCATGATGGTTTCTATAATTATTAGATCATGATGGTTTCTATAATTATTAGATCATGAAGGTTTCTATAATTATTAGATCATGATGATTTCTATAATTATTAGATCATGAAGGTTTCTATAATTATTAGATCATGAAGGTTTCTATAATTATTAGATCATGATGATTTCTACAATTATTAGATCATGAAGGTTTCTATAATTATTAGATCATGAAGGTTTCTACAATTATTAGATCATGAAGGTTTCTATAATTATTAGATCATGAAGGTTTCTGTAATTATTAGATCATGAAGGTTTCTATAATTATTAGATCATAAAGGTTTCTATAATTATTAGATCATGAAGGTTTCTATAATTATTAGACCATGAAGGTTTCTATAATTATTAGATCATAATGATTTATATAATTATTAGACCATGAAGTTTTCTATAATTATTAGATCATGAAGGTTTCTATAATTATTAGATCTTGATGATTTCTATAATTGTTAGATCATGAAGATTTCTATAATTATTAGATCATGAAGGTTTCTATAATTATTAGATCATGAAGGTTTTTATAATTATTAGATCATGATAGTTTCTATAATTATTAGATCATGATAGTTTCTATAATTATTAGATCATGAAGGTTTCTATAATTATTAGATCATGAAGGTTTCTATAATTATTATATCATGAAGGTTTCTATAATTATTAGATCATGAAGATTTCTATAATTATTAGATCATGAAGGTTTCTATAATTATTACATCATGAAGGTTTCTATTATTATTAGATTATGATGATTTCTATAATTATTAGATCATGAAGCTTTTATAATTATTAGATCATGAAGGTTTCTATAATTATTAGATCATGAAGGTTTCTATAATTATTAGATCATGATGATTTCTATAATTATTAGATCATGAAGGTTTCTATAATTATTAGATCATGAAGGTTTCTATAATTATTAGATCATAAAGGTTTATATAATTATTAGATCATGAAGGTTTCTATTATTATTAGATCATGATGATTTCTATAATTATTAGATCATGAAGGTTTCTATAATTATTAGATCATGAAGGTTTCTATAATTATTAGATCATGATGATTTCTATAATTATTAGATCATGAAAGTTTCTATAATTATTAGATCATGAAGGTTTCTATAATTATTAGATCATGATGATTTCTATAATTATTAGATCATGAAGGTTTCTATAATTATTAGATCATGAAGGTTTCTATAATTATTAGATCATAAAGGTTTATATAATTATTAGATCATGAAGATTTCTATAATTATTAGATCATGAAGGTTTATATAATTATTAGATCATGAAGATTTCTATAATTATTAGATCATGAAGGTTTCTATAATTATTACATCATGAAGGTTTCTATTATTATTAGATCATGATGATTTCTATAATTATTAGATCATGAAGGTTTCTATAATTATTAGATCATAAAGGTTTCTATAATTATTACATAATAGTGTCATCATCACATAGTCATTATCATTATGCATGTATTTTTAAAGCTTGCTCCATGCATCATTTGTTTTTACTGTGGTAGTCATATTGTCCGCTACTTTATTACAGTAAATGAATTTTAAAACAAATTATAAAATAAAATAATGCTGTGTGTGTGTGTGTTTGTGTGTGTGTGTGTGTGTAAAGTACACTAGGAAGGGTTTCCAATCACAATATATTAGTTGTTCTAATCAAATACATCGGTCAGCAACTGTTATTGTCCAGACAATATAACTAAAAGCTGTATGGGCAAATCTCTGTTTCAAAAATGCATCATTTCAGGGCATTAAATACATAGACAGACAGAACAAGAACTGTATAAAAACAACTTGATAGAAACCTCTTGAAAAGTCTAAGTACCAGTAACCAGTCTCTTGAAAAGTCTAAGTACCAGTCTCTGTGCCACAACTTTGAAGTTCTCGTTTCTTTCTGGTACCAGTTACATTAATAATCCAATCACACGCCAACAAGAAAAAGCCTGTATTTACTGCAAATAAATGTTGAACAGATTCCATTTGGATCCTAACTGATCATCCTGTTAGTTCTAAAGTGACCACAGATTAAAGCTCTCCATCATTACATGCCTGACCAGAACTGGACACATTCTAAAGTCCAAATACTTGATGTTAAATTTACAGCACTCTTCAGATTAAACAAACTCTCTTAAATTTTGATTTCTGTAATTTGTGCTTGGGTAGGATATGACAATGGGGGAACAACTTATCTCTTGATTGTAATATAGATATATCACTTGGCGTCCCAATGATAATAAACAGTTTGATGTGAAAGCCTCAGGCATACAAATTTAATGTCAGTTTGATGATAAATTTGGTACAATTTTGAACCATCTCTGTCTAACTCATTGAGATTTCCATGTGATATTTTCAACACAATATCATAACTTGTACAAGTTTCATGGATCTGTAAATCAAATGTATTAGGTATAACTTTGGTCATTCATGTGAGCATATTTCATACAATATGCATTTTACAAAATATAGTTTTAAATTCCATAAAATAAAGTAGCCAATGACCCCCACTTTTGACCATGTAATGACACACACACACACACACACACACACACACAGCATTACCATATAGATAGTTCGCAGGTAGATCAATTAGCTATCATTCTCAAAGTATGCAATTGTAAAAGTGGACACCTGACAACTAGGTACACTCACCCTCCAACCTTCATTGTAAATAAAGAAAAGAGATGGAATGATTCATGTGTTCCAAATGAAGCTTGGAGGCAGTGCCCCTGATTTTAAGCCACCAAGATCTCATGCTGTGGAAAAGACCCATCTTTGAATTTATTGATGTATTCATATGACCCTAAGCCATTGAAATAAGTGAGGCTAAACTTTGTGCTTGCATGAGCAATTACCAATGAGAGTTACTACTGAACATACATCAAAAACAAAACTGACATGTATTGTTTTGTTCTATTGCAGGGGTTGGCTGCTTATTTTACATAGCATACCACTTTTTTCTGGATTAATTAAAAAAAAAAAACAAGCTTGTGCCAGCATTAAGAGAGCAACACTGTCAAAAATAAACTTTTTGGCTACCATTAGACATTCCACACAAAACCTCTTTAAGTGTCATCTTGTAGCATGTGTGGCATCTTGTGGAATGTGTGTCATCTTGTGGCATGTGTGCCATCTTGTGGAATGTGTGTCATCTTGTATCATGTGTGGCATCTTGTGGAATGTGTGTCATCTTGTGGCATGTGTGCCATCTTGTGGAATGTGCCATCTTGTGGCATGTGTGCCATCTTGTGGAATGTGTGCCATCTTGTGGCATGTGTGCCATCTTGTGGCATGTGTGCCATAGGTTGCTGACCCTTTTTCATGGTCAAGATTTACATTTTCATTGCTAATCAATTCCTCTATTTACATGCAGCACGGCAAATATGACACAACCACATTTACAAAGTCCCTATAACCAAGTTTTGAAGGAATGAACCAGTGTTAACCAACCACCTGTTTTAAGCAGACAGTTTTACCATGTCCAAGAGTTGGCAGTTTAATACCTGATCAACCTGTATTTACCTGTATTTCAGGGGCCTTTTTTGTTGCACTTAATAACAAACCACTGTACCACTCAGCTCAATTTAAACATCATGCAGAATTTCAGCCATGAGCACCTAAAATTTATGTTCCCAATAATCCAATTTTGTCTGAAAATGATACACCAATTCAACATTCTGAACCACCAGCTAGAAAATCCTCATAAAACTAGCTCAGCGCTGAATTACTTAAAATAGTCCAATTTGGTTTTGTATGACTGCACAAAAGATTGTCAAAAACATGCCCAGTAATACCCTGTCATTTATAAAGAAAACAGAATAAATTCAATTTAATCTCAGATTCCCACCAAGAGGATGACGATCTGATCAAAGAGGCAGACAAAATAACAAGCACTCACTGGCTTGAAACATGTATTATATCTCCCAGATGGGATAAATTAGAACTCTAATTACCCCCTTCACTGTCATTAAAACAAATTCACTTCAAATCTCATATTAAAATGATTCAGATTAAAGAAAAAAAAAAGGATGATTTTCCAGGCTTGTATTACACAAAATAAGATGTTGACCAAAACATTAAAAGGACATTAGATTAACATTAGGGACAAGAATTTATCAATGCTTCTGCACTTCTAATTTAGGCGTGGAGTTCTTTAATGCTGACAGTTGCTTCAAATCTTTACTAAGATACAGGTCACTGACCAAATCATTTTAAAAATATATCATGGTTGATGACTATCATGCAAGGGGGCAGCGAGTGGCCAAGTGGTCTAAACCGCTCTCCGTTATGGATCACTGCCATCTCACCTCTGCATGGATTTGAGCCTCAGATTCGGCCAATATGGGTACATGAGAAAGCTTGTCAGTAGCTTCTCGTGGGTTGGTGGTTCTTTCCGAGGGGTTTCCCAGGTTCTTCCTCCATCATTAATGTATAGCATATTGTGTGCTGAAAAATGGTGATAAACCCTACAACAACAACAACGACTATCATGCAAATATAGTTGACCCTCAAAGAGATGATATTCTGTATTTGGTCCTGGACAGGCCTCAACATTCCAGATGTAAAATTAATATTGGAATGCTCATTTGTAATTGGATGAACAAACTTTGCACCTAGTATAACATTATCACTAAGAACAATAACGCAGACAAGGTCTCCTCCTGCTGATGCCCCTCATCCAAAACTGATGTCACTGAGATGTGTCATGGAGATAAAAAGTACTGGCAATATCATGTTACTAAGTTGTTAGGTTTGTTGACTTTGTTAACACCATCGGATCAGACCATTTTGTTTTAGTTTCAAGCTTAATGCACAGAACCCCTCTGATGGATATATTCTGCCATGGAAAGTGACCAAAACTCAAATAATGACTGTGGACCTCTACCAGATTGTTTTACAGTTTGGTCTGAATAGACCTTATTCACACACAATGTTATCTCACTTCACGGGTCCTCACCACTTTTCAGGAGATAGTGGGTGTTTTTAATAGTCCCAGCAAATGAGATAAAGTGAATATCTGAATGGTGGATAGAAATGAAGAAATGAATCGATGATTAATATAAATTTAAGAGTCAATGAAACAAAATACCTATATGTGGTTGAATTTAAACTTGCAAATAAAAACAAGTACAATATGTCTACATGAAAAAATATGTGTTAAATGGTTACTTTGCCATATGATAATTAATGACTTTAAAATACATCTCTTCTGTTATCATTGATACAGTTTAAGTGAATTTAAGACATTTTGTATTTAAACTAGTTAGTGAACATTCAAGTAATCTGATCATTCAACATTGATCAATAGAATTCCTTCCGCTATCTTTATTCTCACTAATATTTCATGAAAACTACTTTCTAAAAACATTTGACATGGTTAAGCAATAATTATCTTCATGAAGAAATATGTAGATAATTACTCTTAAAAAAAAGATATAACAATTACTAGAGTCTATATATCTTTTTAAAAAAAAGGCAAAGGATATACTATCCAGTGGGTCCCATCTATGCCTATACTTCTTGCATGAAAAAGTCTGTTTACCTTTATATTGTAACCTCAAGGGAGATGATGTTCTCCAAACCTCTCAAGTGCTCACTTGAAGGCATACAACCAGAACGAAGTGCATATTTTACTTCCTGGTGAGAAAATTAATCATATGTTGTTAGGGGTTGGGGGGTGCCTAGTCAAGCACCTGCAATATATTAGGCTGGTGTATACCAGAAGATAACCTGTCAAAATTGGGAAGTAATTAGAAAGTAACTGTCAATGACAAAAATGTCAACAAAATTCAGCGATGGATTATAGTCAGTATTCATGATTTTAAAAAAAATGAAACAAAGACCAACCAATCAAATGACTTGGCAGCCTGGAACAATAATATTTCACCATTTCGCAACCATCTGTTCGAAACTCTATTTCAGTTGCAGCTTGTTTCATGTCATCCAGAATTTCACGTCAGAAATGCGCCTCTCTACTCCTTGGATGGTAGCATCAACTTCAGTTGGGTGGCTCGAGTTGTATATATGGGTGTCATCAGCGTAGAACTGGTGAGACACTGGATGATGATCTATGACACTCGAGAATGGTTGAGTGTATAGAATGAATAGGACAGGTCCAAGAACAGAACCGTGTAGAACACCAAAACACAGATCATCCATTTGCAGTTTCCATTTGCAGATACAATTTGTGTCCTGTTGACTAAGTAGGACTTGACTGACATTAAGGTTGTATTGTGAATGCCAAATATATGCTGGAGATGGTAAAGTAATATATCATGGTCTATTGTGTCAAATGCTGCAGACAAATCAAGGAGGATTGTAATCTTTCTGCTATCCAAAGCAGAGAGAATGTCATTAACTATATTTACTTTCAGAAGAGTACTTTTCAGTACTGTGGCAAGGACGATATGCTGACTGTACATTGCTGAAAAAAAGACTGTTTGAATTCAGATGAGATACAAGTTGGATTAGAACAACTTTTTCTAAGATTTTTTAATATGAATGGGCGCAGTTCTTTAAATCATTATGGTCAAGTGATTGGTTTCTTCAGCAGAGGCTTTACAATGGCCATCTTGAAAAATGATGGGAATTCCACAGATGAGAGAATGAGGTATGAATAACATCAGTGAAGAAATATTGGATCTAAGCACTCAAGCAGCAGTAATATTGGAATTGGATCAAGTTCACATGACTTTGGTGTACTCTTCATCACGAATGTCTGTACTAATTAAATGATTTAATATCATATAGTGTTCACACTGCTCTCAAGAATTTTCAAATATAGTCAATTATTTGATAAGAGAGATCAAATACATTATGTTTATATGTATGTCTTAACGAGTTATCATAATTACACATCTTACTAGATGGGGTAATACATATTTGGAAAAAAATTTCAGGTAATTAAAAACTGGCATGACGAAAATGGCTTTTAAAACTAGCAGTCTGATTGTTTGTTGAAACTTACAAGTCAATGTATAGAGTTAAGCAATAAATTACTATGTTTTGGGATGCAAATCAAACTCTACATATCAAGGCAGTGTGTGTTAAAATGTAGCTTTAACCATTTTTTCACTATGATGCCTACAGTGTGGCAGTTTAAAGTGAAATCAATCCCTGGGGCATCATGCTGCAGACATCATGTTCCACCCATGTCAAATTATCCTGACACCAGGTTGACCAGTCCTAGCACTAACCACTTAATGCTGTGCAGCAAGCGAGGCAGTTGTAAGTACCATTTTAATAGGATACATTTCTAAATCACTCATGTTAAATAAATAATGCTAAAACTAGTGATCTTTACATATTTGTGCAGAACAATAAAACCACTAAATGCTTTTCTCTACATTTTTTCAATGTGATTTTTCTCTGCTTCTCTTAAATATAGTCATAATAAAATGCTAATGCAATTATAGTTACTAATTCAGTTATAGTTACTAATACAGTTACAGTTTAAACGATGCATTTCATCAACATTTTATGTGCAAAGAACGCTTACTGCTAAGGACATGATTATTATGTACACAAGAAAATTTTAGAAGACCTGTGTATAGTTGGACTCAACAATTATCAGCATCTCTGTCATGAGCCTTGAACACATGGATTTCAATTACTCATGCTGGAGTGACCTTTCCCCTCTAGAATTTATTATTGGTCACTGGAGTTTATACATATACTACTTTGGAAAGCAGTGTTTTGTGAATATTTTATCATCTGATCTCTACCATTAATTAATTTCCATGTGTTCCCAATTAGTGTCAAAATTAATTTAGATTATCCAGAGATTTCAATTTAATAAGCTTATGATGTAATCAAATCAGTCAAAAATCATCTCTGATAATCTTTATCTTTATTTTTCTGGGTCTTTTTTTTAAGGACCTTAATTGACCCCCCAGAGGAAACTCTCTTTATTCAAAGATAAATAATGGTAGCCAGGAAAAGGCACAGCCTTGAGTTAACTTTGTACACACATGGCTCTAGTCAGTCTGTTTCCAATGCCAATATGGCCAAGTAGAAAACATAAATAATTATTACAAATCACATGACTACTTTTAAGATCATGGATGTGGTTGGTGAAGAAGTTTACATCAACTGTCTGAAAAGTCAGAGGGAAAGATGTGTATGCTTGACCTTCTAAACCTGATGACTCTTGGGAGCTGCTTGATTCAATCAAACAAATCATTGTGGCACAGAACTGGATAAAATTCACTGCAACAATTATGTCCACATTTATAAATTTAAAGACATAATCTGTCAACAACAGAATAAAGATTATTTCATTAAAAAAAAACAATGTTAATGCGGTCATTTTTTTTGGAGTTTCTGAATATGTAATGCTAACAGAAAAAATAATTCTTTCAGTCCACAGCAATGATCCAAACATTTGATCCATGATCCTGCTAACTGAACACAAAAGGTAATGGTACAGTTTGATTCTGATGAGTGATCTCCTGGTCAGCACCATTGCTGAAGGCATGCAAAGTTAATAGACACAGATCAGTGATCTATCAGAAATTATAACTGATAATATAAAGCTTGAGCAACATCCCCCAGGGCACGGGCCAAGATACCAATTTTGAATGAACCACTATATAATATAAATGTAACCAGGCAACACCAGATTGTGAGCTGTAGAATGTACATGCCTGCTGGCTAAAGGCATGCAAAAACAGTAAGGTTAGTCCAATGAACATATGCTGGCAAAGCTTGTCACACTAACCTCCAGCAGTGACTTGTAACAATACTAACCTCCAGCAATGACTTTTAATACTACTATATCCATCAGCAATGACTTGTGAGAAGAAAATAAATACTTTCATTGCTGGATTCTATGTCATGCAGTCCTGACAAAAATGAAAAATCGTACACATGACCAATTTGGCTACAGACATGTAATTTAAAAAAAAATATATGATCAAATACTGGTGATTTATTTTGATAGGGAAGCTCATATAAAAACATTGAAACAAATTCCAGAATAAGCCAGTATAATTGTCAAATAGTTGTCAGGCTGCAGTGATACAAATTCTGGTTAAATTAATGGACAATGCATCAGTTATGTACATTGTCACCGGTTCAATTATAAAAATTTTATTCATATGCTTAAAATAGAAAAGAATAAAAACCATTAACAAATACTGAATCTGTAATAAAGACATATAAAATAAACAAGGCAGTCTATATTTTTATCCAAAATCATAGTTTTGATCATTAAGGCAAATAAAATTTTAAACATTTCTTAATACTATCAACACCCTAAACAGAAATATCCACAAAATAAACGTAGTTATAACTAACTGTATATGCATTAATGCACAATTCACTTATTTTTAACTTCAATACAGCGTGATTTCTCACATTTTTGCAGACTCTTAATTATTCACTTATTTTTAACTTCAATACAGCGTGATTTCTCACATTTTTGCAGACTCTTAATTATTCACATATTTTTAACTTCAATACAGTGTGATTTTTGTCTCTGAATATATGATCAAATACTGATGATTTATTTTTACAGTGTGGTTAGTGTGTCTCTGAATTGTGCAATAATGCATAATGGTCATTATCCAAATCACATTTATGTCATGCTTAAACGTTTTACATTCTCAAAACAAATCCTTTACAAAAATATATCTGCATTTTGGTGCATGATTTCAATACCTTTTAAGTAATTTTCTGAGGTAAATCAGGGCAAGTCCATCACCTTTGTATTACACTCATGTGCAATAGTCCCCATCTTTGGAGTAAGCATGCCAGAAATAGCACCAAGCGTTAAGGCTTCTAAAGCAGGCATAATTATGCATCACTAGGCAATTAATAAATTGTAGTTTCACCTGTCAGTTAAGCCTATTAAAGCTACACTACTTTAATACCAAGTTACTTACATTTCATATACATACTCTTCAAGTAAGAAAATCTTTGGGCTCAAAAAGAAAAATTTCTGAAAATTTGTACAGGGAAAAGCTGTACACTCAAAAGAAGAAAACTTGTACATATTAATAGAAATTTGTACACTCAAAAGAAAGTTGGTACATTCAAAAAAAAGGAAACCATAAACTGAAAAGAAAATCTGTACACTGAAGAAGAAAAAAAATGTACTCAAAAGAAAATATTTATGCTAAAAAGGAAGACATTTGGTTCATTCAAACATCCTCTACACCCAAAAATAAAATACATACACACCCAAAAGTTTATGTAAACTCAAAAGATGAAGCTTTGTACATGTACATCCAAAAGCTGTACACTTGAGAGGAAGAAAATCCGTACAGTGGAAAGGTAGAAAACTCCATGGAAAATTTATATACTCAAATAAAAAATTCTGTACATTTACAAAAGAAATCTGCACACTCAAAAGGATATATGAATCTATCTCATCTTTCTTAATCAAGACAGTAAATTTAACACAAACATCTGGCATATTGTCATACAGTACCACAGTTTCTGAGACTAGGAGCATGTCCCCATATTCACAAACAAGAATCATGTTCCCATATTCAGAGACAAAAATCATGTCCCCGTATTCACGGACAAGGCACAACTCATTCCCAAATTAACGGAAAAGACAAGAATCATATCCCCATATTCAATGACAAGACAAGAACCAGATACTTGTATCTTTTATAGAAAGTGGTAAATTACAGTACTGCTGAATAACAGGCCCAGAATTTAACATAAATTTCATTTGTATCGAGAAGGACTAGCACTCAGAAATTTATTCATCCTGCTGAATAGTGACTAGTCCTTCCTACATATGACAAGTGAAACAAAGCCAATGGACTAGTGAAATTATGAAACTTACTAGTCTGACTGGAAATGAACTAGTCTCAGACTAGTGAACTACTGCTAATTTTGAGCCTTGAATGTCTAAATAGAAACCATTACACATCTATAATTTTAAATAGGAAATAAACAACAATTAACAGGGATATATAAAATTTGTGTAATACAGTACACATATATTCTCCAACATTTTAAAGTGACAAAGGTGCTAATTTTCATTTATGGGGGTTATCGTAGTGATTTGTCCCATGATAATATTAATTTTGCAGTTTCTACATGTGCACTTATCTACCAGATTTAATGGACTCTTTTTACTGTAGAGTGAATAAAAGGGATTAAAAAATACTTTCCAAAAACAAAGTATCGCTAAGTAAACTTCCATCTATCCCCAACCCCACCCCTCATGGACTTGGAATTGTTTATTTGTTTGTTTGTTTGAATAGGATTTTTAACATAGCTTTTAAAAAAATTTAGTCATATCGCTACGATGTCTGCAGTGAGGCAATTTATCACTCAGTGATGTCTAGCACTGGGGCATCATGCCGCAGACATGTGGCATGATGTCCCACCCAGTCACATTATCCTGACACCAGGCCGACCAATCCTAATACTAACCTCTTAATGCTGAGCGTCAAGTGAGGCAGCTGTTAGTACCATTTTTGTAAGTCTTTGGTATGACTCAGCTGGGGATCGAACCCACGACTTGGAATTGTAAAAATGCTCTATACACCCTCCTGTACATCACCGACATCAGGGCAAGGTGGCATTTTTATTGCCCTTTAAATACTTTCTGTGATGATGTTCCGCAGGAGATTTTACTTTATATTTTTAAACAAATGACTTTGCATTTCAAGGATAGTGCCCATTTTTGCTATTATCTTTAGAATATACATGTATACATAAAACTTATCTTATAAAACATAGTCAGGACTGTGGTGATACTTACCTGCCACTAAACCAAGTACATACCTACCTACTAGTACATGTACCTACTTCCATACCAATATATATACCTGTAGCCATGTACAAGTAACATGAAGCTAACCATTACCAGAATTATAATTAGTCGCCAAGTTATATTCAAAATCAGAAAAGGATGGAATCAAACGCCATGAAATAATATAAAGTAAACAACACTAAAATGAATGCAGGATATGGAAAAATGTATGGATTGATGGACATACCAAGACACATGCACATGAATGCCAAAGTGATCACCATGTCCAGCTTTATCCACATCTTACAGAACAAAACTTTCATTATAACTTCGAGAATAATTAAAAACAAGGACCGCAGGAGATTTTACTTTATATTTTTAAACAAATGACTTTGCATTTCAAGGATAGTGCCCATTTTTGCTATTATTAGTATCTTATTTCCCAATGCAAAACTCCAAACAATGACTAGTGTTGCAACGCTGCATTAAGGATGTTTTTATAAAGAGAACTTGAAAACAGTCTATCCAACACCATTCAAATAGAATACATGTATTGTATATTTTAAATATGCATCTAGGTAAAAAGCCAATGAAATCCAAACAATGTATTTAAGGGCTGTGGTCATAATGATGCCAGTTTAATTGATATAACCGTAATAAGAATCCACCAATGACCTGCAGACTATAATAGTTCTGTGTTCTATATTTATAGGTTACTGCTTCTGTATGGGAAGATAAGATATCAAATAGTTTTTTCGGATGGATACATGTACTGCACAAACCTGAGAGTGCTGTATGTCCATTGGACAAATCATGTTCATATTTTCCCGTACAAATGCAGTAACCTTTTAATTATATGCTCATTTTCTTATTGAACCTAAGGTTTAATTATATAAACAAAAATACACTACAAGAATATACATATGCTGTATTCCAAAATAAATAAACAAGCACTGATTATCAGTACACAACAACAATAATAATGGGAACATAACTGCGCCCAGCGAAATTTGAACACAGTCACAATACTCAAAATCACTTTCGAAAGAAACTGTCATTGTGATCTACTTAATATTGAAATTTAGAGTCATATTGTGAATGAATGCGTCTCGCAACAACTTTTCCGTTTGATCTGGAATGAACAGAGTTTTGTAATTTTTTTCTTTTCCAACTAAATTCTGTGATTAAATGACTGGATTTATCTGTGTCAATTCTACATGAAGTACATCAGATTTTATCAGCGTGGGAGCAGAGTCTTGACTCATCTGCATGTATGTTTCTGTTCTGTCATTGAATGTTTGGAATCATAATGTGGGTAAAATATGAACTCTTTCAATTGTTATTATCAAAAAGATGCTACAGAATATAAAGATCATTTCATGTTGAGTGCAGTATAGAGCATGTTATAGCATTAATGGAATGTAGTCAAAATTACAGTACATTTTCGAAATGTGTAATCAAGCTTTTGAACCAATGACATAGCTTATGTAATTCGGAAATTGCAGAACTAAGAGAGTACATTTTGAGGAAATTCAGGATGTAAACTTGTAAATATATTTCTTGCCATTCTTATTAGCAGCAAAAAACACTATGCCTTGACATTTGCATGCTCTCTGTAGGGACCTCAGCAATTGGAATCCAGAAAAAAAAAGTCACAGGAAAAAAAGTCACAATGAAAAAGAGCCCTAGGAAAAAAAGTCACAGGATAAAAATAAGTGAGAATATCACACAAATTTAGAAACCATAAATAATATATTACGATGGAGATAATTTTAAATAAAATTCAAATATATACACTTCGAAAAATTTCAACTTGTAATGAAAACTAAATCCAATTGAACAATTATCTAGCTTATAATAACATTAAAGGTTTGGCTGAAACCAGTATGTTAAATTGTTTAACAATCCCAGGCTACAAAGGGACATTACATCATAAAAATCTTTTGTTCTGCCAATGTAACAAATTAGTGTCTTACTTGGCTTCAGACCTATATTCATCTATTCCATATTGTATTCAATGAAGCAAATGCAATGTTTATTTCATTCTTTGTTCACATTAGGTTGACATTTTTTGGGATATATATCTATTTGATTTTTATGTAAAGTTTTCTCTATAGTAATATAGTATGTACTGTACCAAAATTTGTGTTATATTCCCGTTTTTAACCTGTGATTTATTTTAATTCTTGTGACTTTTTTTCCTGCGACATTTTTCCGTAACTTTTTTCATTTGGCTTTTTTCCTGGATTATAATAATAATAATAATAATAATAATAATAATAATGACTGGTGAGAGATCTTTAAGGGGAGTCGTAAACCTCTCTCTCTCTCTCTCTCTCTCTCTCTCTCTCTCTCTCTCTCTCACACACACACACACTACTCTTTATAGGTAAAGATACAATTCCATTTTCCATTTAATTTTTATACAGAATTTTGATTTACAAGAGTTTCAATTCTGTTCTTAGTATGTATATGTCATGTATTGTCATTAACTGATTGATTCCAATACTTTTGTTTCCTTATCTTACTGTGTTTAAGATATTAAAAGTTTATTTTGTTTACAGACATCTAATGTCATCAGTGGCGTAGCCAACCCTCGTGCGATGACCAAAAATCTATTATCATGCATTATTATGTGAATTTAAAAATGAAAATTTATATATTTACTCTGAAATATAATTTAGTCCTACCCAAAACTGTGACTTTTTTCCTACCCAAAACTGTGACTTTTTTCCGCAGTGTGACTTTTTTCCTGTGACTTTTTTTCCTAGCCAAAATTGTGACTTTTTTTCCGTGACTTTTTTTCCGCGCACCAGCAATTGTATGACCTGTTTGGCATCTATCGCTAGCCTAAATCTAAAACATTCTATCAAAAAAGTTAACACAGAATAATGCAAAGCAGTTGTTATGTGGCCATCAAAAAATAGCTGCTTAAGTTCATTAAGAAACAAATTTTAATCAACCAAACGTAAAGCATCTACTACACGAGTGTACATTATTAGTTTACAAAGTAGTTCCTGATACACTATACCACTCTTGGGTACACGTATTGCACATGTGTGTGTGCTATATGAAGGTGTTCAATATCATAAAACATTCAGGATTCTCATAATGTAAAGTTAACATAGACGAAAATAAGCATACAATAATGCATTGTTGTAATCAGCCAGCAAAGTTGAGTAAACGTCAAGTAAAATTTACAGTTGCAATGTCAGCTTGCTGAGGTCCTGATACGACATTGATACTTAATGTTTTTAAATGCCACTGGCACTGAGGTACTTGTCCTAAAAATTGTGAGTTTTTATTAAACTAGTCTTCTGCTGTCATCGGCTGCTTTATGTGTTTGGAAAATAAATGTGTTAATTATTTGCCAGATTTAAAGTAAGACTGAGTATTGTGTATGAAAGCATACCTTTAACAGCCTCTTACATTAAGATTGTAACTTCAAGGATGGAAGGAGCATCAATAGAAGAATAATAAAAAAAACTAGTGAAAGATAATTAGTCATGATATTCAATTAATTCATTACAAAACAAGTACTATAATAAAACATTCTCATTTTAGGTCATGCACTGTTTTAATTTTCCATTAACACTTATTTTTATTTCACAAAGAGTGTAAGGTCCTTATTCACTTATTTTTCCTTCCTAAATACTGGAAGCACATGGGCAGTTGTTTTTCACACATGCTTCTTATCACCTTTGGTCTTTCTATCCACATTTTATCCTAGAAAATGGCTTTAGTGAAAATAAAGTTTTGAATGAACAAATGCCAGATTGGCCTATCAGTGGAAACAACTGACACTAACAAGTGGGTAATAAATACACTGGGTGCTGGGATACAAGATAAACAGACTGGAATTTAAGCAAATTGAAATTCTGCACATTGGTGATCAGATATTAGCACCAAGACAAACTGAACAATGTCCATTTACTGGACAGAGAAAATAGACTTGAGTGATGTATGGGTTCTGCTTCATTTAAGATCAGCAACAAAGACTTAATCAGAAAGTGTCTCCCCTGAAATACACCTTGGGGTGTCTAATCAAGGAAAACCTTGTACATGTTCTGTTTGCAGATCCTTGGGGAGAAACCAGCATTCTTTATCTGAGAATTGTTGACTTGATCAATTTGTTTCAAATGATCAATTTTGTCTGCTTTTCAAAATCAGTGTCCTACTCAAACTAGAACCATCTGAACAGATGAAGGTTTGCTTCACTGTCTGTTGCCCCATATCCTCTGAAACCTACACAGACACACAGACACACACACTGATACAATCAATCATGTCTGGGGTTCAGTTAAAGGAAGCATAATTTGTCTTGCCATCAGTGTGTTGCAGTCAGATGACATCCATAAATTTAGATTCTAACACTGGTGCTCAAGAATAGTTTGTTGTCTAGATGAACAAATCTTGTAAAATAAAGCAATGGCCAAAATAAAGTAGACTGTGCACAAGTCTACGGATTTGAGAGAAAATCAAACACATTTTGGAGAAGACAGTAGTTTGTCTGCATTTTAGATGCATACAATATATTAGAAACATATATAGACTATATAACATAAAATGGCAGAATACTTTACATAGTTTTCAAGAGAAATATTTTAAAACATGAAGAACTCCAATGTCAGAAAATCCAAGACTTTTCCAAAACTTTGCAAGGTTTTAAGAAATCCCATGACTTTTCAAGGCCCTTGCAATTTCTTTTTTAAATTCCAAAACTTTCCCAGGATTCCATGATCTGTGGGAATCCTACATTTTCTAAACTCTGAAAGAATTTTTTTTTTACATCAGACTTGTTAAAAAGATTATTCCATAAAACTGCAGGACTATTAATGTTTGCAGCACAAGCAGCTGGCCAATCAGTAACAACACCATCAACAACAAAAAATAACCCCTTTAATAGCGAAAAGCAAAATCATGAAGTCTTCACAAAGTCCTGGAAAGCATTAAAAAGGGTCACTCTGAGTTCTTTGTGAGAACTAAATCTAAAAATTGTACGTGTGACTCCATGATCTCTGGCTTTTTAAGATCATTTAAAATTTTATCATGAGCACATCCAAGTTATTACTTTCACTTGTGATCAAGGGCATATGCAGCTCACACTAAATTTTACAAAAATTCAGTTGGATTATCCCCATCCTTTTGGCTCCCCCACCAAAAAAAATAATCTTCTGGGATGTTCATGAAAATGAACTTTTCATCCAAGACACAATCTGCAACATTTATCACTTGTTATTATTAACTATTAACTGAGCATGAGCATTGGTGGATCAGTGGTTAGTTTACCCAATTTATGATTGAAGGGTACAGGTTTACATCTTATCGAATCGACCCATATTGGTTCCTGTAGAGTGTATTTATTCAAGGAATCTTATTCCAACTACATGTACATTCAATTGGCACCAAGTAATCTATTTGTGTTGCTTTGGTGTAAAACTCTGATGCAAACTAAAAACTAGGTTCTATCCAGCCGACACACAGTGTTCTCATTTTCTAACCATACTGCTTTGATCATGTACTTTGATTTAAAGCAGAGAGTAAAAAAAAGACTGCTAGAAGATACACAGTAAAAAAAGACATTCATGCAATGAATACTAAGTGGACAAACTGAGAGAGAATTCTTGAAATGTATCCCAATAATTTTACAGTACAGACAAGAAAACACCAGACACTATAGTGAAAGAAATATAGTCATAGAGACCTAATTTTCTCTAATCTTAGTGTTGGAGCTAGAAGGATTGGTGGATATACACAAAATATATGGAAAAGCCAGAAGTGCTTTACAAGCTAGCTGACAATGGGTAAATTTTGTTGAGATCCCATGGTATCCAAGTGCATTTTCTGTGAGCGTGGACACAACAATTACAGCTTGCACATGCATCAGAGAAACCATTCCATACAGGACAGCTTATATATGGGTATTTTATAATCATCCCTCATTCTCTAGCAGTGAAAACTCATCTACATCATTCAAGCAAGCATAAAGTTTATGACCTTATAGTATAGTACTCAACATGTTACACAAAAAAATAATCTTATTTTTAAAACTGTGAAGTCCAGCAAAAACTATTTAATTTGCAGTGTCAAAAAGATGATATTCACAAGGCTGATAATAACAGCTAATTACACCATTCAATTCAAGGATTTTCTGTTTACAGACATTCATTCATATTACCATGTATAATAACAGCTAATTACAACATTCAATTCAAGGATTTTCCGTTTACTGACATTCATTCATATTACCATGCATAAGATGCAGTATACTTTACAGAAAATTTTGATTTTCATGTGTAATTTAGGAATTAATGATATATATATTGTAAACCTATTATTATATGTGCATTTCACATAACTTCCAAAGCGATTTAGCTTCTTATCAACATTTCTTGAGGAGCCTGTATAAATTCATTTTCCAAGGTGATGTAAAACAGCCTATGGTACTTTCAGCAAAAAAATATTTGCCCTTGCATGCACTACATAACATGATCATGTGATTTGTCATCTGACTGACCATGGGTGATTAAATACAGACTGTGGAAAAAAGCTTTTAGAACTTATAAAAATGACATTGATAATGTTACTGCATTACCATACCAGGTGGCGGGAGGTGGGGGGGGGGGGTATAGGAGCAGTGATGAATAAATCTGAAACTTTTAAAAGTTAGGACACTATCCTGGTCAAGGAATCCATTACAACATTGTTCTCTTTTTCAACTGCAAGAGCATTGAAAGGGTCTAGTTACCTTATTAGGTTTTAAATTGCAAACATTTTTTTCTTTTAGAAGTCATAAGGCCAAACATATTTTTAAAAAAAAACTTTGTTTACGACCATCTCTAATTTTTAAAAGTCAGTACGATATATATTTTGACCATACAAAAGAAAAGAAAAACAAATTATTATTTTCTGAATGTTGTAACCAGTCCTGGGAAGGTTGTAACAGTATCAGACTTCGAGTCACTAAGGTTCTTACTATTTCTCCTGATATTTGTAAGAATATAATAGACAGACTAGAAAAGCACATTTTAGTAACAGCTACCATTACATAATGTACATTAACTGAGGACACATTCAAATTTATATATGTATTTATATGTATTTATATTGAGTGCAATATTATCTAACAATGATATAACATTGTGTTGTTGAGTAATGCTGACAAGTTCTATTCTCTGTGGAATAAAATTAGATTATGTTATTTTACATCATTTTTAATAAATGGAGGGGAAAAAGATAACAAAAAGTATCTTATTTCAACCCAAAAATTCCAACTCAAAACACACATACTATGGTGTATTTCTTTGGGTGAAAACTCATGTTGATATGACAATCCATTCAGGATTAGTAGTGATAAAAGGATTTTCAAAATGGCTGTCAAAGTAGTAATTTGAGTATGTTTTGATATTTTACATAGCTTTAACAATGTTTTAGTCATATTCATATTATGTCTTCATTGTGACAATTTATAGTCATGTCTAGCACTGGTGCATCATGCAGCAGACATGTAGCATCACGTCCCAACCAGTCATTATCCTGACCCCAGGCCGACCCATCTTAACACTAACCTTTTAATGCTCAGTGCCATGCAAAGCAGTTGCAAGTTTTTAAAAGTCTTTGATATGACTTTGCCAGGGTTCAAACCCATGACCTTCCACATTCAAGGTTGTTGTTGTTGTTGTTGTTGTGGGGTTTGACGACATTTTTCAGTACACAATAGGCCATACATGGTGACCAGTATTAATGATAAAGGAAGAACCCGGGAAAAACCCCGGAAAGAACCACCGACCCACAAGAAGCTACTGGCAAGCTTTGTCACATACCCACATTAACTGAATCTGAGACTCAAACCCATGCAGATGGAGGTGAGATGGCAGTGATCCATAATGGAAATCGCTTTAGACCACTCTACCACTCTGTGCCCCTCACATTCAAGGTAGATACTGAAACCACTAGGCCACCAGAGCAGTGGAATAGTCGTATTAACTTGCTCTAATAAATGCCAGATGGACATCACGGCTTCTCTGCTCTATTATCAACTGAACCGCTAAAAATTATCAAATTATCACACCTTATGCTTAATTGCAAAATAAGGGTGATTTTCTTTCGACTAGTGCTTGGTGCAAAAGGTGGCACAAGTGGTCTAACTTCTGTACTTGTGTGCTCTGCTAAAGTAGATACATAACAAAGCTTGCCATTAGCCTTCCATGGGCTAGTGGTTCTTCCTTCACCGTAAATATGTGCTGCCAAGTATAGCCTACCATGTGCTGAACAAATGGCATTAATGCCACAACAATCAACCAATGCTCATTCCGGAAATGGGAAAAGTGGGTTCTGGTGGTCAATGTCATCAAAGAGTGTTACTTTTCTTGTTTTCTTGTTTGTCACCTGACCAGGCCAGAGTGTGTCGTGTGTTCTACATGATAGTCAATGACCTGCTAAAAGTACCAATAAAACCAACCAAATTCTGCATGCAGTGTTACATTGTGGGAAAGACCACATAATTACTTGCGATTTTTTAAACCAATGAAATCTCAAATTCTCAACTGGATGTTAATAATTCTCAACCTTTTAGGTTAACAATATAAGAATGCACAGAAAGCTCTTTTTTATATACAAGTTACAACTATATAAGTTTAAAAATCCAGGTATTTTATTTTTTTAATATGATTTCTCAACTGACTGAAGTTTAAATTTTATGTGTGTCCTTCATGCAGTCTTCAAGCTAAGTAGGCTAAGATTTGCTATCCACCTCAATTGCTTGATAGTCGGTATTTTAAAAAAAATCTATTTTTAAAAAAATGACCATAAGAATATATCCACACGTTTTGGACCACCTGTATAATATATTACTATTACACTTAAATAATGTTTTACAGTATTGCAAAACTTCAAGACACTCCAAGAGATTTAGTATTGATATATTTATTTTTTATGCAAAATGGCGCGCATAACTTATCCACACGATGTTGAATACTCTTTTCAACAACAAACGAGGATGGTCCTTCAATTTTGAAACTTGAAAGGGAGACACCTAACAATAATAGCTGAATAGCTGATTACGTCACGAAAAAGCCGCCCATTCGGTTCCCTTTATCACTGTCCATATCTGTTGCCGTCCACTGCGCTAACGCTGTTATGTCACAAATCAATCATAAACAGCCTAAATTGGTATTGCAATTCACTAGGGATCCGTCATGGAAGTAAGACAGCTTCGCCTGAGAAATTACAATTTCCGGAAACACCGATACAGTAGCGTTACTAAACATTGAGGCGTCATACGATGCAAAATATGTACTGAAACGGGGGAAAGAGTTCGTTTGTTTTTTTAATCAATTTCAACCCCGAGGCTAGCTTTCCTTTGTCGGCTTATCTCTCCACTTGTTTTGGGTCGAGGCCAACGCATTGGGATCACTCAACTGTGACCGTTGTAAAACCAGCTACTGAATAGACAGAACATTGTCAGTCTTTGTTCGCATGCATATAAAACATTGACCTATCCATTCAAATTCTAGCATTACTTACCTTACAAGATGAGTTTCACAATCCAAACCGCATCCGTTGGTAGTAGTTAGTATTACATATATGGGAACATTCTCGTTGTTTTTAACAAATGTTGTCTCAACAAGTTGAACTACGCGCGTGCGAGTGCCTTCCTTTGTAATACGCCCTCTATCGGGATGCATTGAGAACAAGTTCAGAGCACAAAAACACAGCAGGTGCGCGGTTGTTTTGGTTTGGGATTTTTTTTCTTCTTCTTCTTTTTCAATTTCTTTTTAAGCCTTATAGGGAAAAGGGGCATTCGTTCAAGTTCAGCTATATACATTTACTGGAAATCAAGAGTTCGTATCGTATGGATAGAAAGCCAGAGATAAAATAAAATGAAAAGTAACATATTCAGATTTTTTTCACACAAGTTTCATCTTTAGCTAAAACTAAAAAACATTGTTTGAACTGTAAATATTTCAGTTTGAAAGTAAACGAATAGGAAATAAAGTTTCTGCTTCTACCAACATCACCACTAATCAAATTAATTGATAAAAATATAAATACACACATATATACGTACATACACACACATACATAACACACACACACATACATACATACATACATACATACATACATACATACATACATACATACATACATACATACATACATACATACATGCATGCTGAGTTGTAAATGTGATTATTTGAAAGGCAAACAAGTACGAACATGTATTTTAGTTGGTTGGATATTTTTCTTCATTGCCGTACAATGCTCTCCAGTTAAAATATATTTGTTTCAGGACATTATGTTTTTGCCGTTGTTTTTAAATATTTTTCAATCAGCCTTTCATACACACTGTGTGTGTGCGATATGTCTTATAACCTTCTGGTAATATACAATACCTTTAAAGAACTGTTATGTTGATCGCACAGATATGATTGCACTTGAATATGAAATACTAGATATAAGGACATGCTATTTTCAAATATAAACAAGGAGACACAACGACCTCTTTATTTCATGTAAGATGATACAGGCCGAATCGTCATCAATACTTATTCCAATAGGCAGTGGTAACCATTACGTTTTATGGATGTAGGTCAAACATGTTTAGATGTGAAATCCATGTGCGTTCACCAATGAGTTACAACATCATTCATCAACTAACTGATACATTATCATGTATCAACTTTCTTATACAGCACCATATATCATTTTATGTATTAACATCCTGATGCAACACAATGTCTTGATTTCTTGATGCAGCACCAGATATCATCTTCCAAACAACACCTTATATCAACTACCTGACACGACACCATGTATCAACTTTCGTATCCGACACCATGTATCAACTTTCGTATCCGACACCATGTATCAACTTTCGTATCCAACACCAAATATAAACTTTTGATTCAACACCATGTATCAACTTCCTGACAACTATAAAAATCAACTTCCTAACACGACACCATGTATCAACTTCCTTATACAACACCATGTATCTACTTTCTGATTCTGTAACATATGTCACATTTCCTGATACAAAATTATTTATAAACATCATGATGCAGCACCATGTATCGACTTCTTTATACAACAATATGCATCAACTTTATGATGCAACTTCCTTACACAACACCAAATATCAACTTCATGATGCAACACCATGCGTCAACTTCCTTATACAACACCACGTATCAGCATTCTGTTGCAGCATTATGTATGACTTCCTGGCACAATACCATGTAACAGCATCCCGATGTAACAACATATATCAACCTCGTAATGCAATACTATGTATCAAATTTCTGATGCATCAGAAATATCACCATGTATCAACTTCCTGGCACAATACCATGTAACAGCATCCTGATGCAACACCATGTGTTAGGGTGCCCCGAGTGGCCGAGCGGCCTAAAACGCTCTCCGTTACGGATCACTGCCATCTCACATATGTCTGCATGGATTCGTGTCTCAGATTCGGCCAATGTGGGTATGTGAGAAAGTAACTTCTCTTGTGTCGATGGCTCTTTCCGGGGGGAGGGGTGGTGGTCCCGGGTTCTTCCTCCACTATTTGTATTGGCCGCCATGCATAGCCTATCGAGGGCTGAAAAATGGTGTTAAACACTATAAAAAAAAACAATAACAACAATATTCGTCAACTTTCTTATACAACATCAAATATCCACATTCTGATGCAGCACTATGTACAACTTCATTGCACAAAACCATGTAACAGCATCCTGATGCAACACCGTATATCAACTTCTGGTGCAACTTTATGCGTCAACTTCCTTATACAAAACCATGTATCAACTCTGATGCAGCACCATGTATCAGCTTCCTTGCACAATACCATGCAACAGCATCCTGATGCAACACCATATATCAACGTCCTGATGCAACACCATGCGTCAACTTCCTTATACAACACCATGTACAACTTCCATGCACAAAACCATGTAACAGCATCCTGATGTAACACCATATATCCACTTCCTGATGCAATACCATGCGACAGCATCCTGATTCAACAACATATATCAACTTCCTTATACAACACCACGTGTCAACTTCTTTATACAAGACCATGTATCATTTTCCTGATGAATTTTAAGCATGCATTTTTTTAAGGTTCAGTTGTAGGGAAGACATTGTGTTGTTGTTGTAGAGTTTAACGCCATTTTTCAGCACACAATAGGCTATACATGGGGGCCAGTATTACTGGTGGAGGAAGAACCCGGGAAAACCCCCGGAAATAACCATCGACCGACAAGAAGCTACTGGCAAGCTTTCTCACATGACTACATTAGCTGAATCTTGGACTCGAACCCACGTAGACAGAGGTGAGATGGCAGTGATATGTAATGGAAAGCGCTATAGTCCACTCGGCCACTCGGGGCCCCGAATACATTTTGTATAGGATGATTGTGTTGGGAGTTTGGGATTTGGATTTAACCAACGGAAATGTAAGCCTTGGGTTAAACTTAGGTTGGCTAAGTGTTAGTGAACGATTTAGAAGTTGACAATCTTGATCTAACTTATAGGAAAACGTATATATTTAAAAGTGGGCCATGGATGTTTTGTCTGTAATCTCAGACATTCTCAAAACATTTTTAAAAAAAAATTCTTCTTCTTCAAATATTGTTTTATGTGTATTTTTTTAAATTAATTCCTTTGAAATTACTACGACCTGTTTTGGTGACTTCATTATTTTACATATCGCCCACGTTAACATGTTACCTTCCAGTTCCAGCATATATATTCTTTGGCACATCGCCCACATTACCGAGTTGCCTCAGTCCGTTACATAGTTACAAATCGTGCGTCTTAACATGCTACCTTAACAGTCTTACATACTTTACACCATCGTTTTCATTAACGCACTACGCTATAGTCCCTTACATAGTTTTGCACGTCGTCCACATAAACACGTTACCTTACGGTCCCGTACATACACATTTCTACATCACCCACGTCAACGAGTTACTTTAGACGCGTAAGTATACTCGTTTGCACATTGCCACATTAACGCGTTTAATTAGAACTCCTAAATCCAGTTGAATTCAAGTAGTTGCATTGAGCCCGTGAAGAAAGAGTTTAATAGAGTTGTTCAAGACACTCTGTCTCCACAGAAAATCAATATACAAAGTCCAAGTAACCAAATAATACTTGCAAAATTATCGTATATACTCGCTTATAAGTCGAGTAAAACTGCAAAGAAACATATCCTGATCTGCCATAGCATGATATGCCTGCAGCCTAAGCTATACATTGTTTGTTCTATTGATTGATCCTAATAAACTGCATAGACCTATTCCTGCCGGCGCATTATTCGACAGCAGATCTTGGTCTTTAGAGTTTGCAGATGGATTCGACTTATAAGCGAGTAATTTAAATGACGAGACATGATGAAATGTGGGTATAAACAGAACCATCAGAAATTTTTCAGCAGTTTGCGTTGAACACTACCTGAGTAATATTGTGTGATATTATTACGTAAGACAATGTCCCATTTGGGAAATAAATGTGCAGAATACATCCAAACTTACATTTCTGCATACATCATAAATGGCGTCAAAATCATTATCAGGGTATTCACATCTTAATAAACTGTCCGCTTAATTTATATGTCCCTAGGTAAAGCTGATATATAGATTATCGGTCCAATTAAACTATGGACTCCATTGTGTCATGTAGGCAGGTGGAGATCCGATTTTAATCAGATTCAGTAACTTATTAGACGACATTTGCCTAAGTCACGCAGATTCTGAACTTAGGCCAGATGATAAATCGCTCCGCGTCCCAATCACGTGACATGAAAACCTGTCAACCTACGACAAACATGCATTATTTGGCACAGAAATATGTTTCAGCTTGAGTTATATGTTATTAAAACTGGTTTATATTATTCTTAAAAATGTAAAATTACAAAGTTACACAAAATAAACTGCAGTAGACAATATTTATATTTGTAGTTTAAGTTCGTATAGTAAGTAGTAACCTAAGTGTTTTCTTTCAGTAAATAATGCAAACCAATTTCAAAACTGCTCGATAACTTATTCATGAAAAAGGAATTTGAAGCAAAAGATACTAATGTATTTAATAAATAATCGTATAGTTATTTATTTTATATGACTTGTGTTTATGCTGCCTTGGAAGTACATTAATTAATAATTAATAATAAAATCCTAAATAATTACAGTTTAGAAGTATACTCTTGTACATGTATATCTTAAGGTTCTACTGTGTTTGTCAGACGGAATTTTGATCGTTCATGTCTTGATGTAAATATGTAAATGCGTGCTCAATATATCTTACGATATTTATCTGAAACCATTGTTTTGGTATTTCTTATTATTACATGTCTATATCCCTCCTTTTCCAAGCCAATTTCCTCCGACAAGCTGCTCGTGATAATAATGAATTGATTATGATGAATATTTACAAATTTTGCAATGATTTGTTGATTTCTTCTTCGAAAATGGTGAAAAGAGGTAATGGGAGCCTCGTATGAAATTGAATCATATGTGTACAATTAAACATTTCTAGAATATGGATGGAGAACCCCGTAACTTGTGGGTTGTAATGTATATTTGTTTGTGTGTATAGAATGGACAAAACCCCTGACTGCATTATTCAAAAGTTTGAAAATTTACGTTTTGGTGTTTGGGGTTAAAGGAGGGATACCATCCTGGTCTCTCGACGTAAAAGCGGGATTAACAATAAAATCTGAACAAACTAATAAACAAGATGTGAGTTTAGACAACATGAAATGCTATTATTTACATAAAGAAGGAGAAGAAACGTTCCACGGGAAGACATTTTTATTTATTTCTGTTGTCAACACATTGAAACGTTGGCAAAAAGCACATTCTTTAGTCAAAAGACTAATCTTGTGGTGTCCATGAAGTGCCACGCCTATTCTGAGTGAACAGTGAGCATATAATGCGAATATTTATGCAGAACACGAGCTTTTGGTATCCAGCATGACATTAAAAATTTGAATTTCTGATATGTTGAACTTTCCCAGGCTTCATGCCTGCAACACTCTTGACTTTCCGTAAGCATCTCCGTGTGAAACATCTGCCATGTTTCCTCCACACACATTGTGTTATTAAAAATTAAAATGAGTTAGAAGGTATTCAAACTTTGCCCTAAAGACCATTATTACATTGTATTCACTTTAATATTGAACAATCCCTCTCAATGGATTTTTTAAAAAAATCGTTAATTTTTTGCGTAAGAAAAAAAGGCATACATAAGCAATGTTTTTTAAGTTCTGTTCAGAGTTGCACTTTAAGCAATGTGTAACATTGTATTTGGATTCTACTAAGTATTTATATGAGAGAGAGAGAGAGAGAGAGAGAGAGAGAGAGAGAGAGAGAGAGAGAGAGACGGGGGGGGGGTGATGGAGAGATAACCATACATATATCTCAACTATTATAAAGTTTGAAAGGACAGTAATATTTTATGGACTACGATTAGCGTTGAGAGGATTCCATTTCAGTCAAATAGTTTTTTTTATTTATTTGAATGAAAACTTTTTTCTATGTCAAACCGTTTAAGTAGAATTGAGTAAAACTTGGAATATATTAATTTTAAGCAAATTTGCACGTATAAATGTTATAATTAATATGAAATTAACAAATTTCCTGGTGATTATTTATATGCCGGAGAAAACATTAAAGATATTAAAACTTTGATTTAGATTATTTTCTTTGGAACAAAAAACCCGGAGCCCACGTTTACCTTCACATTATCTCCTAATGTCTGTATTTTCATCAAATAGACTAATATTTTTCAACTAACACCGAGAATCATTTTTATAAAAAGTTCTAAGTCAGATATAAATGCGGAGTGATCTAATAGATATAGTATCATTTTGCTTTCGATAATACTTACTTGTCGGAGACTACAAAATAATCAAGTCTATGGTATCTAGGAGAAACCTTGTCGGAGTGCCGTGTAAACCGAATTTCCTCAGGATGTAATAATTTACGCCACATGTCAATAAGACTAATTTTTTTCCTGTAAATCTACTTACAATATCGTTGATCTTTGGTGTTGTCATCACGTTACCACTATTCTTACCCACTCAATTGTTCAATTTCCTGACAGTCTTCGATAGTGTTCATGTATTGTATGGGTATCACTGATAACTGTCGTGGATACAACCTGTCATTACTGAAATGGGTTATAATCAATTTCGTTGATTCATAAGTTTTTTTTCGAAATTGTAATATTATTTACAAATAAGAATAATGAGCATGCAAAAAGCCCATAATGTCTTCCCCTTGGAGTTCTGTTCCGACGACCAGTCACGTCAGAAATTTAACCGTGAATCCATATACAATTTGAAATAATGTTGAACAAGTCCAAGAAAAGAAAAATTAATGTTGGATGTATACGTTCTCTTGCAAATATTTTTGCTTTGTTTTCTTGTGGTTGTTGTTCTGCACACACACACACACACATGAGAAAGATGTTAGTTACTCATACGTTTCATTGAATTTTTTTCTTTTCTTCCAAACAATAAAGGCATTTAATTTGTCTACCTCTTGTTCATATATTTATTTAAGTGGAATTTTTATTCTTCTTCAAATGAATACTTCCATTAATTTTCAACTTCGATAAACTTTTTCATCTCAGAAAACAATTACTGTGCCACAACTCGTCCTTCCGTAGACGCAGTATATGTTACCTTCTTTACTGTGTTGTACAGGGTGTATGTCATGACTGTTAATAAGTAATGTCTGAGGATATTTGAATACGGCACTAAATGACTGGTAGTTGAATGCCATGTAACTGTATAGTACCCCATAAATTACATTTTAATTGATACTAATTTCCATTAAACAAAAAAATATCACACACACACACACACACACACGGGGATATACCTGAATGGATTTGAATCAAAATGACAACACAACACAATGTGATGAAAGATGAAAATTTATGGAATAGATTAATATTTTTAAAAATGTTGAATATATTCAGTGATTCTTTGATACTCTAAACATACGTCTCATTTAACCTCTCTATCCAAACATTCACAAATGGGGGGGGGGGGGTGATTCATATACTCAAAAGCATGACGGTAAGATTAATAAAGTCTCGCGTAATGAGAGCAAGATTAAAATAATTTCATGTAATTTTATACAATGAAAGCGAGGTTCAAATAATCTCATGTAATCAAAATGACTAAAATTATACTCATTTGAAATATCAATTGGAACAAACGTGACATGTCATTTGCACATCGGTATGATTCATTAATATTTGTAAAACTTTGCAAATATGTCCAGTGACAAACCATGCAGTTTTCACGAATTCTTGGGTTAGCCCGGACTTGTATCGGTCCCTCATACCCTTAATGGATCCACCATGCGTACAAGTTTACGAATTTGCGGTTTCGTCTTTGTATGGCCTGGATGGTTACATCATCTTTCTATCCATATAGACGCACAGACGACCAGACAAGACATCCTGTTATACCCGCACACGTACGTACAGACAGCACAGTTCTCCTAAATTGGCTTAGCTCACTTGTATTGGCCACGCCCACTCTTTATATATCCACTTTGCGTACAGACATGCGTACAGACAGATACAATGAAAATAAACTGGTGTATAATAACAGGAACGGAATTAAATTATATAGATACATGCTACTAAATTAATCGCTTAATAACAGCTTGTAACAATTCAAAAGATTACAACGTTTCGAGTCTGCGTAGTAGTAAAGACATCATTTCACGATACGACATTAAAAAATTTTACAAAAATTTAACACTAACCATTAAGGCTGGAGAACAAAAATGGAGAACGTTTACTCCTTGACAAGATCCTAAATGACCAGTGTGTCAAAACTGACACATGCCTTAAATCCACAGTAGAGTGAGAATTATTAACTGTTGAAACATCCACGCATACCTTGCTTTTAGTGTAAATTTGTATGCATGTTCAAAGAAAAATGGTGAAATCGTTCTTAGGCGAAACCGAGTTATTTCTTGCTTTTTCCTGTAAGTTTTGATCAAATACATTATGCATATTTTATGCTGATGTTATAATTCTTTTTAAAATACTGTCTAAACCCCTGGTATTTGATACGCATATGGAACAAAAATGGTATAGGTGGCGTGGGGCGATCATGCCTGTCCAAGTGCGTGGCCTTAAGGTAGAAATAACAATAATTATTTCGGAAATTACATCTTAACACATCTGTAGAACCCAGTAAATAGCATGCGCACGCCTTGTGGGGCCAGCAAGACCCCAGATTCACGGGGTACAATAACTGTATGGGGCCAGCAGGACCCCAGATTCACGGCGTACAATAACTTTATGGGGCCAGCAGGACCCCAGATTCACGGGGTACAATAGCTATATATAACTGTTAGTAGGACTTCCGTATGTGCTGATATCACCAACGGTGGCCCAAAAAATGTTTGTAAACAACGTCTGGCCGTGAAATTGAAAGCCTATAAATCGTGACCCCCTTAGCAATGAAAAGCAATTGCTCTGTATATATTGCCATTCAAAGTTTAAAAGAAACAATTTATCTCCTGATCAGTACTCATGTTACTTTTGTAGTGCCAGATAATAGAGCCATCCATCATTACAAGCCTGATCAGAATTGTTCAAAAACCTGTGTCCAAATGATAAATGTTACATTTACGGCACACTTCAGCATAAACAAACTGTCTTAAAGGAGACAAATTTAAATTTGTGCATGGGTAGGCAATAAAAACGAGGTGAAGCACAATGTGTTCCATGATTAAAATCTAGCATCGATCAGCACTGAACAATTTAAGTATGCTAGACCAAAACTAATATTTCTGTTTGAACCGTGAATACGAGACAATTAAAACATCAAAATGAAACAATTGCCTGGACACTAAGATTTTGTGTATAATACCACAAAATTCAAAATAGAAAGTAAAAACGTTAATGGATCAGTACACAAGTAATTTCGTACGTTTTGGAAAAGCTTCATCGCCCCCTGTCAACAATGTCGTCTGCTTGGATTCTTAATGATAAATAAATGTTCTATTTTTGCTTTATGATTGATTCTGTTCCCTGACAGACTGTCATCAGACCGTTCCACTCACGAGAGAACGATTTATTGTTTCGGGTTGCAGAAAACATTAATTGTTCACTTTGGGATTATATGATCTAAGTTTATATCTTTATTATCGACGTTTAAATTTGTCCTAACCGCTCGCAAATTGCAAGGTCCGCAAAATAAGCACTTGTATACAATTAAAGATGGGCATGTTATTCTTTAATTTCAATTGTTCTCCGTTCGGTCATCAATTAATCAGGGATTCCATTAATACATTCTGACTAATCAGCACGCATTTTGTTCATGTACATCATCCTTTTTACATCGTATCAGAATGTCGAGCCCCATTTCGCTAGACAAAGGAAGTCTGCTCGTCGTCGAACGACCTCGTTGCTATTAAAGAGGACCCAACCTGCATAGAACCACAAAACAAGAGCTGATGAGAGGAACAGTGATTTTATTTTGTTGTTTAGCAAATACACTTTACAGGCATAACATTCACTATGCTCGTCAATCTAAAACTCGTGACCATTGTTAGCGAGTCCATGACACTGAACAGCTGCTGATGAGAACAACAAGTTACTAATGTATCATCATGTGGATAATAAATAGTACAGCGTGCAATATGCTTTGTTTGACTAGCAATAATGTATCATCTTGTAAATTCTAGGATAGCATGCAATATGCTTTGTTTGACTAGCAATAATGTATCATCTTGTAAATGCTAGGATAGCATGCAATATGCTTTGTTTGACTAGCAATAATGTATCATCTTGTAAATTCTAGGATAGCATGCAATATGCTTTGTTTGTCAAAAGAAGGGAATATTGCAGTGTAGAAAGGATTAATCGTGCTCATCTTTTGAACTCACTTTTACTTTAACATTTTATGGACATTTTATGTGCATCTGTATAGTTAAAAGGCAGATCCCAATGTATTCAGAGGGAGTGACAGGGATGCTTAGACAACCATTTTCCTTTCTTTTAAGAGGGCATATCTATCTATCTATCTATCTATCTATCTATCTATCTATCTATCTATCTATCTATCTATCTATCTATCTATCTATCTATCTATCTATCATCTACCTACCTACCTAACTAACTATCACTGCACACCCTATTTTCTTATTTTATGCAGTGGTTCATTTACACTTGTCAATTTCCATGACATCTTGATGTTTTGGACATAACTGACAAGCACTTAAACATTATCCATTCCCCCCCCCCCTCTCTCTCTCTCTCTCTCTCTCTCTCTCTCTCTCTCTCTCTCTCTCTCTCTCTCTCAGCTACAGCTGCAACATTACTCCTTAAATGATATAGAAATAGATACGTACATGGATGGAGTAATGGACAGATGAAAGAAAGCATTTTAATAAACAGTGCTTTGTGCGTGTTTTACATGTGATTAACATCTATCATGGCACTTTTCATGAATGGTCTTTTCATATCATTAAACATAATATTCCTATTTCAATAATTAAAGGAACGACGTCAATATGCACGCACGTCTTGCTTTCATTTGTTACCTTATTTGATTCGCGATCAATAGGGTGCGGATTCGAATCCTACCATCGAATCAGCCTATGTCTGCTACTGCAATGTGTCTTTGGGACATTATATCAATTGCCATGGGACTGAATATCATTGAGGGCAGAGGTGTGGTGGGAGGGGATGGGTCTGTGTGTGTCTGAGTGATTTGGAATTTTAACGTAGCGTTAACAGATTTTCAGTCATATCGCCACGATGTCTGCAATGCCACAGTTAATAGTGATGTCTAGCACTGGGGCATCATGGCGCAGACATGTAGCATCATGTCCCACCCAGTCACATTATCCTGACACAAGGCCGGCAAATTCTTTTAACACTGAGCGTCAAGTGAGGCAGCTGTTAGTACCATTTTTATATGTCTTTGGTATGACTCAGACGGGAATCAAACCCTTGACCTCTTGCACCCAAAGCTAGCGCTCTATCCAGTTTGCCACCGGAGCGGTCTTGGTCTATATAAATATATAATTTTAGATTTAACCCTTCTGAGCTTATCTGAATCTTCTGACATTCCTAATACTGCTTGGATCGTAAATATTGATTCAATTTATTGTGTGTTATTTTCAAGGTTTTCACCTTCCGGTTTAGAGTTTTTTTTTTTTCAAACAATAAAAGTTATATAATTTGTGATTGGATTATTCACAGTGAATCCCGACAAGCTGTTCTATCCGGCTGTCCAGATTGCGACGGTGTCGGACGGTTATTATTTCTCACTGAAGTCTTTTGTACAGGTTTATGCTCTTCCGGCATACTGTCATGTAATTCTCCCAGCACTCCATCTCCCCCAAACTTATAGTCTCTTCCGACACGAGCGGTAATGTAAAAGTTGTTGCAGATTACATTAAGTCTGTACTGACATTATTACTCATAGTAATCAGTTTCGAGATTATATTTGAATACATCTGTAAAACTAATTAAAACTATGCATTAACTCAATCGAATAACGCGATGATTTTGTAACGGTTATTTTATTAACATTCCAGTTTATTTGTCAGCGATGTCGTTACGGAATGGAATATGATCCCTAAAGAGAAAGGAAGAAAAAATATGTTATATTGTGCTTATATCAATTACTGGAACTATATATATACTATACTATATTATGTTTTCACACCCAGCTATATATATTTTAATAAAAATAATACTATCCTGCAGGTTTCATAATGTTACGGAGATTCGAACCGAGGTCTGCGGGTAAACGACACCTGTCGCATTGTCTGCACACGAGCCCATATTCCCTCATAACTAAGCACATATTACCAATATATTATGCGACTTAAATCTGTGTTATATGCACTCGGGTGTAGCAGACACAATCGCATGACGACCCAGCAGAGTACAAATTGAAAATTCTCTAACCTCTGTGGTAGTATTAGTTGTATTAAAATATTAATTATGCCTTCTATTATCAAGAATTTTCTTCTATATAATCCAGGGATAGACCTTTCCGTTCTGTTGGGTGTATTTTTATAGTTCTGCCTTTGTCTCTGTCTTTCTATATATGTCTGTATGTTTGTCTGTTTGCCTCTCTCGTGTGAAATTGCTGTATATCTCATATATATATATATATGTGTGTGTGTGTGTGTGTGTGTGTGTGTGTGTGTGTGTGGTTTTTACTTTAATCCTCCGTCCCAGACTGCTTCGGTGGCAAAGTGCTTAGAGCGTCCGCTTCGGAAGCAGGAGTTCACGGGTTCGAACCCTGGCTGAGTACCATTTATAAAGTATTTGGTATCCAGTCTATATCTCTTGATGCATTGTGTACCTCGTATTTCTTGATGTATTATGTATCTTATATCTGTTGATATATTATGTATCTTATGTCTATTGATGTATTATGAATCTTATATTTCTTGATGTATTGTGTATCTTATATCTCTTGATGTATTATGTATCTTATGTCTTTTGATGTATTATGTATCTTATATTTCTTGATGTATTATGTATCTTATATTTCTTGATGTATTGTGTACCTTATATCTTTTAATGTATTACGTATCTTATATTTCTTGTTGTATTATGTATCTTATATCTCTTGATGTACCTCACATATCTTGATGTATTATTATGAACTTTCTATGCTGACGTTTGAAAATACGTACTGTTTGAACCAAACCATTATTTGACACGCGTATGGCAGGAAACTAAGAGATGGCGTAGGGTTGGTGAGAATGTGTCAGAGAACTAATCCAGGGTGTATAACCGTCATCCCGTAAAGTGAGAACAACAATAATTATTGGGAGCATATATTTTCACACCTATATAGAACCAGTTACACAGTTTGGTGGCACCCTTTGTTGGCTAGGTGACAACATGAGCACTGCGTGCATGCACTAAATACAATTGTTACTGGGAGTTTTCTAGGTCTTGATTTGTCCGTCTGTGTGTATTATATATACATGTACTTCTGGATCTAAAAGAGGCAGTAAACTCCAAATTAAGATGCAAAGCAAATTCTGTGCATTTATTGTAACTCAAAGATGATATGAATTAATTTGTTGTTTTTTTTTTGGACAGATAATCTTGCTTGTTTTAAAATTACCACAAATTAGAACCGTTCGTCGTTACACGCCTGACTGAACTGTACAATGACCGAAATAAACCACCTCACCTTATCCATAAATTAATGTATGTGTTTATGCTTGTGTATGCAGTGACATTGCTGTACACGCTTTATTCGGTGTTCTTAATCTACGATCGGTATGAAGTAATTATTATTATTATTATTATTATTATTATTATTATTATTATTATTATTATTATTATTATCATCGTCGTCGTCATCATCATCGTCATTATCATCATTTATCGGTCTAAAATAGCATACATTTATAATTATTGGTCAGACGTTTCGGGTGTTTACAAAGCAAATGGCATTGAAGCTGTACAAAACATCATTTTAGAGATGGACTCACTTTGGAATTATATTTAAAAAACATTCCAAAGTGAATTAGCGCCGATTCTTGAAGAACTATATAATAACATTTATGTACGATACGACACAGTAAAATTCCACGAGGGAGGGTTTGATAATAATAATATACATGGGGAAAGGAGATAGGGAAGATCTGAAAAACTGGAGGCCCATCTCCCTCCTAAATAATGACTGTAAAATGCTAACAGAGTTCACAAATACACGAATGATATTATAAACATAGATCAATCATGTGTGTGTGTGTGTGTGTGTGTGTGTGTGTGTGTGTGAGGAATATCTAAAACAACATTTTAATTATCAGAACAATATTTGACTTTTTAAATAAAAGAGTTTAGAAAGGTGCCATGATACTTTTATACAAAAATCGATTGATTGAACATAATTTCATTTAGAAAATACTAGAAAATATTTTCTATGTACATATAATTGTATTCCAAAATTGGACCAAACTCTGTACAACATAATAACTGCATGTGTACAGGTCAATGGGACTGTTACGGATAAATTCGACATACAAAGATCGACGAGACAGGGATGTCCATTATTAGTGTTATTAATTATAATAACATTGAAATTCTAAGTATCAAAATAAGAAGCAACCAGAAAGTTTGGGTATAAAAATCCGAAACTTAAACTACGATTTCAAAATGCTCCAGCACGCATTTGAAAACGTTATCAGGGACCCAAATTCCTTTATATACCTAGAAAAGGAATGCGAATCGTTCGGAAAAACATCTGGGTCAAAAAGTAATCATGACAAAACGAAGATACTAAAAATAGGAAATTGGAGGAAAAGTCACCCTGGATTACCCCCCTCCCTTGAATAAAAAGAAAATAAGAAATACAGTTAAGGAGGAACATATTGAGGTACATTGGGATAGGGTATGGAGGAGGCATTGGACCAACATCGGCTCCTCTAAAATACAAAGTATAATCTTAAAATGTTTATATAATTGTTGTTTAATAGGTGAAGTAGCCTTAAGAACGAGGGACGAGTAGAACTGCAGTGAAATGTCTCATGTGCAAGAACGCTTAACACCTCAAAATATCATGCCATCGCACAGTGGGACAAAAGGGAAAATGATAGATTACAACTTATAATAGAAATATACAAAAAGAAAGATATCGAAGGAATACCATTTTATATTCAGATGGAAATTTTGATTGAAAAAAATTAATAATGAAAAAAACTGACTATATAACAAAAACAAATATGGCCTATGATTAAGTAGTAACAATTTTTAAAAAAATTTAATATCAGGACTTCAGTTCAGACAGGCAAACAAAACATGGAAATAAATGATACTTAAACAGCTTCTTCAATGCCTCTAGCTCTAACATGATACTATTACCATGGAAAAAGTTAGATCTACGTAAATGACCATTGCACGTCAAATGGGGATTAGATGGGGGTTTTGGTTTGCAGCCCACGTTGGGGCGCAATCCGCGATATGCGGACTGGAGCCCCGACTTCATCTAATGCTCCAGGACGACGGAATATGGGGAGGATTTCTTTCTTCATAATAATTGGTCATAAGATGTCAAGGGGAAAGGGGGCATCAGTTTGCAACCCGCGTGGGGGCGTGTTCCGCGAAATGCGGGCTGGAGCTTCAACTTTAACTCCCATCTCAGGAATCGATTATGAGCATCTATAATAGAAGCACATCCAGTGCCACAAACTTATAAAGAAACTTAATACAAATCAGACCCAATTTCCCCCTCTCCCCCCCCCCCCCCCCGATCCAATTATTATTTTAAAAGAGGGAGCAAAGAATCTGCATTTGGGCGAAGTATGGGCATAGACGTCACATGGCTGTGTCACATGGCGCTACGTGAAGTGCACAAACCTGGAAAAGACTCCCTAAACAACTCACATGTAGGACATAGACAAACAATACAAAAACACGGGGATAGGACCCGAACTAACACGACCAATTTGAACTTTTCTAATATCAATCTATTCTCATTTTTACAAAATAATAAATACTGAAATTTGACAAAGCGGATATTCTTATACATACATATACAGCATACACACAATATAGCAAGTAAACACAACACTCAAGGACTTAGGGGACCTCTAGTATAGGCCACTTTAAATGAAAGGGGAGGGAATTCGAATTGGGTAATTGAAACCCAATTCAGATGAACGACCCTTTAGATAACACTAGTCACTGTAAATACACCATACAAAACTTTAACTTCAAATAAATTTTTTGATCTAAACTATTTTTCTAATATAAAACACACTAATACATGTAAAAGGGGTACATGTACACATAAAACACCTTTTTTTTTGGGGGGGGGGGGAATGAGTGTGTGTATCTGGTCCCGGCCCCCAGTTGTATTTATATACTGAATACATGAACGTCTTTTATACATCACATCCTGATTATTTAAAAGAGCAGTTTATGTCAGATAGCTTTATTTTAAAAAGTCATGTATATAAGTCTTAACTTTCGTTAGACTGGAAGTAGGGTGAAATTTGTGATAAAATCTAGACAATGGAAACGTTTTAGAAAACAAAAGGGGTTTCCAAATATGCAGTCGACACAGTTGAGAAAAGACATTTTGCATGGAGAGCTTTGGAACAATCACAGTAATCTCCTATTGAATCAAAGATATCATATAACCATTAGCAATATCTTGAACATGCTATGGAAGATTTCTGCCGACAAAGATTTGCTGATTTCCTTGACAATTAGATAAAAGATAGTTGCTATGCAAGTTTATAACTGCTGAATGATTGCTGACTGAGATAGAAATAAGATGCCACAGCAGCACTATGCCGTATTGGTACTGAAGCATACCACTAAAATATAAAGATGGGAAGATAAGAACTGAGACCTAAAGATTAAGGTCAGGGTCACTCATTAGGTACCTAAATGCCACAAATCTTTAGAGTGGGCCGCGAACCAAATATGCTGGCAAGAAACATTTCAAATGGCTACTGATTTCAAAAGTATAAGGAAAAAAGTTATGGAAAGGTGATGCTATTACTATTGTGCCTTCAGGACATGCGCAACGCATTATACTGTCTGAAATTGATATTCCAATACACTTCAATAACCAGTTTAATGACAACACGTTAGCTTCCGGTGACTTAACGGTTAGAGCGTCCGCCTCGGATGCGAGAGGTCGCAGGTTAGAGCTACGGCCGAGTCACACTAAAGACATAAAAACGGTACTAACAGCTGCCTCGTTTGGCTCTCAGCATTAAGTGGCTAGTGTTAGGACTGGTCGGCTTGGTGTCAGGATAGTGACTGGCTAGGACATAATGCTACATGTCTGCGGCATGATGCCCCAGTGCTAGACATCACTATAGCGATATGACTGAACAATTGTTAAAGCTACGATAAAAATCCAAACCCCTCTCACACACACACACACACACACACACACACACACACACACACACACTATCGCGCGTTAGCTTCAAAGTTATCAACTCCTAAAAAAAGAATTGTCTCCCTAGCAGAAGAAATTCTTTGACAATAACAATGATTCGGAAAAGAGTAAAAACATGTACATATTATTGTCATAGCTTCAATACATATAGATACAGGTAGTTTCGTTTATTTCGTTCCTTTCTTTATTTCATTTTAGGTGATTAAATTACTGTTGTCTTTAATCATAAAGAATGTATTTGTTTCGTTATGTACATCATCAAGTGGCACTTTCTATTATCAGTCTTGCATTTGCAGAAACGATGGACTGATTATACCGATGTAAACGAAAAAGTCCTTATCAGATGGGGTTTAGATAGTGTTTTACATCAATAAAATCACATCACGGATTCTGATAGTATGATGTTTAAAAATATTTGTATTGTACAAAGCACACGTGTCGCATTAGAAAACATTCAAGCTTCAAACAGTTAATTTTACATGACGCTTTCGAACGCTAACATGAGTTTTCATCACTGTATCTAATATAATACTGCTACCATGAATCTTGAAATCTGTCTATTTTCAATTCTTATAATCGAAAAACGTTTAACATTTCACTTCGAATTATTGTGTGCTTTTGTTATTCATTTACGAAATACACAATGGCTTCAGTATACTGTTGTCAAAATAGAAAGCTTCGATAAGTCTTTTTAATATCAATAGCTGATTTTTTTTTATAAAAAAAAGGCTGTGTCACTTTCTCCAATTCTTCCTATAAAAAAGACTTACGATCGGTGAAGAAACATCAAGTGGAAGACTTGTCAAAGTTTAATCATCTCCTGTGTCAACAATTCTTTCCCAAGCGATGTAGCTATGAAGTTTGGAATTTCATTTGCATAAATGTCTGGGACGTCTTTTGGGGAGGGCAAGGGATTTGCGTGTGCTGTAAAATTGATGTAGTCTATATAGGAAAATTAACAAGCCCATCAAGCCCCACCCCCACCCCAAAAATAAAAAAATAATAATTGAAATGACGTCTCTGATACTTGTCATTGAGTGTGCAATTTATTCCGAAGTAATATTTTCAGATTCGAGATAAATCTTATCACCTTGTATATCATTAAAGTTTTTACAATGTTAATTATAAAATCCTATGGAAGCGCTCAGTGATGTCATGAAATGCTGATCATTTAGTTTCTAAATGGAAAGTGGTATTTTAAACTTCTTTCCATATAAAATAGGGTCCCCGAGTAGTTTAAAGAGCACACCGTTCCGGATCACTGCCATCTCACCACAGTCTGCGTGGGTTCGAATCTCAGACTTGACAAACATTCCAGACGCACTATGGTCCCTATCATGTTCCACTGAAGATCTCAACCCATTGTTGTAACACATTTTAATGTATAAATATAAAATGCAAAATATTTGTCTAGATCGGGGCGCAATTGAAATTCATACAATAGAATTTAAAAGAAACATTTTTAAAAATACTTTTTTAAAACATGTTTTAATAGGCACTGATCACATATTTACTCGTATATAAAGATAGCACTATTATCCAACAAATTAGGACTAAAGACATGCTCGATGTATTAATGCTCATCGCCAAGCAGGTATGTATGTATGTATGTATGTATGTATGTATGTATGTATGTATGTATGTATGTATGTATGTATGTATGTATGTATGTATGTATGTATGTATGTATGTATGTATGTAAGTATGTATGTAAGTATGTATGTATGTATGTATGTATGTATGTAAGTATGTATGTATGTATGTATGTATGTATGTATGTATGTATGTATGTATGTATGTATGTATGTATGTATGTATGTATGTATATGTGCGTGTGTGTGTGCGTGTGTGCGTGTATGTATGCGTGTGTGTATGTATGTACGTATGTATGTATGTGTAGAGTTTGTTCACCATGGTAAAAGTGGTCATTTGTTGTGTGTACAGTACTCACACCTAATACAGCTAACAATTAGTAATATTTTATTATAATACGTAATAAATATTATATAAATGTAACAAATGAATTGATCCATTTCCCTATTTTCACCCTGATTCCTCTTTCTAAGTGAAAATATCTCATAAAGGTATGCCTGTATGTGGTGAGAAACTGTTTAAGTGAAATAAAGAAATCCCACCTATTTTTGACAATTATATCTCTGATGTATCCTGTAAGATAACGTCTCAGATTATTTGTTGATATTTATGTGCGACATATTTTACGACATGGCAGAATGAATTTGTAACTGAACCTATCTTAATTGGACATAACAAGGAAGAGATGCCTGCCACCAGTGAGTGACTTGCGGTCATATCAAGAAAGAAAGAAAGCATGATCATCTACATCGTTAAGTGGTCATCTGGATAAACGAGTTGTCGGCTTCTACGAATCACCAGTGTATATTTGAATGACAGATATAGATATATATATATCTGTATCAGATGTACTCGATTCATTCAAGATACACACAAGCATATACAGACACATTCACGCACATACATATTGCAAGCTTCTTAACCAATGTAAACAGCAAGGATAACAAAGTAATTACAGAGAAATTCTTCATCTGTACAAATAACCAATTTCTATAAACTGAACATTTTAATTAGATCATAGAGATAGGACATCTACTTCTTTGAATTAAATAAATAAAATAAATAAATATTAATTAATTTAATACTGTATTATTCACTTAGATAATAAAATAACGTACTAAATATACTTTTAAGTTAGAAACTGTTGAAAACAAACCAAAGATGCATGATAATTCGTAATAATAACTGCATCTGCATGTAACAGGTATATCAAAAGAACTGCAAAATACAACCTGTATGTACCACCTATTCAACAATTTAAAGATTAAGCACATGGCAAAATTATTCTAATGTATGGTCAGATGGAAATCTAGGATGGTCTCAACTTGTTTAAAAGCTATTTACCTGTTATTTTTTGCCAGTTCTATTCTATCTAACGTAAAATACGATTCAATTTCTACTTCTTCAATATTTTTGTAAATATATGCAAATTTATAAAACAAAACATTTATCTTTCAATTTTATTTCGAACATCTAAATAAATTAACGAGGACCAGCTGTTGTTGTTTATATTTGTTTTATTAACATTAATTTTGTCCAGTAGGGCGGAGCACTTGTAAATGACGGTCAATATTTGTTAAATGCTGACCATTGATTTGCTTTGTCCCTTTCAATGTCAAGCTTGATTTTGTAAAACAAATCCCACTTGAAAATCATAAAAATTTCGGTGATTGCTACTGACAACACTAAACATGTACTTAAAGTTTCGCTGATCATTCATTACTTAAACAGAGCGTATCCGTGTCCGTCAGCGTCCAGCTTAAAAAGGTCTGTTTCCCATACCGATCTGGTATCAAGGACGTACGGAATGCCACTTTTGATGGCAACTTATTTGCCACATGTAATCAAAGTAGTGTTCGAGCTGAAGATAAAATATTGAAAACTAAAACATTAAAACGACATATCGTCAATAAGCTATAGTGTTTATTGCGTCATAACGAAATAACGTCAAATGAACGATTGAGATTAAAGATGCCGAACCTCAAAGCAGATCATTTACATAAAACACAAATATCATGTTAAGAAACATTAATCTGAATATGTAACATTGACCTGGTTGTCACATTGATTTGGTTGTAATATTGATTTGGTTGTCATATTGATTTGGTTGTAATATTGACCTGGTTGTAACATTGATTTGGTTGTAACATTGACCTGGTTGTCATATTGATTTGGTTGTCATATTGATTTGGTTGTAATATTGATTTGGTTGTCATATTGATTTGGTTGTAATATTGATTTGGTTGTCATATTGATATGGTTGTAATATTGATTTGGTTGTAACATTGATTTGGTTGTAATATTGATTTGGTTGTCATATTGATTTGGTTGTAACATTGACCTGGTTGTCACATTGATTTGGTTGTCATATTGATTTGGTTGTAATATTGAACTGGTTGTAACATTGATTTGGTTGTAATATTGATTTGGTTGTAATACTGACCTGGTTGGAACATTAATTTGGTTGTAGTATTGATATGGTTGTAATATTGATTTGGTTGTAATATTGATTTGGTTGTCATATTGATTTGGTTGTAATACTGACCTGGTTGGAACATTAATTTGGTTGTAGTATTGATATGGTTGTAATATTGATTTGGTTGTAATATTGAACTGGTTGTAATATTGATTTGGTTGTCATATTGATTTGGTTGTAATATTGGACTGGTTGTAACATTGATTTGGTTGTAATATTGATTTGGTTGTAATATTGATTTGGTTGTAATATTGAACTGGTTGTAACATTGATTTGGTTGTAATATTGATTTGGTTGTAATACTGACCTGGTTGGAACATTAATTTGGTTGTAGTATTGATATGGTTGTAATATTGATTTGGTTGTAATATTGATTTGGTTGTAACATTGATTTGGTTGTAATATTGATTTGGTTGTCACATTGATTTGGTTGTCATATTGATTTGGTTGTAATATTGAACTGGTTGTAACATTGATTTGGTTGTAATATTGATTTGGTTGTAATACTGACCTGGTTGGAACATTAATTTGGTTGTAGTATTGATATGGTTGTAATATTGATTTGGTTGTAATATTGATTTGGTTGTCATATTGATTTGGTTGTAATACTGACCTGGTTGGAACATTAATTTGGTTGTAGTATTGATATGGTTGTAATATTGATTTGGTTGTAATATTGAACTGGTTGTAATATTGATTTGGTTGTAATACTGACCTGGTTGGAACATTAATTTGGTTGTAGTATTGATATGGTTGTAATATTGATTTGGTTGTAATATTGAACTGGTTGTAATATTGATTTGGTTGTCATATTGATTTGGTTGTAATATTGGACTGGTTGTAACATTGATTTGGTTGTAATATTGATTTGGTTGTAATATTGATTTGGTTGTAATATTGAACTGGTTGTAACATTGATTTGGTTGTAATATTGATTTGGTTGTAATACTGACCTGGTTGGAACATTAATTTGGTTGTAGTATTGATATGGTTGTAATATTGATTTGGTTGTAATATTGATTTGGTTGTAACATTGATTTGGTTGTAATATTGATTTGGTTGTCACATTGATTTGGTTGTCATATTGATTTGGTTGTAATATTGAACTGGTTGTAACATTGATTTGGTTGTAATATTGATTTGGTTGTAATACTGACCTGGTTGGAACATTAATTTGGTTGTAGTATTGATATGGTTGTAATATTGATTTGGTTGTAATATTGATTTGGTTGTCATATTGATTTGGTTGTAATACTGACCTGGTTGGAACATTAATTTGGTTGTAGTATTGATATGGTTGTAATATTGATTTGGTTGTAATATTGAACTGGTTGTAATATTGATTTGGTTGTCATATTGATTTGGTTGTAATATTGGACTGGTTGTAACATTGATTTGGTTGTAATATTGATTTGGTTGTAATATTGATTTGGTTGTAATATTGAACTGGTTGTAACATTGCTTTGGTTGTAATATTGATTTGGTTGTAATACTGACCTGGTTGGAACATTAATTTGGTTGTAGTATTGATATGGTTGTAATATTGATTTGGTTGTAATATTGATTTGGTTGTAACATTGATTTGGTTGTAATATTGATTTGGTTGTCACATTGATTTGGTTGTCATATTGATTTGGTTGTAATATTGAACTGGTTGTAACATTGATTTGGTTGTAATATTGATTTGGTTGTAATACTGACCTGGTTGGAACATTAATTTGGTTGTAGTATTGATATGGTTGTAATATTGATTTGGTTGTAATATTGATTTGGTTGTCATATTGATTTGGTTGTAATACTGACCTGGTTGGAACATTAATTTGGTTGTAGTATTGATATGGTTGTAATATTGATTTGGTTGTAATATTGAACTGGTTGTAATATTGATTTGGTTGTAATACTGACCTGGTTGGAACATTAATTTGGTTGTAGTATTGATATGGTTGTAATATTGATTTGGTTGTAATATTGAACTGGTTGTAATATTGATTTGGTTGTCATATTGATTTGGTTGTAATATTGGACTGGTTGTAACATTGATTTGGTTGTAATATTGATTTGGTTGTAATATTGATTTGGTTGTAATATTGAACTGGTTGTAACATTGATTTGGTTGTAATATTGATTTGGTTGTAATACTGACCTGGTTGGAACATTAATTTGGTTGTAGTATTGATATGGTTGTAATATTGATTTGGTTGTAATATTGATTTGGTTGTAACATTGATTTGGTTGTAATATTGATTTGGTTGTCACATTGATTTGGTTGTCATATTGATTTGGTTGTAATATTGAACTGGTTGTAACATTGATTTGGTTGTAATATTGATTTGGTTGTAATACTGACCTGGTTGGAACATTAATTTGGTTGTAGTATTGATATGGTTGTAATATTGATTTGGTTGTAATATTGATTTGGTTGTCATATTGATTTGGTTGTAATACTGACCTGGTTGGAACATTAATTTGGTTGTAGTATTGATATGGTTGTAATATTGATTTGGTTGTAATATTGAACTGGTTGTAATATTGATTTGGTTGTCATATTGATTTGGTTGTAATATTGGACTGGTTGTAACATTGATTTGGTTGTAATATTGATTTGGTTGTAATATTGATTTGGTTGTAATATTGAACTGGTTGTAACATTGATTTGGTTGTAATATTGATTTGGTTGTAATACTGACCTGGTTGGAACATTAATTTGGTTGTAGTATTGATATGGTTGTAATATTGATTTGGTTGTAATATTGATTTGGTTGTAACATTGATTTGGTTGTAATATTGATTTGGTTGTCACATTGATTTGGTTGTAATATTGATTTGGTTGTAATATTGAACTGGTTGTAACATTGATTTGGTTGTAATATTGACCTGGTTGTAATATTGACTTGGTTGTAACATTAATTTGGCTGTAGTATTGATATGGTTGTAATATTGATTTGGTTGTAATATTGATTTGGTTGTAACATTGATTTGGTTGTAATATTGATTTGGTTGTAACATTGATTTGGTTGTAATATTGATTTGTTTGCAATATTGACCTGGTTGTAACATTGATTTGGTTGTAATATTGACCTGGTTGTAACACTGATTTGGTTGTAATATTGATTTGGTTGTAACATTGATTTGGTTGTAATATTGATTTGCTTGTAATTTTGACCTGGTTGTAACGTTGATTTGGTTGTAACATTGATTTGGTTGAAACATTGATTTGGTTGTAATATTGATTTGGTTGTAATATTGATTTGGTTGTAACATTGATTTGGTTGTAATATTGATTCGGTTGTAACATTGATTTTGTTGTAATATTGACCTGGTTGTAACATTAATTTGGTTGTGATATTAATATGGTTGTAATATTGATCTGATTGTAATATGATTTAGTTATAACATTAATCTGTTTGTAAAATCGATTAACATTGATTTGGTTATAAATTGATTTGATTGTTATATTGAGTTGGTTGTAATAATTTGGTTGTAATATTGATTTGTCTGTAATATTGATTTAGTTTTTATATTGATTTAGATGTAATTTTGTTTTGGCTGTATTAATTTGATTGTAATTTTGATTCGGTTGTAATAACGTGGTTGTAATATTTATTTGGTTATACCATTGATCTGGTTCTAATATTGATTTGATTGTAATATTGATTTGGCTATAACATTGATTTGGTTCTAACACTGATTTGGATGTAGTATTGATTTGGCTGTAATACTGATCTGGTCATAACATTCATTTGGTTGTATAATTGATTTGGTAATGATATTGTTTGGGATATAATATTTATTTGGTTGTAATAGTGATTTAGTTGCAGTATTGCTTTGACTATAACATTGATTTGTTTATAACATTGAGTTGGTTATAACATTGATTTATTTATAACATTGATTTGTTTATAACATTGATTTGGTTATAACATTGATTGTGTTATAAAATTTATTTGGATATAATATTGATTTGGATAAAACATCGATTTGTATATAATATTGATTTGGATATAATACTGATTTGGTTTCAATACTTATTTGGTTATAACTTTGATTTGGTTATAATAATGATTTGGCTATAACATTGCTTTGGATATAATATTGACATGGATATAATATTTATTTGAATATAACATGGATATGGATATAACATTGATTTGGATATAATATTGATTTGCATATGGTATTGATATGGATATAATATTGATTTGCATATGATCTTGATTTGGATGTAATATTGATATGGATGTAATATTGATATGGATATAATATCGGTATGGATGTAATATTGATTTGGATATGATATTGATATGGATATAATATTGATTTGGATATGATATTGATTTGGATATAATATTGGTATGGATGTAATATTGATTTGGATATAATATTGGTATGGATGTAATATTGATTTGGATATGATATTGATTTGGATATGATATTGATTTGGATATAATATTGATTTGGATATGATACTGATTTGGATATGATATTGATTTTATATATAATATTGATTTGGATATAATACTGATTTGGATATAATACTGATTTGGATATAATACTGATTTGGATATAATATTGATTTGGATATAATATTGATTTGGATATGATATTGATATGGATATAATATTGATTTGGATATAATATTGATTTGGATATGGTATTGATATGGATATGATATTGATATGGATATAATATTGATTTGGATATAATATTGATTTGCATTTCTAGTTTCGCGCCTGATACTCAGATGCAGCAAGTGTAAGGGTTAACTGTCGCCTGTAAACAACCAATGGATTTGTCTGGATTCTCTGATGATACTATCTTCAGCACGCACACAAACACGCACAGCACATACACATATACACGACCACGCACACATTTACACATGTACACGTACACACACGAACACACGCAAACATACGCTTTAAATAAGTTGTCCATCTTATGTGTTAAATATTGTAAATACAGTAAATGAATTAAAACGTAGGCATGGTAGTTTCTTTTTCAAACTGTGGATTCAGAACAAGCACGATCGAGTTGCTTCAAATCACAGAATCTTAATAATGACGAGTCATGGATTAAATGTGAATTTAATGGCTTTTTAATGGCAGTAATGATATGCAAACGCATGTGGTCAACATGCTAAGACGGCTTTCGATGTTGATGGTGTCTTGTTAATCGAGGAAATAAAGGACATTGGTAAGTCCCGATGCATTCCAAAATGACGTATTTATTAGAGCAGAATATTTTAGAGAAGTTGTAAGCGTCTTAATTGTATAACCAGGTTTAATTAGTGAATCAAAAAATGTTTGCTGATTGATTGGTGATAATTACCGAATAAGAAATATGTTAATTGACTGATCATATATCAATTCAAAATCACCCGGAAACATTAGGTGTTGATGCTTAATTAATGCACTTTGTACACAAAATATTTTAATTCAAAAGGCAATCAGAAATACGCACATAACCATATTTGAATCATCATTATTTACCTTGTGTGTGTGCGTATGTGTGTACGTGTGCGTGATGCGCACAGGTAACAATCTATCTGAATTTTTTTGGTGGTATCTATGTAGACATTATCCGATAATAATTAGATTTTGACGTTTTGTACTGCACTATTCGTATAAATATTATTCATTAAAATAACTTGTTCATTCAAGTATGATTGCAATGAATCTGGGAGTATGAATGAGAAAATACCGTATATGCTCGCCTAGAAATCGATTCAAACTGTAAAGTTAAAGACCTTGATCTGCCGTCGCATCATGCATCTGCACATCAGTTACTATGACGATTATTTGACTGATTACTGCTAAGAAACTGCAAAGACTCAGATGTGCAGGCGTATTATGCGACGCCGATCTGGGTATGTTCAGTTTGCAGTTGGACTCGTTTAATAAACGAGTACAACAGTAAATTGTTACGAGTGCCAATGGTAAATTAAAATTAACTATGGATACGAACAGGAATGTTTGTTAAACTATTTTTTGTGGACGATTAATGTGAGAGAACGTCAAACAAAGAAAAAAAGGTTAAAATGTTGGATGTATCCTAGCAACATGGTTAAATCATATGTGTACCTGTACCAAAGACAGTTAGCTTTTTTTTTAAAACGACGAGAGCAACAAACTTATTGAAAGCCAATTCTGCGGTTGTAAATGTTTTAAGACGTTTTGAGTGTTGTTAGAAGTCGTGAATGTTGTTAGAAGTTGTGAATGTTTCTGTAAATTTATTTACAAGTTATGAGTGTTGTTATAAGTCTTCCGATTTGTTAGAAGTTGAGAGTGTCGTTGTGAGTGTTGTTCGAAACTGCGAGAGTTGCTAGACGTTGTGAATATTGTCAGAGGGTGTGAGTTGTTAGAGGTTGAGTGATGTTGGACTTTCTATAATTTTTCTTTAATTAAAAATATTTATTCTGAAAACTGCAATAAAATACATGTTTTTGCACTAGTGATCCAACAGGAGAGAATGAGATAGAGATCTGTTTACATCATGAAAGTTAAAAATTCTCTTTGCCATATAAAAACTAATTAACATTTAATTATTCCTATGACAATTGATGATTTGATGCTTAATTTGCAGTAAGAGTTATTTCCCCTATCGTATGATTTTTAAGGCTTTGTACAGTTAAATCCCTTATATCATACTATTGGATGATGGGCTGCAGCGAACGCCATACATCGGAGTATATAAGGTGTATACGTATGACTCGCCCTCCCCCACACCCCTCATATTAATAAACCTGTTAATTTAAGACCTTAATTATGTTCTCTCTCTCTCTCTCTCTCTCTCTCTCTCTCTCTCTCTCTCTCTCTCTCTCTCTCTCTCTCTCTCTCTCTCTCACACACACACACACACAATCAGAGGAGCGGTGTACAAGGATCAAACCATTTGGTATGATAGACTGTCTATATGACTAGTGTTAAGTTGTAGAAGATTGTGGTTTTCTTGTGGTTATGTGGTTTTCTTGTGGTTATGTGGTTTTGTTTTGGTTATGTGGTTTTCTTGTGGTTATGTGGTTTTCTTGTGGTTATGTGGTTTTCTTGTGGTTATGTGGTTTTCTTGTGGTTATGTGGTTTTGTTTTGGTTATGTGGTTTTGTTTTGGTTATGTGGTTTTGTTTTGGTTATGTGGTTTTGTTTTGGTTATGTGGTTTTCTTGTGGTTATGTGGTTTTGTTTTGGTTATGTGGTTTTCTTGTGGTTATGTGGTTTTCTTGTGGTTATGTGGTTTTCTTGTGGTTATGTGGTTTTGTTTTGGTTATGTGGTTTTGTTTTGGTTATGTGGTTTTGTTTTGGTTATGTGGTTTTGTTTTGGTTATGTGGTTTTCTTGTGGTTATGTGGTTTTCTTGTGGTTATGTGGTTTTCTTGTGGTTATGTGGTTTTCTTGTGGTTATGTGGTTTTGTTTTGGTTATGTGGTTTTCTTGTGGTTATGTGGTTTTCTTGTGGTTATGTGGTTTTCTTGTGGTTATGTGGTTTTGTTTTGGTTATGTGGTTTTCTTGTGGTTATGTGGTTTTCTTGTGGTTATGTGGTTTTGTTTTGGTTATGTGGTTTTGTTTTGGTTATGTGGTTTTGTTTTGGTTATGTGGTTTTGTTTTGGTTATGTGGTTTTCTTGTGGTTATGTGGTTTTCTTGTGGTTATGTGGTTTTCTTGTGGTTATGTGGTTTTGTTTTGGTTATGTGGTTTTCTTGTGGTTATGTGGTTTTGTTTTGGTTATGTGGTTTTCTTGTGGTTATGTGGTTTTGTTTTGGTTATGTGGTTTTCTTGTGGTTATGTGGTTTTCTTGTGGTTATGTGGTTTTGTTTTGGTTATGTGGTTTTGTTTTGGTTATGTGGTTTTGTTTTGGTTATGTGGTTTTCTTGTGGTTATGTGGTTTTCTTGTGGTTATGTGGTTTTCTTGTGGTTATGTGGTTTTCTTGTGGTTATGTGGTTTTGTTTTGGTTATGTGGTTTTGTTTTGGTTATGTGGTTTTCTTGTGGTTATGTGGTTTTCTTGTGGTTATGTGGTTTTCTTGTGGTTATGTGGTTTTGTTTTGGTTATGTGGTTTTGTTTTGGTTATGTGGTTTGTTTTGGTTATGTGGTTTTGTTTTGGTTATGTGGGTTTGTTTTGGTTATGTGGTTTGTTTTGGTTATGTGGTTTTGTTTTGTTATGTGGTTTTGTTTTGGTTATGTGGTTTGTTTTGGTTATGTGGTTTTGTTTTTGTTATGTGGGTTTAATGCTGTTTTCTAGCATGTGATAATAGAGAAATACAGAGGGACCGGTATAATTTTGTGGAGGAAGAACTTACTGATGTTTAATGAGGTGGTTGTTCGGCCGAACCCTCTCTAAATTGGGAGAGGATCTTTCGTGTCGTAAGATTTATGAAGAAAGTGGCTGATCTACTATGGCAGATAGACAAACATTTCATTATCTACTGTGTCACTTTCATAAATTTATATACTAATAATAAGTATAACCTTTTTACAACACTCTTCTACTATTAGTCTATTGTTCACTCACTCCCAGATTCACTAAAAGGTGAAAGTAGATATTAGGTCTTGAGAATTAAAAGGTCAGAGGCCAAGACAACACAACTGGCTGCACATGCCTGCACCTGGGGGGGGGGGGGGGGAGGGGCAACCACGTCACTTGTCAGGGGCCCGAGCTAGATAGGCACATATACGCACATATTTGAAACACGAAAGGGGCCCGAACTCTGTCAGCTGCCTGGGGCCCAGAATTCCCTAGGTGCGGGCCTGGGCTGCTCATTGTATTGTTGTTGGTAACATGAAATTGTCTTTTACCGAAATAACTAGTGATTTAGACGATGAATTATATTTTAATTTTTTTGAGAGATAATCCATTGTGTGATTGTGGCGATGATATAGAAAATACATACCATTACACATTTACTACAAATACAATATTGAACAGGGAAGAACCACCAACTCCCTTGAAACTACTCACAAACTTTCTCACACACCAACGTTACCTGAACCGAGACTCTTACGCACCTAGACAAATTCAGATGTCAGTAATCTGTAACGGCGAACGTCTTAAACCATTTGGCCACTCAGAGACCCGTTTGTGCAAAGAAGTCAGACAATTTCCTATGACGTGTCATTTATGCCAGTACTTATTTGTTTATTGCAAACTTAGTACTTTTAATTAAAACTGATTAAGAACAGGACCTATTTTTGCGATGTAGAAATTGTCGTCGTACATAAGTGGATGTACTCAATGACTTAATTTAGCTGCCATTCGTGATGAATAAAAAATCTGCAATAAAATTCGCTAAATAATTCAAAATGTTAAAATACGATGTAAACTTAGCTTAAATACTTGAGCAACTAAACAACACGTGCATCAAATGGCGAAATGTCACGTGATATGAATATGGCCGCATCCACAACAATTGTAATGGGAACGTCTATAGACCAATATATCCAATAATCTGATTACACAAAATAAATAAATGGAATGGGAATAGCAGTGGGAAACAATGTCTGTTAGGAAATTGACTGACATCAACTGATTCTCATAATCTCTGATTGTCACATTGCATTTCCGGCTTGTCATCTTAACAGTTTGAATTGCTCACGTAGCTAATGTGTCGCAAGGTAATCTGTCTGACGAATACATCGAAAATTTGCATATGGAACTATAAATTTTGATTTTTCTTTTTAAAAATGGTTTTCGTTCTTTTCTAGAGCAGTATTTTGTACAACTCCTTCTTTGCGGGGAATTTTATAGGCCATGTTGGTTTTCACTTCTTTCATGAGATAAAACATAAAATACGATGGGCCTGCTTTGTTATTACTCCTTATACGAAGAACTACATCTAATATGGATTTTATCTGTGAATGAATTGATTGTTTGTAATTTGGAAATAACCAAACATGAAGCAGACACCTTCCACAAAGAACTCAAAATATACAGATGCATTGCCATTTGAATGTTTATCTTTCGATAAACATTCAATATATTGAATTTGATTTTCGTTACACCGATTAAGAATGATTAAATTAATGTTATTTATATGTTACTATTGTATCCTTCAAAACATAAGTCTTTAAATGCATGGTTTGTTTGGATGATCCGTTTTAAATCGGATGTCACTGGTTCGAACCCCGGCCGAGTTATATCAAAGACTTATACAAATGGTATTTGCAGCTCACCATTAACTCTTTAACCCCTGGAGGTTTTTGTTATTTTCGCAATAAAATGTGAGTAGGAAACACATTTTTTGGGCTATTTCTGAATACATCCCAATACATCGACTTCCAAGCGACTTTCCATTAGCCTAATGCTTAGATGTTTTAGAAACACTGTTTTCCATTGGTTATTTTACTTAACGGACTCATCATTTTCGCATGGAGACCGCTCTTTATTCAAAATGCCCAACTTATGCTAAATTTTTCACAGGTTCATCTATCTTTGGGCAGTTCAGACCGGTCTGCCTTATGAGGCCAAAAAGTATAAAATCTGGACACAACATTGGATTCCGACTACGGGTGAAAACAAAACGGGTCCAAAAACTAGGTTTTCCCTATTTATTTGGTAGCGCTAAAACGTCCAGATTATTTTGTATCATTGTAGAGCTATACAGCTTTCTATAATACCACCCACTGTAATGTATCGTACATGACCTTGACATTACAGAGCTTGAGGGTAGGCTACTACCTCATGCCTCGTAAACGCGGCGCCGGGGTTTAATGTGTAAAGAAGTTAGTGTTAGGACTAGTCAGCCCGATGTCAGGATAATGTAACTGTGTGGGACATGATCCTACATGTCTGTGGCATGATGCCCAATGCTATACATCATTATAAACTGCCACACTGCAGATATCTAATCGATATAACTCAAATTCTTCAAGCTACTTTAGACACACACACACACACACACACACGCATGCACGCAAACACACACACACACTCTCTCTCTCTCTCTCTCTCTCTCTCTCTCTCTCTCACACACACACACACACACACACACACACACACACTCTCTCTCTCACGCTCGAACACACACACACACTGTCTCTGTCTCTGTGACACACAGTCACACACACACACACACACACACACACACACACACACACACACACACACACACACATGATTGAATTCCGTCAATCGAGAGTTCCTGAGCGGAGTTTGATTAAACTTAATAGTTCTGCTCTTGCCAATCAAATATCAGATGAATATGATTATATGCAATATTTCAAAATGTTAGTGAGATTTTATGGCATCCGAATGGCTCTAAGAGTCACATGATCTTAAAGTCTACATTTCTAATTCGTGATATCTTAAAATTCAGGCATGGCATGTTCGGTAAAGTCATCAAGATCTCAGACGACTATGACTCAAGATCTCAGACGACTATGACTCAAAGCTACATTTATCATTATAAATACATGATCAGAGTTTGATCGGACAAGTGCGTGTGCTAACATGATACTACCTTATATTGTGAATACATGATTAAAGTGTGTTTGGACATATGCGTGTGCTAACAAGCTAATACATTATATTGTGAATACATGATTAAAGTGTGATCGGACATATGCGTGTGCTAACAAGCTAATACATTATATTGTGAATACATGATTAAAGTGTGATCGGACATATGCGTGTGCTAACAAGCTAATACATTATATTGTGAATACATGATTAAAGTGTGATCGGACATATGCGTGTGCTAACAAGCTAATACATTATATTGTGAATACATGATTAAAGTGTGATCGGACATATGCGTGTGCTAACAAGCTAATACATTATATTGTGAATACATGATTAAAGTGTGATCGGACATATGCGTGTGCTAACAAGCTAATACATTATATTGTGAATACATGATTAAAGTGTGATCGGACATATGCGTGTGCTAACAAGCTAATACATTATATTGTGAATACATGATTAAAGTGTGATCGGACATATGCGTGTGCTAACAAGCTAATATTTTATATTGTGAATACATGATTAAAGTGTGATCGGACATATGCGTGTACTAACAAGCTAATACATTATATTGTGAATACATGATTAAAGTCTGATCGGACATATGCGTGTACTAACAAGCTAGTACATTATATTGTGAATACATGATTAAAGTGTGATCGGACATATGCGTGTGCTAACATGGGACTATCTTATATTGTGAATACATGATTAAAGTGTGATCGGACATGTGCGTGTGCTAGCACGCTAATATATTATATTGTGAATACATGCTCAAAGTTTGATCGGACATCACGGACATGTGCGTGTGCTAAGATAGAGAAGAAGTCAGAGTATTGCTTATGTGCTGCTGTATATAATTCACATCAGCAAAGGGACATGTAATCTGATTTTCTTCGCGATTTGACTGGCTTAGAACTATTTCTTTCCAGATTTTGATGAATCTTGGCATGTAAACTTATATCAAATCTCAAATGAGATTCACTAAGAGCGAAGTCTTTACATAGGTATGAATTCATCTGGCATTTGGTTAACTGTTTAAGTTTTAAAAAATAAAGCTGTCTTTGTATGTCGTTAGAATGAAGAAAAATTTAAAGAAAAAAAAGTTATCCGCCCTTGAAATAAGATAAATTTGCGTTGTCATTGACTGTTAAATTGAGGGAAATTCAGAAGATATTCTGATAAGCACTATAATATTTGCTTCGTTCAAATGGATTTCGTGCAAGATATATTTCACACAAAGATTCCCGGTAGTTTACGGGCAAACTCGTAAATATCACGTAATCATCTACTGGTTGAACTAGCAATACACGTCATCACCCCACATTTTTGCGGGGAAAGTATTTTATGGTTATTATTTAGGAATTAGAGAACATTATCAGGTCCATCGTTTATTTATCATTTTGTTGTCACAATTACAAGAGATTACAACTTTGATACAATGGACAATATCAATAATCTCTGCTAATTTTAACTTTTCTTTTCCCATATAATAGATGTTTATAATTCTTTTGTTTCCCCATATCATAGATGTTGATAATTCTTTTCTTTTCTCATGTAACAGATGTTTATTATTCTTTTCTTTTCTCATATAACAGATGTTAATTATTCTTTTCTTTTCTCATATAACAGATGTTAATAATGATTATACAAGTGCAGAAAATGGTCAGTTCCACTGTTTAATTATCACTTGTTTTCAGTCGGTGATAACTCTGACAATGGGAATTATTTGTATGTTTGATGATTTGTTATAACACGCCTCGTCACAGAATAGAATTTAATAATTACAGAACAGGTAAGCGTGTAAATAGGAGATAACTTGAAATCGTTGTAGTCCTTGCTAGACATCCCATAGTCATATTATCACTCGATTACACGCCAAATATAGAGGAGGTTAGTACGCATTCTAAGAGAACTGAGCCAGTGAACATAATACCATATTCCAATAAGCTCATCTGAAAATCATGCTCGAACATTAGAACGTGTACTAATTAAATCATTTTAACAAGTGGGAAATGTATATAATATTACAAATATTGTCGTAAGAATGTGTGATAAAACATCCGAAAGAAGCTTGCAATCTAGGTCACAACAGCCTTGTGTGTGTGTCTGTATATATCTGTGAAAATTATATATATATATATATATATATATATATATATATATATATATATATATATATATATATATATATATATATTACGTTTATCATATATATATATATATATATATATATATATATATATATATATATATATATATATATATATATATATGTATATGTTTTATTTACAATCATTATTTTTCCACTTTATTTAATCTTTGGCATGTGAAGAAATATTTTAGCTGCACCTTTTATTTGGAGAGAGAGAGAGAGAGAGAGAGAGAGAGAGAGAGAGAGAGAGAGAGAGAGAGAGAGAGAGAGAGAACATAAGTAAGGTCTTAAATTAACAGGTTCATTAATATGAGGGGGGAAGGGCGAGTCATACGTATACACCTTATAAACTCTGAGAGAAAGAGATTAAACAGATTATCAGACTCTATCTATTATTTGTACAAAGACATCCAGGTATACCTGGTGTATTTTGTCGATAAATTTTGAAAATACATTTGATAAAATTTATTGGATGTTTATGCATAAAAAAAAAGGTTATGGCGGGATTCAATACTAAAATGAATGAAACTATTTCATAAGGGAGCTAATTCATTCATATTGCATATAAGTTTTTGTTAAATGTTAAACAAGATTGTTGACAAAGAGATCCAGTTTCTCCATGCATATTATTTTATTTTGCACAATAATTTTCTTGTTAAAATGCTAATAAAAAAATGAAAGGAAGCTGATAATACTCAAATTGCATTAGATTCTAGTGAAATATCTCGTACAGGTACATCAAAGGTGTTTCAAAAATGTATATAATGTTAAGAATAAAACTTAATGATTTCATTTGTTTATGATACTGATTTAAGACAGAGGGATTCTCAGTTGAATATATTGCATCAAGATTGGATACTAGATGATGCTAAAAGTTGTTTTTGTAATTGGACCGTACATGTATTATTTTAATGTAGTTAAAGTAAATATTTTATATGGACTAAGTCAGAACATTGGCTGATATCACCATTTAATATTCATACAAAATTTGATAAAATTATAATATTTGAAATTGACATCCCATACGTTATTTACTTTCACACGATTATAACCAAACATTTTATATACATGTATATAACAAATGTCGAGATCACCTTCAAAGTTTGAAATGTTGCATCATATTTTTATTACATATTTTAGAGCTGAAAAATTAATTTCAATGGCAAATCAGTTCAGTAGAAAATAATTGTACAATATATAATTTGATAAGTAGTTGGTAATTAATTACTTAATGAGTAAAGTTTAACGTCGATTTCTTTCAATTAACTATGTTACACGTATTATTTATGTAGTAATTGACACACACACACACACACACACACACACACACACACACACGTTACTTAACATTTGTCACATATCGTAATGTTAAGTTTAAAACGTATTTATATGTGCTAATTCGTGTGTTCGTACGTCTCTCTATATGCAATGTTTTCTTTCTCATTATTATTAGCACCCTTTTATTGACACAATCAAAATGAAGCATTTATTTAAACTGTAACATTGTAAACTCTGAATTCGTCGTGGACGTCTTCATTTATTGTACAAATGGCGTTCATGAATATCGACGAAATTAAATTCAGGACGAAATCTAGTATTTCTTGTAGACTGGATGCTAAGGTAAAAAGTGTAACCACATGAAATTTAATCCCCGCATAGTTCATAGCTTACTCCCAAGCCACGACATTTGATTCGCACGAATGTCCACATAATTGAATCCAGCACGAACTATATAGTATTGTCGATTTAATGATAAGGTAAACAGTGTGACACCATGAAATTTATTCCTCACATATATGCGTTTGCTTCCAAGCCGCGACATTTGAATCGCATGAATATTTATAATTGTACAGAATACAATAAAATGCAAAAAGCATAATTTAATAGCTGCAAGCTGTATCTTATTATTGAGTTTTAAAAAATGGTCAAAATTTGCCACATAATATCAACAAAGATTGATCTATATGATATAAATTGTGTCAACACAAGACGCTTGATTAGTTATCAAACTTTATTTTTCAAGAAAAACAAAATCACATCTCAACATAACAAAATATAGCAGAGGATCGACAATGTACAATGCATATGGCAAGAAAACTATGACGAGTTTAAGTAAAATGGAATGCCTTTCATGCGTGGAGGAGAATAAAGATCACGTTTGAAACATTAATTGTTTGGAAAATATTAATACTATAGTCACATGGTACTAATATTGGTCAAATAGGACAAGAGAATCTTTGTAAGGACATCTCGAATGTACACTAGTGATTGTTGGTTAGTTATCTGCCAAAGCGGAGACTGGGCAACTGGAGGGTGTCTTTTATTTCTCTTTCCCGGATATCGGACAGTAGAGCCTGAACCCTGGACATAAGGGCATCCATCTCACGCCTCTTGATGGGTGGAACTATAAAAAAAGTAAATAATGAAATAACACATACATACATACATACATACATACATACATACATACATACATACATACATACATACATACATACATACATACATACAACGGTGAGACGGACAGAGGGAGGAGCATATATATATGGATAAAAAGATTATAGGGTTGGGTAATGTATATATCGATTGCTTGTTAATCAATTAGATAGATCTAAAGAAAAGTGTGGCTTGATTTGATGAAATCGGAGCCAAGTGTTTTTACAAATGACACATCGATTCAGCAGACCCAGGTTAGTCTGGATGGACATCACGTCCGCTATTGCTAGATATGGAATACGTTGAATGCGTTGAAGTTAACCTACTATACATAGAAATCCCGGATATATTTCATTGTTGTAACATGAGTTAATACATGATGTCTGGATTCCATTACGTAGATAGGATGTCTGTCTATTGAGGTTACAAATTCGAGTCCTATTACTATCATCAAATCATACCACAGATGTTAAAATGTTGACTACACACATAATTTTAGCCCAAAGTTATGCATTCTAAATTTAGTTCATCGTTACATTTCGTCATTATTTGTGCTTACTACCTAAGAACTGTTTCATGAACAGTGTTTCACTGGGTGATTTCACCGTTATTTTTGTTTTCTTCAGATTTGTTCTTCAAGCTTCATCACATTTGACATTTCACACGTGCCTTTGCAAGCCTTTGATGTGACCATTTGACCAAGTTTTTAAGCACTGAAATACATTTCAATGACGTGAAAGGTAATCATAATCCGTTTTATTAAATTTAAATGTTGTTATGATTGATAGTAAAAGAGAAGATAATTATTCGCACCAGATTGCATCAATTACTTTTATATTATGTTACCTTGATGGGCGTCAGAGTTTGATTCACTGCTGATAATTCGTGCTAGTTCGTCTGGAGTTAGTAAATTATCATTCACAATCTCTCTAAATCTAAGTTTCTTAAGCATTTTGTTGAACTCTGAAACGAAAGACAACACAAGATGGTGTACAGGAAATTAAGTTCAGAATTTCTACTATGTCTTCACACACACACACACACACACACACACACACACACACACACACACACACTTCGGTCTCAGTGGAGAGTTTCGTATTTTGATACCTCCTTAATTATTAAATTAGAAGGAATGAGCTAAATTATCACAATCCTAGCATTTTTAAATGGACACATAAGTTAAGTCTGTAATGTCGTGGAAATGGGTTGACTTGTTGGTAACTGCCTATCACAGTTAGACTAGCACTGGAGATCAAATGCGTGATTTGGGCTGCAAATGGGCAGTCTACTTTGCTTACTTATTTACATGTGTCTGCTACAGAGGTAAATATCCGAAAATTCTCGATGGTTGAAGGGTGATGACAACTATGCTAATTTGCTACAGTATTAGTTAACTGTATTCATGTATAAGGCACATACTGATTCTTTTCGATTTCTTCCACAGGAAAATATTCAGGATAGCTCTTTCCTGTCAAAACTGAATGTAAAAAGGAGGGATGATGGCAGTGTTGGTTCAGTATAAAAGTTCCTAGTTGCATAAGGAATTAACTTTAATACCGCAGTCAGAATCTTACAAGTATCCTTTCAACATAAATAATTAGTTTTTATTTGTATCTTTAATGTAATATTATTATTATTGTTCTGCAATAGCTCATCGTTGGATGAAAATGTGACAAACAAACTGTCCGGTTAGACCTTAGACCTTAACTCCAAGAGGTCTCTGTCATTCTCTGATGAAGTGGGGAATCCTGTAAAAAATAATAGGACTAGGGATGAAATGGGGAATCCTTACAATAAGAATGGTACTATGGATGACGTGGTGAATCCTTACAATAAGAATGGGAATATGGATGACGTGGGGAATCCTTACAATAAGAATTGGACTGTGGATGACGTGGGGAATTCTAACAATAAGAATTTGACAGGGGATGAAATGGAGAATCCTTACAATAAGAATGGGACTAGGGATGAAGTGGGGAATCCATACAATAAGAATGGGACTAGTGATGGGGAATCCATACAAGAATGGGACTAGGGATGAAGTGGGGAATCCATACAATAAGAATGGGACTAGGAATGAAGTGGGGAATCCTTACAATAAGAATGGGACTAGGGATGAAGTGGGGAATCCATACAATAAGAATGGGACTAGTGATGAAGTGGGGAATCCATACAATAAGAATGGGACTAGGGATGAAGTGGGGAATCCATACAATAAGAATGGGACTAGGGATGAAGTGGGGAATCCATATAATAAGAATGGGACTAGTGATGGGAAATCCATACAAGAATGGGACTAGGGATGAAGTGGGGAATCCATACAATAAGAATGGGACTAGGAATGAAGTGGGGAATCCTTACAATAAGAATGGGACTAGGGATGAAGTGGGGAATCCATACAATAAGAATGGGACTAGGGATGAAGTGGGGAATCCATACAATAAGAATGGGACTAAGGATACAATGCAGACTCAAGTTTTGCAGTTTATTAAGTCTTAGACATGTAGGGTACAAAACATTTCAGGACTCAACTATCAGGTTCATCGCTTCCAAATGATAACTTAATATCACAGAGGTTGTCTGCAGTTGAACCAACATAACCGCAGGGAAAAAATCGGCGAGCGCTTGCTTGCAGAAGTCACGGTACTAATTCAGGTCCATGATATTAAAAATTCAATAACTTAACATTTTTGAGTGCTCATAATCTAGCCTATATTTATCAGTATTGATGAAACCTGGATGCCAGCTTTTGTGTAGAGAAAAGGATATGACCCGCGGCATTTTCTGGACCTGCATGTGTTTGAAACATGTGCTTTGAATTCCGCACCAAAGGAACCAGGTGCTAATTTTAGTAATGAGTGTTCTAACCTCAAGACTGTTAAAGGCTGAAATTCCATCAATAAAACAATGTCTCTGTTTTGTTCTCTCACTTGCAACTAGAATAAGCTCTCAGAAGATTCTTTTTCCTAAAATCTAAGTTACATTATTTACATTATTAACCAATCCTGGTCAGCAAAACCCATACATATTCTATTTTATAGACTGGTTATATATATATATATATATATATATATATATATATATATATATATATATATATATATATATATATTCTATTATCCACTTAAAAGACTAAATAGACATGCATACAACAAAGGATTTTTAAAAAAAAAACGAAACAACGGCACACGCTCACATTGTTGAATGGTTTTCAACAATTGATGCGAAATTATCGGTTGCACAAACATGATAAGTTTATTATCTGTAAAGCAGTCAACACATTACACAAACCATCACAAAAAATGAAGTATACGAATTGGTTACTTTCCCCATATCCACAATATACAAATTAACTATATAGGAGACAGTCCGTGTCCAGGTAGACATTTTGTTAAATTTTTGTTTTGAATATAAAAAATGTAAATTCCTTTCTTCTATCGTAAGCGATACGATGTCCATATTTGAACAAATCGAAACCCAAAGCGTACAAAATACGGATTTATAAAGAGATACGCAAATGATTTGCCTAATACCCTACTATACAAATACACACCAAATGGTATGCTCACCATCAGGAGCCATTCCAGATGCAATTCGTTCTTCTGGTGCAGCCCTCGGGAGGTTCCCGTCGTCGTTTGTCAACATTTCCAAGGGCACTCTAGGAAGAGAGTGCACGGAGCATGCGCAACAAGCCAGCAGGAAGCACAATGAAACCACTGGTACATTCATATTGGAATTCTAGAGGAGAAAAAAATACATTGCTATCGAACTGGATTCTTTTTTATTCAACCATGATTGAATGAATGAACGAATGAAAGATTACATAAATTAATGAAATACAATTTTATGAATCATGATTTAAGTTTTTATTTATTGTACGAGCACATTCATTATGTCATATGGAGAAATAGTCAAGGAACTTAGTTTCTATGGTGCGTGTCAAGGCGGTTACTATTTATGTTCTACTCACTTAACGATAAAGTATATTCCTACACAAAAACTGATATAAAATACAGAGCAAAAAACGAACAAATCTAACAATGGGAGAATGTAATGTAATATACTTGTTGCATAATGGTGTAATACGTGCTTAATTTGATCGAAGTGTAATACATTTTGCAATGGTTGTTGGTCTATATTATTTAGTTTATACGGCAGGTAAAGAAAAAAGGAATGTAAGCCAATGGGGGAGGGAGAAAGTATATTCATATAACATATATACGATGGGAAAATGTGGATTAACAGGGCATATGTAAGAGGAAAAACAAGGTCCATATATTTCGCTGTTAAATACTATAGTTTACCTCCCTTAAAACTCATAGGACCATGTTTGGACTTATGTAGTTTTCGTTTCTTTACGGCACAAAAGCAGTTAAAAGTTACTTCGTGTCAGGCTAAATACCGGAACTTGCTATGTCCAAGGACACACCATATCAGCCAGTCCGTGCTGATTTATTTAATGATGGGCATCGAAATTGTACTGTTCTTCTTGAAAGTTTTATTTCGGTTCATTGCTAGGAAAATTATTTAATAATTCCGATTATTGTTGGCGGTATTCTATATTTGCCGGATAATACACTAAATAAAACCTAAAGATAAATAGTCCAAACTTCATTATTTTCCAGCGGGCTGCGTATTTTTAAAAAGTCGGTTTCTAAGAATATTGCGGGAAAAACTGCCTTTCAATTGACACAGCCAGGCAGATTACCATACCGGGTTTGATCAGACAAGTGCTTTTTTTTAATATCTTCACTTTGACTCGATCACGTTTGCTATAAAAGAAAAATCATTGCTTCAAAAATGTTTCTAAAGTTTAATTAGTGATAAAATTTATTGTGCAACTTCGAGGTGAAAATTGGATGTTAGCATATCTGTAATTCTAACAAAAGAAGGTGATAAATAAATTCACGAATATGAATTTCATCCAGCAATGGGTTAAAACTCTTTCGTGTGATTGCTGAATCAAATTGAGAAGTAATGTAATATCAGCTGGGGACGAATTAGGCCTACCTGTCACCACTTACCAACCACCTGAAATGTTGGATTGAATATTGGCATGTTGCAATTTACAAGCCAGGAAACCCGAATACTGACAAATAAAATCAAAATAATCAACATTTGTAGGCCATCTGCAATGTTACTTTTTATGTGTAATAATGAGGCATGAATTAAATCATATAGTTGTCTCAATTATCAATCATGCGCTTGTGGCGTGTCAAGGAAATGAAATGTTTACGTGGAGTGCCCCGAAAGTTGAACCGCAGTTATGCTACTCTTGTCATTCCGAACAATGGAGGTTCATACAAATGCCCCGGGGGTGATGGAGACTATCTCCGCTAAAACATGCTTTTGAATTTCACATATCATCAGATTACTGTTTAATTTCACGGGTTTCTGAATTTCAAGAAATGCTTTTCACATGCTAAACGATGTAATAAAAACGGACAAACGGACCACTATCTGCATATTTTAGTTTCTAGGTGTGAGATTGTTATATGTAACAAACAAGGCATAAAATCATTAGAATGTATACAATTATAAACGTACTTCAGATTGCATACTAATTTTGACCTTCTTACAATAAATAGCCATTTGGGAATTCAAATATAATCTCCTAGAGATTTTTATCATTTTGTCAGACATATCTTGTATTTTGTTAAGAAACAAACCAGAAAACAAAACGTCTTTATTCTGTCAAAACCACTTCATAACTTTATAAACTAATTGAATAGCTCAGTGCCAATGTTCTCATAAGGTGACGGATACATTGTCCATTTCTGACGCGTGCTAAACGTTTGTTTGTTTGTTTTAGGGTTTAATGCCATTTTTCAGCACACGATAGACTATACATGGTGGCCAGTATTATTGGTGGAAGAAGAACCCGGGGAAACCCCCAGAAAGAACCACTGACCCATGAGAAGTTACTGACAAGCTTTCTCACATAACTACATTAGCCGAATCTAATACTAGAACTCATGCAGACAGAGGTGAGACGGCAGTGATTCGTAACGGAAAGCGCTTTAGACCACTCGGCCACCCGTCGTGCTAAACGTACTTGTTAGTCTATTTAAAGTAAAACTTCCGGGTTTTCAAGTTTCCTCCTTCCCATAAACCATAATGCACCAACATCGAGAACACATTTTATTCATGTAAGTAAATATGTACATATTGTTTAAATAAGCGAATTTTCTTTTCGTTGTCTACAAGTGTAGATAATTAATAGTACGTTTAATGCATTGACATCGAAATGCAGATCTGACAAATAATGAAGGAGTTATTTCATAGGAGAGTGTTTCATTGCTTTTTGCAATTTGAAGGGGGGGGGGGGTACTTTTAAAAATATTTTTGGCTGTTATGCGATGCGTCATGTCACGATACTGTTATCTCACCCATACCTTTATGTCACGATAATGTTATCTCACCTATACCTTTTTGTTTTTACGATACTGTTATCTCACCTGTACCTTTATGTCACGATAATGTTATCTCACCTATACCTTTATGTTACGCACTTAAGAAACTTGCCTACGTTTTCTAACTTTTAGACATGATTTGCGGCTAGTTGAAGAAAAGAGCAGTATCTGTTTGCTAAACACTATTTGTAAACGCTGTCTGATAACAACTATCGGAGTGATTTGTTAAACATATGAAAGCTATATGTAAATATGCAAAAATTTAACACAATAACGAAGTTGAACTGCGTCAGTTAAAATTATTGATTTTATATATCAATCAAATGAAACGTGTGACTAATAAGTCAACAATTGCAACACATGCAGAACATTATGGACTCTATGATGGTCTTCATGACCTGTGAATCATTTAGGTTTGGTCGAGTTTTTTCAAAGAGCGGTATTGTCGAAATGGAGAAAAATATGTTGACCAAATTTTTGTAAATAAATAAATTCAAAATCTACCATCTTTAAAAGTATCTGAAAATTCCAAATTTTTCCTTCGACTGATTCGTCAAATATAATAAATTTTCCATTATTATTATTATTATTATTATTATTATTATTATTATTATTATCGTTGATTATTAATTTTCTCTTGGAAATAGACATATTTATAAAGCAGAATATCAGAAAATTCGAAAAGTTACTTTGTATTTGTTTAAACAAGACAATAATAAAGGGAAAAGACAGATACTAAGATTTAATATTGTGTCAAAATAATAAAAACGTTTTCGAAATGTAATTTATTAACTCTATCTTATGTTACATATGTTATGGCCTTGAATGATGTATAGAGTGATTAATTAGTTTTAGATTATGTTTGTCCATTGCATGTTTGACTACATGAGTTTAGCATGCGACCCAAATTGCGTTAAATGAAAATAGAAAAAAAAATAAACTGTCATAATTTGTTGTGCAGCAGACGTTTAAAAAAATAAGTTTAATAGTGTTTCTTTAATCGAAAATGTAATGATAAATATATATAGTTGCTAAATATCTTCATGTTTGACGATGGAGTGTGTTCTACAATGTGATATAGCGGTGTGAAATGCAGATCTCTACGTCTTAAAACTGTACTCTAAATCATGCTCGAAAATATTCTGATCAACCAAAAGGCTGAAATTAGTAAATAATGACCAATCAAAAGGTTGCAATTTGTAAATTATAACCAATCAAAAGGTTGTAATTTGTAAATTATAACCAATGAAAAGACTTCATTGTTACATTATGTCCAATCAACAGTTTGCGTTTGCGCACTTCTAGTACTATTTTAAATTTTTGGCGAACATTTTTTTTTACGAATCTCCAAGAAACGTTTCCTGAGAATCGCATTAGGTTCATTGATATAATCAAATCTTTCAAAGATTTAGTAAAATCAGAAAAAAAATTTGTTAGACATCATGTGTGTTCTCGTGTTTTCTGCTTTTCAAATTACTATATACTCTATTTTAAAGTCTGTTTTCTATTGTTCAAATTACTGTGTGCTCTATTTAAAATTATGTGTATAAAGTAAAGAAGCATGTACGAAAATGACTGTGTACGTTATTCATTTCCACTAATGACATCCTGGCGTTATGAACGGTAAGGGCATAATATACGAAGCATCCCAATATACCTAAAGTAAATTTGCCATGCAACATTTCAGTTTTTTTTTAATAAATAACGTGTCTTCGTCATTTAATAAACATATATGTACATATAACGAAGCATAATATCAAATGAATAATGACTACTGTAATATTCGAATTCCGGAAATAAAATATTTGCATAAAATATGTACAATTCACGGTGTTTATATCACGGTGTCAATACAAGCTATAGCATCGTATACAATTAACCGTGTTTTACTTTAACAATACCGGTGTGGTTAAAAGAAAAAATAATGATTCATTTGTTGTTTAATGAATTTTGAGTAATACTATCGAAAATATTAACATTACTGGGTTAAGACCTAGTAAACTACGCAAGCCGGAACATAGTAAAATCAGTCCATTATTATTAAAAACACCATTTTTAATTATTAAAAAAACATTCTTGCGAATTGTGATTATATATATATATATATATATATATATATATATATATATATATATATATATATATATATATATATATATATATATATATATATATATATATATATATATATATATATATATATATATATATATATATATATATATATATATATATATATATATATATATATATATATATATATATATATATATAACGTGCGATACCTTCTTATTAAGTATATTCTGATTTGGAATATTGTGTGAATAAAAACCCGATTTTTGTTTTGAAGAAGATAACAATAAAGATATAAGAACCTGCTGTATTAAGGATTTCTGATTTTTACATAGTAAGAAACAATTCATATGCAACGTTAAATCTTGGATTCTACTTTGCAAGTGATATTTTGCCTTGGTATATTTTTTTAAAAATAGAAAAATTAATTCCGTTTTCAGTAATTTAACAGTTTGCAATTTATGATATAAATGTAAATACCATTAAAAAGTATTTCTACATCTGAATCCATTCTTTTTCTACATGCATTCCATATTCAGTTAAATAAATAGGTCGTCATTTGATTAATGGCAAAAGCAGATGTTTAAGATGACATGCTCGTGATCGTAATGAATAATGTAGATAACTAACAAGGTTCTCTATCTTTATCTTCAGGGTATTTAAATCTTGTGTCAGGGAATTTGCTGCGGTCATTTTGGCACTGCTTATAGGCTTCTGTTTGTTTAGACAATTGCTTTGATCAGAGATCTGAACCGTTTTTCAAAGAAAGCTTGTAATTATACGCAAATGTGAAACATTTTATTTTGTTTCTGTATATAATTTTATAATTTTAAAATCATCTCTACCTCCGTCTTTTCCGTTCAGGACGCATATTCCAAGTTGGTTTTAACAATGTCTCATTTATGTCAATGCTTTTGACTTTACTGCCAAAAATCTTTATTTGGTACAAATAGTGGACTGCACGAAGAGAGAGAGAAACTTCTTCAGAAATTCTTTTCATTTAAGTGTATGAAGGCTGCTTGAACGTACTGGAAGCATCTATCGTGAAGACATACGGCTGAATAGCGCGAGACTAATTATCTCTTATTCCAGTGTAAATATGAATTCCGTAACATTTAGCAGTGTAATAAGTGTGGCTCAACCTCTATACCCCAACCCTAATCTAACCCCTAATCTAACCTCTGTACCCCAACCCTAATCTAACCCCTAGCCCGCACGTTTCTCAACCAATCAAACGCCCATATGTTTCATGCACATTACGGGCATAAAGTGAATTCACACCCAGTAACCTTACGGGCAAGATCACTTATTAAACCTGCACCGATTATTTCAACACTGCGTCGCGTGGACACATCTTTTATATTTAAGTGAGCCATATGCACAGCTTGGATTGAAATCTGAATAATTTAATGCCTTAATATTTGACGAAGGCGTGGTCCTCGATGTTTCAGTTGAATATCGGTTCTTATTAATTTCAAATTCAAGGAAAAGGCGTCTCTACGGATTTCAAATTCTAGCACATTTAGAAACTTAAAAGTAGTATAATAAATGATAACTTGATTGTGACGAAAATTTGTTCGTTCTCTGTGATAGGAAAATCACATTCATGAAATTGGTGTTTTTACTTTCGATATTTGAAGTTTGTAGAAAGAATTGTGAACATTTGTGATCAAACTTTTTTCTCGCTACAGTTTTGAAATTAGTCTCGTTAGTAATAATAATGGTCGAATTACTTTTTCCTAGATTCTGTCTAGTTTAATTTTAACAATTCAATGTGCCGTAATGTTTGACTTCTCTGGTATGAACAACAATGGTTCACTATTTGAAACCGAAGTAAATATTTGCATACTACAATGCCGATAAGTTGGTAAATGCGTACTTCTTGAATCCTGATCATTAGTTTTGTATTGTATATCTGGTTGTAGTATTAAACAAAAGTCTTCTAAACCGCAGACAAGGGATTATCATTCAACCAAAACAGTTTGCAAGTAATGTCATCTTTATACCGTTGTTAATAGATACGAAATGAGACAGACAGTAATCTGGATTTTGAATTCAGCTTTAGAAAATTAGACCGTCTTACAGTCAATCTCTCGGTTATTTAAGATGGCAGCTTCCAGCACTATTGTAAAACAGTTTCCGTCTTCATTCGCGATCAAACTTTTAATTTGTTTGTCGCACAAACTAAGTTATCTGAATAATTTATACCTTGATGATCCATCCCTACCATCTAGATTTTCTTATTAAAAATTATTAATCTTTTCAGGACTAAATTTAGTTTTACATATAGCTGTCAAGAATAGAGTAAAATCTTTCCGCGATAATTTTGCATGACAAGCTTGGATGAAAAATGGAAGTTAAAAGAGAATATCGAGCGTTTAGATGTCTTCCTTAAACACAACAATATGGTTTCCAGATTTAGAATTATCTGATTATTGTTGCTTTTATAAAGAACATCTATGAAAACAGAAATGAACACGAGAGGGAAGCCTTTTCTTTCTGAAGAATAGAGCAAGCCGTTTCCACAAGATGGGTTAGGTCACTAAGGTGAAATAACATCGTATATGTGCATGCCTTAGTTTTATTTATTTAAGACTTTAGTATAAATATTTGATATATACATTTCCTTGGATCCAAAATTGAATTCCTTTCTTCAAATATACAGACGAGAAGAAAATCAGTAAATGTTACACCTGTCTTAGATTCTGCAATTTTTCTCCTAAGGAAAATCTCGGTATATTTTTATTGTAATTTTGTAAACGTTGAAACATTGCTTGGATGCCTATCGATATAGTAGCAAAAACTTCAATCCAAATACCATCTTCGCTAGCCTAGATTTCGATTTATTACTCTCTGTAAATAGGGTAACGTATGGTAACATTGGATAGCGAAGATGACTTTTACAGAGTATAAATGACAATGTTGCTTGAGACCTTTATTTATAAAAAGAACCCCACCAATAAGCATAACGATAGATGATGGCTATCAATAACTAATTACAAAATTGAAGAAACACAATTAATGGTCTATAAAAAAACGGAAAATTAATATGCCCATGGGAAATGCAAACTAGGTCCCATTTCGCTATACACTACAAGTCCATAAACAACTTGCAATTAGCCCCCACCCTCGTAATAATAATCGTCGTCTGACGACACAATATTAAAGTATAATTTATGGAGCACCGTTTATTACCTTGCTGAAAAAGTACATTGATGTTCGAATTTGATGCTGTATTTTAATCGGGTGATAAATCATGCATTCTTAAAATTTTAATAAAATAATCTTTAAAGGAAGATAATGTTAAGCTGCTTTTTTTGCACAATTCTTTGATAATTATTTTTAAAAAATAGTTTTAATAACATAGTCCTCGCAAAATTAATAATTAGGAGGAACTTGAAGTGTTTTCAATTTAAAAGAATAATTAATTGATTTAATTACAAGGAAAGAACAACATATCGAGAGAAGCAATTAGCAATAAGACCTTTGAACATTCAAGAGAGAGAGAGAGAGAGAGAGAGAGAGAGAGAGAGAGAGAGAGAGAGAGAGAGAGAGAGAGAGATTACCTACTTTCTCATGCACACCTAATCACGTGATTTTGTTTTCTTCTCAGCGATGTTCTCCAAAGGAATAACTAAGCAATGCTTGCCGTTTTATACTTTTCCGAAACCGTTCACTTTTTATAACCCGAAAATGAACATCAAGTCACGTGATTTTATCAATTAACGAGATCTTTGTTAGTGTGGGAGTCGTGACGTTGGCAACATTAGCAGGAAATTCGGGGATTAACAGATCTACTGCATTAACAAAACGTCAATCTACAACATTTTCAAAATTGATGAAGGAGGGAAGAGCTTCTGTTTGGTTAACAGGTATTCCATTATTTTGATTGACAATTCCATAATTTGATCGTATAAAGCGAGGACGGGGATTGTCAAACACAATGAGGAGTCAGATTTCATATTGTGTCCATGCATCGACCTTTTATCTACCCCTTTCTTTCGCGCAAAAATTGTGCGCATTCAGCCCTGAAATGCTTGTTAAGTGATAATTGATTGGTTACTTTATGATGGAGGATGTCCGTGTCCGGGTAGAGAAACACTGGCACGCGACGTCAATCAAACCTTAGCTGACAATTGAACTGGGTAGGAGCAATATAGACGGTAATGTTGGCAGATGTCAATTGAAATGAAAGTTCCTTAAAGCAGTATCGATGTCTATCGTAATATTTATCAGTAAACAATGAATCTACGAACACAATTAAATATTTAATTGGATGAGGAAGTTTACATTTTATCGTTTTAAGCACCTAAAAATTACAAACGGTGCCATTAAGTGAACTGGGAAGCAGGGACGTCATTTGGAAAGGGCAAGGGAGGGGGGGGGGCATGACCAATTCCCCCTGAATTTGCATGTACTGTAAAATTGATGATGCCTATATACAAAGAAAAATAGTAGCTCGTCAAGTATTGCCCTTCCCCCCTCCCCCATGAAAACTTGAAATGACGTCCCTGCTTGGATGTACATTATTACTGGATGAAGTGATTTCTTCATAAAATTTCAATTAGTAATTGTATCAAAATTCATTTCACACACACACACACACACACACACACACACACACACACACACACACACAGAAGAAAAAGTTTTTTCATTTCAAGAAACAGATAATATACATACATATATATACATAAAATTTCGGGTTGCTGGCAAGCAGACACCAGGATATTCAACAGAAGACACAACAGTTGGTACAGACAGTAAATACCATAGGTCTTCGAGTCAACATAGGGAAGACAAAAGTCTTGAGGAAGAATACTAGAGTGGGCAACCACCATCAATGACCAGCCTCTGCAAGAACTAGACGATTTCACTTACCTGAGTAGTAAGGTCGCCACGGATGGAGATAGCACAAGGGAAGTCGTCACAAGAATCGGCAAGGCCAACCAGACCTTCGCAATTCTGAAGCCCATATGGAGGACAAGAAACCTCAGTGTCCACACAAAGATCCGTATCTTCAAGAGCAACGTGTTGAGCGTCCTTTTGTACGGCTCAGAGTGTTGGAAGTCGACTGCGAACATAGAACACAAGCTCGAAGTGTTTCAAACCAAATGCCTGCGACGCATCATGAGGATCTTCTGGCCAAACACGATCTCAAATGAGGAACTTCGGCACAGAGCGGGTGCAAGCACCATCTCTGAGATCATTTCAACTCGGCGATGGAGATGGCTCGGCCATGTCTGCAGAATGCCTCCTGACTCACTACCAAGGGTGGCACTGAGATGGATCCCACAGGGGAAAAGGAACCGTGGCAGACCCAAAGAGACCTGGCGACGAACAGTGGAGAGAGACCTTAAGACCAGAGGCCTCACCTATCAGACCGCCCCTGCAATAGCTACCGACAGACGGAAATGGTGCTCCCTTGCTGTTGCCTCAAGCACCAGACGGCGCAGAGAGGATTGATTGATTATATATATATATATATATATATATATATATATATATATATATATATATATATATATATATATATATATATACGTATTATATATATATAAATATATATATATAAATATATATATATTTATATATATATAATATGTGTGTGTGTAAATTATATGTTTAATTTTGATAATCTAATATATATATATATATATATATATATATATATATATATATATATATATATATATATATATATATATATATATATAGGCTAAATTAAAAATTTCAGCATGTGCGTTAGTATTAAGCTGCTGCATTGATTTATTAAAACGTAGATTATCTTTACTATCGTTAAAATTTAATTATCGCGCACGAATGAAGGTAAATAATACAAATTGATACACATTTATTATTTCTTTATTTTTTTGTGGAATATACTTGAGAAAATAATTTTTTTGCAATGTCAGACTCAAGCACACAATATTAAGTTTTCAAAGTGCACGTTAATCCGTTAATCCTAAGTAACATTATGAAATTCTGTTCATACTTTGTTCTTCACCTAAAGATAAACCTTAGACATAAAATCCGAGACACGTACAAAAATGCTTAAATATTCATTTAAAATATCATATCGACACATTAACAGGCGTTCATGGACGTTGTTTGGAACCAGTTTACATTATTACGAACTTGTAACTAAACAAAATCAAAACCCGATACATAAGCAAATCTACCAATTACACACACACACACACACACACACACACACACACACACACACACACACACACAACACACATATAAGAAAGGAAATACAAAAATTTCCTTCTTATTCGTCAATTAGTCTTTTTCTAAATTGTTCCCAGCGGTTAATGTTTCTGTTTTAATTTCTTGTGACTGGAACACTGTTGTCCCGTGAATTATTTCTGATTATTTCCGTATCTTGTTTGTCAAACTTGATTCAACGTGAATTTTATTTTCTAAGGGCTATACTTATGTTTTAGGGCTATATTTTTCATAGCGTTATGTCTAGGGCTATATTTGTCATAGCGTTATGTTTAGGGCTATATTTGTCAAAGCGTTATGCCTTAGGTGTATATTTTTCATATTCTGGTATCATAGGGCTATATTTAACAAGTTTATGTCTTAGGGGTTACAATGTTTGTAGCTTTATGTCTTATGGACTATATTGTCCATACCATTATGTTTTACGGCTATATTTTTCATAACGTTATGTATTAGGGGGCATATTGTTCATACATTTATGTTTTACGGCTATATTTTACAAGTTGATATCCTTGGGGCTACATTGTTTGTTTCATAGCTTGATGATAGCCTTATGTATTAGGGCTACATATTTCATAGCTTGATGATAGCATTGTGCCTTCGAGCTATATTTTTCATAGCTTGATGATAGCCTTATATCATAGTGCTATATTGTTCATAGCGTTTATATCTTAAGGCTATATTTTTCATAGCTTGATGATAGCCTTATGTCTTAGGGCTATATTTTTCATAGCTTGTTGATAGCCTTATACCTTAGGGCAATATGTTTCGTAGCTTGACGATAGCCTTATGCCTTAGAGCTATATTTGTCATAGCTTGATGAAAGCCTTATGTCTCAGGGCTATATTTGTCTCAGGGCTATATTTGTCAGCTTGATGAAAGCCTTATGTCTCAGGGCCATATATTTCACAGCCTTATATCTTAGGATTATATTTTCGTAGCGTTATGTACTAGGGTATACTGTTCAGCGCTTTATGTGCCAGGACTATATTTATCATAGCTGTTTATGTCTTAGGGCTAATTTTTTAAATAGCTTTGTCTCTAAGGGGCTATACTTTTCACAGCTTAATATCTCAGGGCCTATACAGGGCCTATATTTTTCATTACTTTATGTGCATTTTGAGAATACAGTTATTTAGCATTACATCCTTGCAAAGAAACTGATTTTGTTCCAAATAACATTTCCCCGCTGATGCTTTTTGCACATTTGTGCATTGGTTTTAATACCTTGCCCATCAAGTTCGCGTAAGTACGCGTTGAATCAGTAGAATGGGTTATGAAGCCGTGCTACACGACCATTACGATACTAGTCGGGTGTTCAGTGATGTGACCTTGCAGAAAGCAACCTATCATTGGCCGATGACAACACGTGATTCATTATTAGAGAATTGTAGAGGACTATTATTTAATACTATTATAAACCACACAATTTGAAATTTATGGTATTTTGTGAAGATTTAAATCCTCGGAAAAATATATATTGTTAATATTATGGACACATTATCGGTAGAATTAAAAAGCACTGGTAAAAACAATAACACATGTGTGCATATAATAAATGGATCAAATAAAACAAGGTAATAAGAAACTTAAACAAAAGAATAAAAAAAAAGCAGCTTTGTTGAAATAATTGGACAAATCACGGTTATATGAAAATTGAGTTTAAAAAAATCTACTATATCTAAAAATATAAGAATTGATGTATTTTGTTTACGAAAGGAACATATTTTGAAAGTTAATGTTAAATTAATGGAGAAGAATTCAAGAAAGTTTAAAGAGCAACGACGTGTAAGATAAAAAAGGAAACGGATATTAAAAAAATTTATGTAATTAATATATACGATGACAAAGCGGTTGAAAAAATAAAATGAAGGGAAACAAAATCGTCGGACCATTTGATAACAAAATATAACAAAACAACAATTAAAAACACATTACTAGTGTAATCGTAACATTGCTCAGTACCAACTAAGAATGCATAAAGAACAGGGAACTAAGTACGGAGTGCTGACATTACAGTCATGCACGCTAGAGAGACAGTCCTTTTAGACAGTTTCAGAATAAAGGAGGGCATAACAAATCATGCTCCGCCGCACAAAACACAACAGCGGAGGAACGGAAACATATAAATTATGGTAACAAGAGTATCGCATAACACGCACATACAAACAAGTACCAAAGAAAGAAAACGAATTTTACATTCAGAAAAAAATTTTAATCTTCCGTGTAACTTTACTTTTCCGTTCCTTTGCCTGCGACATTAGAGCTAGCCTTTGCTTAATTAGTAAGTGTTTCAACGGCTACTGCACGCCTGCAAAAGACGTTAGGGCGCTATTATATGGTGACCAGTCTTGTCATCCATATTCATGATATCAATGTGCTTTACCTGCAACGATTGGACTTTGTCCATGATAAGCTATGCTTCCATATGCAAACTCTGGTCTTAATGCGTCATTGGACTAACAATTAGGCAATTCTTTCTTGGTCGGTTGTTTGAGTCTAGTCGTATATCCAACTTTTTTTTCCAGGCCCGCTTTAATTGTATCTAGGACAAAGGCTTGAAAAAAATAATATTGTCGTGTTTTCGGTGTGATGCTTGATTGGCATGACAATCCCGCGCAAATATTTTCTCAGTGCTGACTCAAGAACTCAGACGTTATATATGTAACCCAAAGATGTGTACACGTGGCAAAAGCGATCACGGGCAACTGCAACATATCGATGATGTTTGGAGGGGTGGACGTGAATGGCCTCGCAGACATTCTTTGGACCTGGTGTGCCGTATATTAGTCCTGGGATGAGTTTCGAACTTTATTCGCTGAGGTCAACTGGAACCCACGTAGTTTAATCGCGATTTACTTAACTGATTGGATGGGCAAGAATCTCGTTTGAATGCGGATTTATGATGCAATTTAACGACCTTGATAAATACAATGTATCTACAATTGCGAAACTTTCCATCGATTTCATAGCAGTGTATATTGACTGACCGACACCCAAAATCAGTCCAGGCTCAACTGGAACATTTAACTATTTACTTGCTTCCGAACGCGTTTGTTTCAGTTGCGACCGGCCGCATGAGAAGACTTCACAGCAAGCATTGAACAAACATTTACAATGCTGATCACACCAACAAAAGAGATTTCAGTCTTGACCAAGAAGAAAAAAAAGCTCAGAATGGGTGGCAGTGATGATGGAAACAATAAAATAACCTGATCCGATTGACAGATAAACGCGCAAGGATATCAAAACAATTGAACGCTTGCTAGAGAAGATTGCGGGAGTCAAACAAGGACTAGCTGACACGAGATGATACATCCATGACCAAGCAGAAGGCATCCATTGGCAATGACGCATTATACACAACCACAGCCAGCCATGCAAATGTCCACGGAAAATTTGACGATACAATTGTACATTAGATATCGATTTTATATGTAATAGAATGATATTTGTATATGGACGTGTAATTACAATTTGAGTTATCATCGTGAGAAATCCTGTTCTTATGATATATTACGGAAATGGCCATGGCTGATGATCTCTAAGTAAGTTGAAATACGAGTCGTTGATATCAATAAAAGCACGATGTGGTACGGTCAAAACTCCTCAAAACGATGGCTTATTTCAAAGACGTGTCCAATCAAGAGTGGGACGCGCCTGTGTTGCGAGATATTTTTGATCGAGATTGCCAATATTACGCATACGAGGTTAGGGATCCAAAGCACCAGAAAACAATGCTGTATTCAGCGCGGATGGTAAAGCTGGATTTGCCAACAGCTATATCATGGCGTTGTTCAACAACACGTTATTTCGTCGAAAGAAAGGGCATTGATGTTAGTTTGGACAACATCAACGTACCTACGACAATTCTTGGACTTGCCCTTTACTGTGAGGTCAGCTGGCCCAACGATTTTTTGTTTTTACTTGGATACATCTAAACCACAAATACAGCGTTGACGCCGCCAACGACAATGCGGTCACAGACGACAATCTTGATTTCCGTGGTCCATTTTCGTGCACGATTCCATGGTGAGAATTATTCGGGTTCTAGAGACGTTCGTCAAGTTATTTTTAGGAGCTAGTTTTCTAAACACGCAGCCGTGTTAACTTGTAAGGGCAACCACCACCATGTAAGTTAGCATGATACCGCCGTTGTCGATGGTAAAGTTGAGTTATCCATACTTACACTTTATATGTCTCCAATTAGTCCAGCAGTGACACATAATCATAATTTATCGAGTCTTGCAGAACATCAACAATCTCACTCCAAAACTCCAAACAATGTCCACAAACTCAGTGCCAAGCGGAGTCAAGTAGAATTGTGAAAAAAGCACCCAACAAGGTATTAGCGCACCGCTTAGAGTGCGCGTGACAGTTCAGATGAGAGATAATCTTGGTCGACGAAATTGAAAATCCAGTGATAGTTGAAAAACCGAGAGTGTCCGAAGTCTTACTGAGCTAAAACGGCTACCGAAAGCCCACATAAGACATTTTTGCATAACTGCATGAAAAATCATGTACCACTTGTGTATCATCAGCTGTTGAAAAAACATGGGCCGGGACTAAAACGTTGAGACAGTCTTGCATATTTCACAGAAAGACTTCACTACGTTGTTTTCGACTTATTCCCTTTCATTAGAGTATCTAGACCTGGTTAAGTAGTCTGTGGTTGACATGTACTTCAAAACACTGTTGGAGGAATTATTGGTAAGCTAGATTATAGATGCATTGCGGTGATTATCTCCAATAAGGCTATACTATTGCAGGGCTCAATTTGCCGGATGGGCCCCAGTGAAGCACTTATAGAGACATCGCAGTCGTTTTTCATCACGTAGGAGTAACATCTATAAAAAAAATGTCATATCTGCGTCGCTTGTCACACTGTACTGAGGTCAGCTTCAAAAGATATCAGCCACGACGACAGAATGGTAGCTTGGTAAAATCCAGGAAGAAATACAGAATAATATGTAGATCGTGTGCGAAGTCCAATTTCCTTGTTTTTCTCAACAAGGATCCAGACTTGAAATTAACCAATGTAAACAATATAATATAAATTTGTATGCATACGAGAAAAAAGGTGTTGATGCACTACATGGAAATATTTTTTTTATAAATCACGTGTCAATAGAAATGGAACACAGAAATCCCAAATCAAAGGACGAGTATTAAAGTAAAGTCAAAACATTCCTCCAGTTCCTGTAATATATTCATGAGCAACTTTAGATACGAGAAGAAAATAAAAATACACGCTCACCTCAAACGTATTTTTTTTTTTGCGAAAATAAGCGATGTCTTAAAAAGACAGTCACAGGTTACTAATTTAAGCCGCAGCTTATATTCCAATGCTTTGGTGGTCTTTGCGTAGAACCATATATGAGATGTTCGTTTGTAAGAAGCGATGATATTTCATCACTGTTATTTAGTATTAATGTAAATTATAATATTAGTCGAAACATAATTATCTGGCGCATATGTTCAGGGTTTACAAGGGGGTGGGGTGGAGTGGGGGTGGGCAATAGCTAGGAGAGGTTTCAGTCTTCATAGTTCATATCAACGAGAAACATAAATAACCCTCATGCATTTAATTTTATTCTGTCGAAAAAATATATAATATTACCATACTGGTTACAGACAATTTCAACTCATCCCTTTACCTAGGTTTAAACTCGGCCGTGCAAGATACAGCACCTATCGCCTTGCCCGCATGTACCATTCATTCTCCTTACCCTCTTAACAAAGTGTATGTCCGCCATGAACGATGGACACATTTGTTAACTGAGCTTTGTTGCGTTCTATTAACTAGAAGGACAATTGAAAAATTTATAATAAAAAAATTTTAAAAAAATTAAAATAAAATTGACCTAATTAAAGAAAGAAAAAAACTGGACAACATATTTTTTCTCCAAACATCTGTTTATGTCGCAGTTTTAAACAAACAAAACAACAATTACCTCCATTAGTAGCCATATTGTTTGAATCAATGATCACGGTAACTGTAGTGAAAATATTGACTTTTGAAGGAATAAAGAGAGGTAGAGACGAAACCACAACTTGGAAGTTCCAATTGTAGAGACCAAATGTAACCGCAAAACTGAAGAGCTACATAGTCTTTATTGAAGACTGAAAACAACTGTCATTAGTGATTTATGACATGAGCAAAATAGTGTAGCATTATGGACGGTAACCTGGTTTGTGACAGAATTTATCTGATGTATTCGCTGTAAAGATCTAGATCTCAGTTCACATCGAATTAAAAAGATACAATTAATGGACAAATAATTAGAGAAACATGAGTCATGGTGGGTTTTACAGTGCATATGAAAAAGTTAATTGTTTTGTTTCTAAAACAGCTTTGAATAATAAAATTGAAAAAGATTTAGATAACCTAGTGTTTCCTCTATCTCACTGGCAATACGTTGACATTTTTATCGGATAATCGTGCAGATGTACAGTTACAATTACTTTTTTTGACACTGGCGGGAATGCATATCGTATGTACTCGATTTTAATAGTTTATTTGAAAACAAGATAGACTCAGATGTGTTCTCGCATAATGCGCTTGTACATCAGGGTCTAAGTTGCCTGTTCTTTTGATTACTCTTAACAAATTGCAAAGGCCCGGATATATGCGGCGCAGTAAGCTGGGGTAGATACGGCTCTGTACAGTTTGTAGTTGTCCTCCTCTTATAAGTACGTATATACAGTAGTTAACATAAACAACGTTTTTATGAATGGAAGACAACTTAAGGGTGTATCTGGACCATAGATATAAAACAAATAAACAGATCCAGGTATGTGCTTGATGACGTTGTGTACGCGTTTAGATGAAATTCTGTAACGAGACACGGATTTCCGTTTCTGATACCCAAAATAGAAATTAACAGTCAAAATGGCTGTTGTAAGTAAGTAAAGTCGAATGCTAATTTTAATGGGGTGGTGGGATTTGATCAACAGTAATATGGTATTTTAAAATGAACGTGCGATGTGACACGGAGAGGAAAGCGGCCTTAGTAGACTCTTCTAGTGCATCCAATTAGTAACATTTCTCATCCATTTATCATTTCGTCATTTTCAACTAATTTACATTAAAACTGTTGCATTCTTTTTTTACTTTTTACGATTCAGTTTGCCAAATATTTATTTATGGTTGATGTATACTACGATCGCAGCTGAAATTAAATGTCTTTCTATAAGCTTTTATAGGCGTTTGCATACTTTAAAATCTGAAAAAAGAATTATAAGGGAGAATCTAGTTTTGAAACTGTGAAACATAAGTAGGAACCATTTTAATTAATATAGTTGATATCTTTCTGAAATCATATGTTGTTAAACATACTCGTGTTAGTTATAGTTTTAAAAGGACTTTTGTTTAAAAAAGAATAAAAACCCATTCAAGTTAATTAACCAAGACCGATTTATATAATTCTGAAAATGATATAGAACGCCTATCCAGAATTGCTAACATTTTTAATTTCAGGGTGAACAAAATCTTTAAAACAAAATGAAGAAACGATCAATATTGGCACTGAAAGTTCTAAAAGACACTTCCATTAAAATTTCTCACAGACGATCCTCCTAAGTAGCATAAGTTTAAACGTATATATATATATATATATATATATATATATATATATATATATATATATATATATATATATATATATATATATATATATATATATATATATATATATATATATATATATATATGTATATATATATATATATATATATATATATATATATATATATATATATATATATATGTATATGTATATATATATATATATATATATATATATATATATATATATATATATATATATATATATATATATATATATATATATATAACCTATGAAACGTTTATAATCTTTAAACTACACTCATAGCCTTTTATCCAAATATTTAATTTTATCTAAGGGCCCATTCCAAAGGAAATTGTATGAGGATGTACTTAATTCATTCAATACCTGTTATAATTGATTTAGTAATGTTGATAAAATACGAGATATATTCGAGATCGCAGACCTTTTATCACTGCTATCTTTCGAAATGGAGAAAGAACATGCATGTTCCAGTGTCAAAGTAAACATGTAATTCTTTAATTTTACTTTGATAGCTTCAACATTTAACGCCGATAAAACAAATTTATTGCAATCACAAAGAAGTTTATATTCAGGACATACTTTAAATCTGCACCAGTTTGTTTTGATTCTAAACCGAAGTTACAATCCCCCACCCCCTCTTATAATAATACTTAAGCCGGAGTATTTATGCAAAAGATCGGTCGCTTTTCTGAACTATCATGGTCTACCTACTGAGGATTGGCATGACTTCTACAACCAACATTTATTTATTTCATATTCTTATTTGCTCTTTAGCATCAGTCAATATCTCCGCACACAAAATAAAGATATATTGGACGAGAGGATCGGCTTGTCAACTTCCTCTTTCAACATGAAATGAATTAGATACCTATCCATTCTTAATTTGAAATTGTAATAATAAAGTTTATTCTATTTCATAACTAGCAATTATAAGTAAACTATTGTATTACTCTTTCTATGAATAAACATATCAGAAAATCAATTCTTTTTCTAGACCAAAGAAAGGATAATTACACGAATTTGATGTTTTCAAAATTTGTCGCCAGTGTATCTCCCATTGAAACACATATTAGATATTTCGTTTATAATTGTAGGGTGTGTTGGTGATTATATTTCCTGTACATGCATGATCAATTTAATATCGTACATATGATATAGGTCTAGGGCATCGGTCTGACATGGATCATTTAGGCTTGTCATCTTTTGGCATGCTGATTACGACCACCTTTTTTTGGGAGGTAGATAATGTTTTCCAAATGTTTCTCTGTATAATTTACTACCTTCATCAAGAAGAAACCAAATTCTTTTCAAAACAATTTACAACTTGTTTTGGGTGGTGGTGGTGGTGGTGGGGTGAAATAATCCGATATTAAGCTTTTTCTTAATCATTCACTGAACCCTTCTAAATATTATGTAAATATCCTAGTATATCGACATATTCTATTTCGCATTATTCTTTTGATTTTTTTTAAAAAAGTTCTTCCAAAATGTCCTCCCGAGTTTCTGTTATGGGTCCATTATTTTGAAAACGTGAGCGAATCATTGTTGTAATGTAGTGTCTGCTTTCCATATAAAAGTACTACTTGATTACTTCTTAACAATCTTCGATCATTTGTGCCGTAGCCCTATCCATTACTCCTTCTATTTTTTTTCTCCATTATCATCTAATTCTGATAATTCGTTTGCACTATATATTTCTTCTAAAATATTTATCTCTTTATGCAGTTCGTTTTCTTCTTCCGGAAAGATGGCCGCTATCGCTTAACTGGCTTGACTCAGCTTTTCCGTTTTTGTGATGTTTTTCATTATATATGTGCTTGTTGTCTATCTTCATCTATATTATTCTGTTTAATCCAGCATTGGCTGTTCAGTTTGTATGTGTTTCTTCATCTTCCTCGTTGGACAATTAGAAATTTTCTCAGCTTTCTTGTTCAACTGTTAAGACATCCTTTACTGTTGAATAAACCGCCATCACGTGACTGCCAGTCAATCCGTTTATGCTATGATAGACCCTCATTAATTGCTTAAAATGACCATTCCTTGGCTCTTCATCCTACATTGTAATCAAGACTAAACGAACTGGTTCTCCATTCATCATTACTAAAATGTAAACGGAAGCGAAAAAAGAAACGTTTTTTCAAAGCTGGCCAGCGAAGAATAGGAAGAATAATACCAGTTATCTCCCTTTCGCGCTTTTCAGCTAAACAATTTAAAACTTAATTTTGAGAACCTGGTGCAAATCCATCTTAAATATTCAACCGTTGTGTCAACTGTTCCAGAGATACCATTGCATTATTCAACGCCCAATCAGTAGGACAACTTGAAAAGTGCACATAAATAGTTAATTTTATCAACGACAACAATATCGACGTCTTCTTTCTGACAGAAACATGGATAAAAACATCAGGCGATGAGCCCAAGTGCGTGGATTTAACACCAACCGCTTACTCCATCAAGTCGTTCTCCCGCCACTCTCGCGGCGGTGGAATAGCTGTCATCAAAAAGAATTCCATGATAACCTGTCTTAAGTGAATTACAACCAATTTCTGTCGCACATCGTTTGAACTAATCCAAACAACACTCACAGTCGAACAAAGGTCAGTGCATTTTTTTGCCTCTACCGACTTCCTCCTAGTAGAAAAAAAAAAAAGTTGACTGAATATCTCTTTTTGGAGCAGTTTCCGAATCTTCTGGAGTATGGAAATTCGATAGGTGGCAACCTAATTATTCTTGGAGATTTCAACTTTCACTTTGACTGTCCTGGAAACCCATACACGTCACAACTCCTGGATTTCATTCATGTTTTCAACCTTAAAGAGTCATTTAGCCAACCCACCCATAAACTTGGTCACATTTTAGACTGGATTCTTCATAGACCTAATGATAATATTCTGCGATCCACCCGTGTATCCCACGAACTTACATCAGATCACCTCTGCATTATATGCCATCTCGACGTATCAGTCCCTATCCCTCCACCTTTATCTGCTACTAAGAGAAACATCCATATGATAAATAGAACTAAACTAATGCATCCAATCCAAGAAAACCTAACAACGTTCTTACCTCCTAGAGCAGAACAACGCGATAACTTCCTACATTCATTGCTTGAAAAACATGCCCCTGCCACCAAGTGCAGAGTATCAATTAAAAAGTGTTCTCCGTGGAGTAGCAGTGTTAGGGACCAGCTTCGCCCTGCTAAAAGAGACCACTGTAAAGCAGAGAGACTTTGGCTTTCCACCTGACTCATTATTCATAAACAACTCTATGAAGCTGCGAAGAAGAACGCCACAAATATAGTCCATTTAGCCAAATTATCCCACTACAGTACTAAGATCACCAGCTGCAAAGAACTCTTTGAGATAATTAACAAACTAATGTCAAGGAACAAATGTACACCACTTCCAACTACCTTCTCTTCAGTAGACCTCCCGGACCTGTTTGTAAATTTCTTCCGTGACAAAGTACACAGCATTAGAGATACACTTGACAACACAATTTCAGTTGCCATAAAGAATTTTAGCGACAACCATTAGGAACATTTCAACCTGTCTCGATGGATTTAGTACAGTAAATCGTGATGAAGAGTGCACCAAAGTCATGTGAACATGATCCAATTCCAAAATCACTGTTGCTTGAGTGCTTAGACATCATATTGCCTTCACTAACTGATGTCATTATTACTTTCTCATCCGGGAAATTCCCATCATTTTTCAAAACTGCCATCGTAAAGCCTCTGCTGCAGAAACCAACACTTGACCATAACGATTTAAAGAACTAACGCCCAGTTTATAATCTCTTGTTCATATACAAAATCTTAGAAAACGTTGTTCAAACCCAACTTGTATCTCATTTGAATTCAACAAGTCTTTTTAGCAATGTGCACTCCTCATATCGCCCTTGCCACAGTACTCAAACTACTCTTCTGATAGTATTTAATGACATTCTCTCTGCTTTGGATAGTGGAATGATTACAATCCTTCTCACCCTCCTTGATTTGTCTGCAGAATTTGACACAATAGACCATACTCTATTACTTCACCGTCTCCAGCATGTATTTGGCATTGACAATATAGCATTACAGTAATTAAAGTCCTATTTAGTGAACAGGACACAACTTATATGTGCAAATGGAGTACACTCCAGCCCAGTTGATCTATGTTGTGATCTTCTACAGTGGTCTGTTCTTGGACCTGTTCGCTTCATGCTATACACTCAGCCGCTCTCAAGTGTCATGAATCATCACCCAGTGTCTCACCAATTGTATGCGGATGACACCCAAATGTACAAGTCTAGCCACCCAACTGAAGTTGATGTTACCATCCAAGGAGTAGAGAAGTGTATTTCTGATGTGAAATCATGGATGATATCTAACAAACTACAGATGAATGATGATACAACTGAGGCCATTCTGATCACAACTCAAAGACTTTCTCGTTCACATCCTTTACCTCAACAATAAACATCAGCAACACCAATATTAAAGTCACGCAGTCAGTACGAAACCCAGGTGTTACTCTAGACAGTACTCTCACATAGCACCAACATGTCATGAACATATGCAAGGCTGAATATCTTGAGTTCAGACGCATCAGCTCCATTTGCAAATATTTTTCAGTTGATTCCACTAAAACACGTGTGTTTATTAGTACTTTCAAGACTGGACCATTGTAACTCAATTATGTCTGGTGCGTCTCAATATCTACTCCAGAAACTTCAAAAAGTTCAAAACACAGCTACTCGGATCATCTTTAGAGTACCACGATCAGAGCACACCTCACCGCTGCTCGGTACCCTACAATGGCTAACCATTCAATCCAGAATGAAACACAACATTTGTTCTCTGTGCTTTGTTTCACTGAGGGACTCCAGTCCAGTATACCTATCCGGCCTCACCCACGTGTATACACCAGCAAGATACTTACGCTCCTCTTCTGACAATCGTATGCTCATTAATCCCACTATGACAACGTTCCAGGGCCCAGCACCATGGAATGAATTGCCCATTGAAATTAGACACAAAGACACAGTGATCCCTTTAAAAAATGCTCTTAAAACTCACCATTTTCGACTGAAAGAACAAACTTAAAGACCTAATAATGTTTTGTACCTTTAATATTTTCAGCATGTTTTTATGTTTTCCAATTTGATGGCTTTTTTTTGTTTTTTGTTTTTTGTTTTTTGTTTTTCTACTGTGTAGTCATATCATTATAAATGTTGTAAAGCGCTTAGAGCTTCTAAAGATTAGGCGGTATACAACATCCTCATGATTATTATTATTATTATTATTATTATTATTATTATTATTATTATTATCTTAAGGAATAGTTGAGCAGTTAATGCTGATTTTTAAAACTACAAGTTATATATTTAGCAATTTACATGTACTGGTCTTTTATTTGCAGAATGATTTATTTTACTTTCTTTATGTAATTTTTGTATTCGAGCAGAGAATTACTGAGTCTGGAGTTTTTTTTTCTTTTAGTTACCTTTTTAAACAATACAACACCTTTACCGTAAAACTGAATATGATTTGAAATCTGAACCATATTAGTTTCAATATTGGAATCTGAACCATATTAGTTTCAATATTGGAATATACGTTTTATGACTTCCCTAGCATCATCACTCACAGCTTAAATTCCTGTCACAGTTGTGAGTGTCATTCTGTCCATGTGACTGGTATGAAAACACCTAAAAAATTCAAGTACTATTATTTAGACAGAAGGACAATAAAACTCGATAAGTAAATGTTCTAGAGTGTAAACATGCCTCTTTGTTCCAGGTGTGATTAATTTGGTTTTAATTTGGTATACATATTTACCTGAATATGCACACATGTAAATGTAATGATCATATAATGTATTAAAAGACAAGATAGGTTTAATTGTAACAATTGATCGGTCTTGGATGTCGACCTATATTTTTATATGATGATGCTTGCTCACTCGCATCACGACCCGGTATACTTAAAATAAATGGCATGTAAATTTCTATATACATAAACACAATTTGACCTATTAGAAAGATTTATTGTGTGTCTTTTAGAAACTCATTTTTTCCGTCTTCTCTCGATTGAAATCATTATTACATTACAAAAGTTATTAAAATGTACATTTAACTGAAATGTATTTTGATAATTTAATATTAAGGCAAGCATGTTGTACTTAAACAAATAACGGCTAGAAGTCAATGAGTTCATGTTCTTAAACAAAAACGAAAAGCAAACAAACAAAATAAAATTTATTTGACGCTTGTAAAAGAAAGTATATGGTTTAACAAAACACTTAAATTTTTAAATACCCTGCAATGATTACAAAACTAAACTTCATTAGATTTAAAGCATACACACACGATGACGTGCATTTGTTTAATGTATGTACGATACCCAAATAATCAGTGCGTCAAAATGTATCATTATAGTTTAATTAGGGTTTAAATTTAGAATCATTTTAACAAAGAAATGAAAATCTCCTTATGTTACATTGCAACACTGTTCGGAAAGTCCCACCAAATACGGAAGAGAAGAATCAAATCTACAACATGTTGAAGATGAAGGATGTGTTAGTTTCCAGTTGGCAGAGTTAAATAATAAACCAATTAGACATTTATTTGATACCACTTCTACTTTCATTCTATTGCTTCTGTCAATGGCATAGATAATGGTCATAGTAATGTTGTGGTGGTGGTGGTGTCGGTAATACTTATAACTTTAGTTGATGCAGTATTGTCGATATAGAATTTTGAACGATTACGAAATACTGAAAATCAGGTTTACCGGACACGGCAAATTCAATTGTTTTATTACATGCATTGTTGGAAATGTTGCAGCATTCGCGAAGTATTTGTTGATGAAAACGCGAATTGACATAACTTTCAGAAATGTTCGCTATTGATTTGTTCGGCTTAAGACGTCCACAGAGGATGCAGAAATTGTAACATCTAAATAGTGTGTACGAAAACGAACAACCCTGTTTAATTACGAAGTTATTTGCCCAATGGTAGCCATAATGAGTTTTTGTTCAAATCAAAATCCTGTTTTTTTCTCTAAGAAATCATTTTTATTTGGCATCATGCCTGTGACCAATATATACTTCATTTAAGCACAAGAAATCCAATAACATGTTAAGATTTTGCTGACGAAAAACATTTTGTCATGTGTGGTCGTCTAGCTGAAGGCATCAAAATAGCTTTGCTGGGAACTACGATGGCTGTCATCAGACAACAACCAATGACTGGTAATCCTTCCATTTTTCCACCTCTTCTGTCGGAAATTAGGGACATATAATCTGATGTGCCAGTCTGCCGCTAATGGTTATTGCCATATTTAATCCTACTCGCGGAGCACGCAAAATATGCCATGTGACGCGCGCCAAGGAAAGTGGTCCAAAATAGTACACAACAAGAGAGTCCTTGAATGACCGACCTAGATGCCAGATTTGTTTGTTAATACAAGTTTCATTTTCTATCATTTAATCTCAGTGGCACTTATGTAACTATATTGTCTGCATTCCTTTGTTTATTTTTCTTTTGTTTTTGATCTTGTTTTTAAAGCCAAATATCGTGTACTTTGGTTATAATTTCCCGATTTGCAAAATTTGGATTGCTTTGTCATGGAATCAATGAAATCAATAAAATATAAATTAACAAGGCAATCGGAAGTGGCATCAGTCCTGGAGATGCATAGAGCTGATGTGAGTAAAAGTCGTGGGCTTATTATAATGTCATCGAGAAAAAGAGAATGGAAATAAAAATTTTAACATGGCTTAGCAATTTATAAATGTATTATTATTTGCAGCTTGGTTTGAAAAGAGTTACCATCTCAACTCCAATAGAACACACTATGTTTTTACCCACACAATAAATAAATAAATAAATAAATAAATAAATAAATATATACATATATATATATATATATATATATATATATATATATATATATATATATATATATATATATATATATATATATATATATATATATATATATATATATATATATATTATATATATATAATATAATGATATAAAGAAGTAGGCGAAAATGTAACGTTCTTTACTATAAATTATATTTCGAAAATGGGTTAAACATTGAGAGAGAGAGAGAGAGAGAGAGAGAGAGAGAGAGAGAGAGAGAGAGAGAGAGAGAACAATCAACACTTTTCTATGCTTTTTCAATGATTAATCTAGCAATAACCACGCTGGGATAAAATATTATAATGGAAATCTAGTGTCCCAGTTAGTATCATGCACTTTGCTATTATTCAAATAATGATGATTAATAATCAACCTTTAAGAATTGCATGGAAGGAGTAGATGAGGATTGAAATATTCGTCACCCCATTTTACAGAGAGAACGAATTAAAAATATCGGCGTGCGTTTTGGTAGGTTTTCCATGACACAATTTGCTGACGTGATTGTACAGGCAGAGCTGAAATTCGCTAAATGTATGTATACCTGACGACCAGTACTTCAAAGGGATGGGTGATTGTGTGTGGACATGTACACAGGATGTGAGAACAAGATACTACTACTACTACTACTACAATAATAATAATAATAATAATAATAATAATAATAATAATAATAATAATAATAATAATAATAATAAACAACTATCTTTAACGAGGATAACACATGTCTGACTCACCTACCTTGTGGTCCTCAGTTATTGTAATTGGCTAAGTTAAAAAAAACACACACAAAAAAACAAGATCATGCACATAATCAGGTAAAGTTGCACACTCATTCCTAACATATTTAATACAAATGACTGTGTAATTATACTGGGAGCGCATTTACATGGGTCGACTTAGTATTCCCATTTCAATCTGTGCTGCAAATGTTTTTGGCATTTCCAGAATTTTGCAGGAAAAGAAAATGCCGATTTAAATTATTTATTACTTACCTTTAAAAATTTCATGAAAATAATTTGCTTCGTGTGCACTTTTGGGAAATGTTGAGAAAATAATAATATGCATGAGGACATTCCGCCTGCCCCCCCTCCCCTCTCTAAATAGGGATGAAGGTGCAAATCTTTAAAGCTTTGAATAATTGATGCCTTTTTCTATGGAAGAGAAAAGTACATTCGGTTCATCATTGTAAAGTACTGAGTTTGCTAGAAATTTATTTGTGTTCCATATATAGTATTTTATAACCCGTCTTTCCAGATACATCAATATCTATGTATTTAAGTTTCAACATGATTTTATTTAATTAAAGTAATGACTGTAATAGTATAATAATGCTGTCAATCGTAGTTAAATTGCATTTGCTGCGAATTTGTTTCTACATCGTCCATGGTTGATGGGCACGCATGCAAAGTGAGATATTACTATTTTCCTTACATGTTGCGTATTGTAACCTGAGTGCGATTTAGAATTTGTCATTTTCATTATCACTGTCATTGTAAGAGCAATAAGTTTCAACTGTGTTATAGTGGTACCCATGAACAGAAACCGCTGACACCAAAGGATTGTGCCCGTGTTATAGTGGTACCCATGAACAGAAACCGCTGACACCAAAGGATTGTGCTCGTGTTATAGTGGTACCCATGAATTGATACCGCTGAAACCAAAGGATTGTGCCCGTGTTATAGTGGTACTTATGAACTGAAACCGCTGACACCAAAGGATTGTGCCCGTGTTATAGTGGTACCCATGAACTGAAACCGCTGACACCAAAGGATTGTGCTCGTGTTATAGTGGTACCCATGAATTGATACCGCTGAAACCAAAGGATTGTGCCCGTGTTATAGTGGTACTTATGAACTGAAACCGCTGACACCAAAGGATTGTGCCCGTGTTATAGTGGTACCCATGAACTGAAACCGCTGACACCAAAGGATTGTGCTCGTGTTATAGTGGTACCCATGAATTGATACCGCTGAAACCAAAGGATTGTGCTCGTGTTATAGTGGTACCCATGAATTGATACCGCTGAAACCAAAGGATTGTGCCCGTGTTATAGTGGTACTTATGAACTGAAACCGCTGACACCAAAGGATTGTGCCCGTGTTATAGTGGTACCCATGAACTGAAACCGCTGACACCAAAGGATTGTGCTCGTGTTATAGTGGTACCCATGAATTGATACCGCTGAAACCAAAGGATTGTGCCCGTGTTATAGTGGTACTTATGAACTGAAACCGCTGACACCAAAGGATTGTGCTCGTGTTATAGTGGTACCCATGAATTGATACCGCTGAAACCAAAGGATTGTGCTCGTGTTATAGTGGTACCCATGAATTGATACCGCTGAAACCAAAGGATTGTGTCCGTGTTATAACGGTAACAATATGAAAGAGGTTAGTATCAGATGAACGAGAAATTGACGAATATTCTAGTACAGTCTACAGGCCTGTTTTAAACCGAGGAATCGCTTTAGGCAGGTTCTACCATTTAAAAATATATAACCTTAATTCAGTCAAATACTGAAAATTCAGTGCTATCTGCACCCTCCCTAAACATTTCAGAGTGATAGGACATCATTGTATTTAAATTTATAAAAGGTTTCTTTCTTTCGTTTTCATATTCGTTTCAAGTGTAAATCTGTACAGTAAAATACAGTATTATACAGCTGAAAATAAAGCTCTCTTCCTAATTTAATGTGATGTATATACATCAGCTTTAATTCAAACTCTTTCACTTTACAGCATACCACTTTTAAACTCCTTTCCTCAATATTCTCCACGCGCTCTCATGTGAAACAAAATTCTCGACTGTGTTAAGGCGTAACGTAAATATGAAAAAAAATCTAGATTGTGTTAAGACGTAACGTAAACTAATCTAGTTGATCAATCACGATTTTCTATTTCGTCCTTACCGAGGAGTGCATCATGTTTGTGTTAGATCTTTCTAACAATTAGTTTTTCTTGTTTTGATAATTTTAATTCCTTTGGGCGTGATTTTGTCTTATCTTCAGCATATAAATGATCTACATTTATTCTGTCATTCGTTTTTAATTGTTTTCTAAACCGTCTTTCATAATTTTCGTTAAGATTCTCGCCTCTCTAAAGAACTGCATTTCAAGACTATCTTCCAGTTTAAAATCATTATTCATTCGATGCATCAGCAACGTTGCTGGTTTGGAGAACATTTATGTCAACCTCGATATTTTCAATATTACATCAAGTGTGCAGTTACTATTACCAGCCTTACTGTCATAATACAAAAACTACCAAACATATAATCTGGCAAAAATGTCTAAAGGACGAAGACACATGCAACGTTCCAACAACAAGTATTATGCCATGACTGAAAATAAATTTTCAATGTTGTGCTAAATTTAAGAGAAAATGATTATTTTAATTTCGCCCATTCAGTATATACGTTAAAAATTTAAAGCATCCTCTACCTTTTCCGTCAATTCAACAAAAAACCTCTGAGAAATTTATTCGGAACTACGTTTGTTCGCAACATACGTGGTGCACTCTGCGAAACCAAAATCCATCAATTGTTGTTTATTTCTTCAACTATTTCAGAGGTTATTTCTATGTTCCAATCGTAAAAGCATGGTATAAGTAATCATCAAGTGTTAGCAAATCATTCTGATTTCATCACAGAAGGACGTACTTTAGTTGACAATTTTCTGTGTAGGAACTAACGATGACGGAGTTGAACCCGCTACACATTTTCCTGATGCGAAAGCATATACCAGCACATATTTAATATCTTTTAAACACAAGCACAGTGAACGAACGAGAATAACTGCACTTAAAATAATCAATTCATGTAACGGGTAATTTAATTGTTCCAACGATACCCAGTTTGATAAATCAGCTTCCCGTCTTATATTAACCTCTTGTTGATTGAAATATGCTCTCGCCTATTACTTAAACATTGCATTGACTTGTTGCTGGATAATTGATAGTGGAACAACCAATTATTCTTCGAGAAAGAAAAAAAAACCACTGACATGTCGCGGACGAACTTGTCTGCAACAACTAAAATGTTTTAGGAAAAGTTAAAACCAGATTCCAAATCAACACCAATACAGGTTTTGGAGCTGATAGATTGGACCAAACGCCATCACTTTGCGAATAAAACTGTGCAATGGATTTACATTTCAGTGAAATTGAGAGAGAGAGAGAGAGAGAGAGAGAGAGAGAGAGAGAGAGAGAGAGAGAGAGAGAGAGATACGGAAATTAACACCATTGAAATTTTGAAATGTTCGGCCGTCACATTTTGTGATCCTTACTTGTAAATTGATTTTGAACATTAGCATGCAGCGCGTGCTTAAATTTGATTGGATAAGAAACTAAAATACTCAACATGCTGAATTTGAAATTAACAAATCAAGATTGGTCATGATTCACATGCATCCAGTTTTCTCCACAATTCTGATGATGCATTTAAAGACACAGACAAACCTTTTTAAATGGATGCAAATAACAGCCCTGTAAACCATTACGATAGAGGGGTGGTTGGTTCAAATTTCGCTTGAAGTGTACTAAACATTTCAAATATGGTCCATTGTGAATGATACAGCCAGGTTAAAGCATTACGATCTAGGGGTGGTTGATTTAAATTGACGTTTCATTCAGGAAGTGAGAGGCTTCTGCAGTTTTTACGATGCTAAAATAGGGAAATTATTGCAAGGCTACATGGTTTTGAATGTCAGAAACGGAAAACAGAACGATTAAAAAATATTTGTAAAACAGAAACAAATCAAAGACAAAATAAATTAAGTGCAGGATTTTTACTTCTAGTTTTCTCTTTATCTGCGTTTATTATGAAATAAGCTGTCAGTTGCCTAACCACATAGCTTATATAATGCACAAATAGAAATTGTTATCTAAGCTGCATGTTTGTTCGAGTAACAGTTTATATTAGATAAACGCAGAACAAAGTCAACATTAAATCTCGTAACTACATTGCCTATCGCGGTTCCTTAGCAAATAGTAGCTACCACATAAATATTAGATTTTCTAGAGGTAACTCTGGTCTGATGGAATTTGTTTCCAGAAACGACATAGCGAGATGATCTTGTGTTTATTTGTATCTTTATTACATCTTAATCATAGCTTGGGCGTAATTTCATACTGTATAAAAGCGTTTAATTTGTCTTAATTTCATACTGTATAAAAGCGTTTAATTTGTCTTATTACTTATAACTGCTGGAGACATTAAATTTACGTGCTTTTGAATAGAATTTATTTCAAATTTACGCAAAGAAAATAGACAAAATAACCATGTTAACAGCTCAGATTTTTCAAACTAGGTTAAAAGTCACCACACAAACACACCAAGCAAAGATTCCATCAGATGAAGAAGTAGAAACGTTACTGTAAAAGCACGTACAATTCCATCCAGTTTCATGTGTTCTAAGGGACTATACTCGTAAGAAGAGTCATTTGCTAGAGAAGAGTTATATCTCTTAGCTTTTTTATTTTATCGTTTTGTTTTATAGCACGGATTAACTCTATGTAGAAATTATTTTGGCGATGATCATGACAACGCAGGTAGGATAAAAGACGTTTTCAAATTTTAACTGTTCGAAGATATTATCACAGTCTATTTCAAAAGTAGACACTCCAAATTTCTTTATCATTTTCATCAAATTTCTAAATGTTGTGAACGAAAAAATACGTTTACATGAATCTATGGGATGCCAATTGCAATTCGCATCCCATATATACAATTTAAGTACAGTAGCTTCAACGTTTAGAGAGAGAAGTGCAGATTGATTTGGTGATCTATTTATTTCATTTATTTACCTTTCTGATGAAATCGCTTTGGTCGCCACTCATTTGGACATCTTCAAATGCTAACCATCGTCTCAGCTGCTCGCCAGCTTAATTTTCAATCAAATCACACTTTGTTTCATAACCGGGATTTTTATAGGCAATTTCAAAAGAAGGTTATATGCATTTTAATTACACATGTTCTTTGGTAATGTCTTAATTAGAATATATACTACTATACTTGTCACGTAAATATTATTATAATCACTGCTTCCTTATTTTGGGTTAAAGTTAAATTATTTTGAGTTAAAGTTAATTTGCTTTATTTATTTTCTCTAAATAACGGTACTAAACTGCCATTTTAAATCTGTCCGCAGCAGTAACTACTTTTTATTTTTACAAACGAGGTAGTGATCCGTCACATGATGGCCACTGCTAAAGAATAGACACTCGTCTCACTTTCAAAGCAGTTTTAAACTCATCCCCGTCCCACCCCCCCAAAAAAGATATGTTTTAATATGAAGGACAGAGTCCCACTTGTAAAAATCATTTACAGGGTGATGTTGCATTCGCAAAAAGTGGGTTCAAAATTTACAAAAAGTAAAACCTGCATATTCACTCTTCTAATATTTTTCTTGTATTCCATCTTTTATTGTCTTGGTTTCGTTTATTAAAATGCCATGATTAACTATTTTCGATCACCGTGTATAAGTAACATCCATACATAACATGTTACGTTCCTATACCTGAAATGGGTGGATCTTCCAGATTAAATGTAGCAAAAGCTGGGCCTTAGTTCTAAGGGAATATATCCGTGTGAATAATAAGTTATCGGGAAAGAGTAATATCCCTTATTTTTTGTATTCGGTAATAGTAACGCACTGATAAACGTTTCCATAGTAGAAATTGTTAATCTTCGTACTGCATGTTTCAGACCGACCTATTGCTTGAATTAAGGGAATAGTGCCTTTTTATTTTAGAATATAATAGCTTACTTCACACACACACACACACACACACACACACACACACACTATATTGCATCAAACTGATGTAATCTGATTGGTTGAATGTTCATATTTTTGTAATTTAATGTTCAGCTAGATGGACTTCAGTCAATATGTCAGATTATTCATTCTTCTTGTCTAATGTCTTTGTTTTCCCGAGTACTTGTTCTTCTCTTGTCTATTGCCTATTTTTAGAGTATATATTATACTCAGTTTTTGAAGGTAGCTTAGATTAAGGAATAGGTGCCGAGTTAAAGAAACTTGTTATAGACATGCATGATGTGTACGGGAAAGGAAAAAGTAATGCACTCATGTATAGACATGATTGCATTTAGGAAATACAAATGCGTGTGTGTGATTAGGATTTTTAACGTAGCTTTAACATTTTTTCAGTCGATTTGTTACCTTGTCTGCAGTTTGTTTATGGTGAATTCTAACCCTGGTGCAACATGCTGCTGGCACGCTCTAACCGTTAGGCCACCAAAGCGGTTCTGAAAGGCAAAAGTAATACACTTATGCTTTAAAATGTAACGGAAGGGTAAAAGTAATACACTTATGCATTGACATGTATAGTAAGGGCAAAATTAATGGAAATATGTATATACTTGTCGAGGTAATGCTGATATGTATATTTAGCAATAGGCAGAGATGTATTTTTAATAACGTATTCACTTGCATAGCATCTGTAATTATCGACGAAATACCCCTCCCCCTCGAAATACGTTCACAAAAGAGTTCAACTGTTTTTAAAAAGTTGTTCAGGTTAAGAAATATTTATAATGGAAAATCCCAACAATAACCTGCAAATGACAGTTTATTTGATAAGGAATTGAGCTACCTTTTGCCATGCTGGTCGAATCAGATCACATTTATTAGTTCCGGTTCAGAATGTAGTCCCACGCTATTTTTAGAGCATTTTTTCTTGTCTCCTTTTGGTGATAATACAAGAGCTATATTTAGGCATTCGTGGTATGGGTTTATAGGTAATTGTTTATTTTGCAGAATATGAGCTTCCGGTGTGGTTGTCTGTGTTTATTTCGGCGACGATGTACAGTGAGTAATAAGGCTTTGGTGATGATCCGGAAGTGCAATCTGTATTCCCTTGCCCTTTGTTTACAGTCCAGCATCTCAAAGAAATGACGGTAAACCTATGATAAGAACTTCACTGTGAATTCATCTTTGAATGTATTTTAAATTAGCATATGCTTTGTATTTATTGTCACACAATGGAAAAGTCAGTACTGAGAAATAAATGTAGAGACCATATAATAAAATTTAACGTGATCTATGTCCATACTGACAAAGAAACGAGAAATCTTATTCCATACTGATAAACGCTAATGCTAAATGAAATGTTGCTGCTAACTTGGTACCAACAATAGACATACAAAATCAATATAAATACGAATAATTAATGATGGTAATATAGATATAGAGTATTTAAAGGTAGAACAACACTTTTAGAAAAATATGTATTTTACCAATATTTTGGAGATATACAACCAAATGGGAGTAGAAATTATAATATACATAACTATTCTGAGCTTACGCGTAGCCTAGTTATTTAAATGATGCTTCAATACGTTTACCTAATCTAAGAAATACGTTAATATTTGTGTTATCTAGGAACTCTGGGGGCCCTGAGTGGCTGAGAGGTCCAAAGCGCTTTCCGTTACTGATCACTGCCATCTCACCTCTGTCTGCGTGGGTTCGAGTCTAAGATTCGGCTAATGTAGTTATGTGAGAAAGAGATGTCTGACCATTATGAACCAACCTCCAATCGGAATTGAGCAAGGCGTGCCAAACATAAGAAACTCAAGTTTAAATATAACATCTTGAGAACCAAAATGTTAGTTGGGTTACAATTATTATGCGGGAAGTAAGATAAATAAACTACTCCGAGACCATTCGTTATTGGTGGGATTATTATTCTGGGAATAAACAGGAGCTTCAAAACAGGTTAGTTATTATTTGCTCTATTTTTGTAAAATATTACTGCAAAGTAAGCGTACTTTATACACACACACACACACACACACACACACACACACACACACACACACACACACACACACACACACACACATATATATATATATATATATATATATATATATATATATATATATATATATATATATATATATATATATATATATATATATATATATATATATATATATATACTTAAACTTGAGTTTCCTACTAACTGATGTTATTAATATCTCTCTCTCATCAGGGGAATTCCCATCATCTTTCAAAACTGCCACTGTAAAGCCACTGCTGAAGAAACCAACACTGGACCATAACGATTTAAAGAACTACCACAGTACGGAAACTACTCTTCTGAAAGTATTTAGTGACATTCTCTCCGCTTTGGATAGTGGAAAGATTACAATCCTCACTCTCCTGGATTTATCTGCAGCATTTGACACAATAGACCATGATATATTACTTCACCGTCTCCAGCATATATTTGGCATTCAGAATATAGCCTTACAGTGTTTCAAGTCCTACTTAGTCAACAGGACACAAATTATATCTGCAAATGGAATACACTCCAGCCCAGTTGACGTATGTTATGGTGTTCCACAGGGATCTATTCTTGGACCTGTTCTTTTCATTCTGTACACTCAGCCGCTCTCAAGTATCATAGATCATCACCCAGTGTCGCACCAACTGTACGCTGATGACACCCAAATATACAAGTCTAGCCACCCAACTGAAGTTGATGCTACCATCCATGGAGTAGAGAGGTGCATTTCGGATGTGAAATCATGGATGACATGTAACAAGCTGCAGATGAATGATGATAAAACTGAGGCTATTCTGATCACAACACAAAGACTTTCTCATCCACATCCTTTACCTCAGACAATAAATATCAGCAACACCAACATTAAATTCTCACAGTCAGTACGGAATCTAGGTGTTACTCTAGACAGTAGTCTCACATTGCACCAACATGTCATGAACATCTGCAGGGCTGCATATCTTGAATTGAGACGCATCAGTTCCATTCGTAAATATCTTTCTGTTGATGCCACTAAAACGCTTGTGTGTTCATTATTACTTTCAAGACCGGACTATTGTAACTCAGGTCTGTCTGGTTCGTCACAATATTTACTCCAGAAATTTCAAAAAGTTCAAAACACAGCTGCACGGATCATCTTTAGAGTACCTCGATCAGAGTACACCTCACCACTGCTTTATACCCTACACTGGCTATCAGTTCGATACAGAATCAAACACAAAATTTGTTCTCTGTGCTATGTTTCAATGACAGACTCCAGTCCAACATACCTATCCAGCCTCACCCCTGTATATTCACCAGCTAGATCCTTACGCTCTTCTTCTTATAATCGTATACTCATTGTTCCCAAGGTGAAAACAAAGTCATATGGACAACGTTCGTTCATTTGCATATCAGGGCCCGGCGACGTGGAACGAATTGCCCATTGAAATTAGACACAAAGACACAGTGGTCACTTTTAAGAGTGCTCTCAAGACTCACCTGTTTCGACTTCAGGGACAAACTTAGCGACCTAATCATGATTTGTATCTTATATATTTTCAGCAGGTTTTTATGCTTTCCAATTTCATTGTTTTTGTCATTTGTTGTTCTGTAGTGTAGTCATATCATTATTGATGGTGTAAAGCGCTTAGAGCTTTTAAAGATTAGGCGCTATACAAAGTCCTCATTATTATTATTATTATTATTATTATTATTATTATTATTATTATTATTATTATTATTATTGTTGTTTGGCACGCCTTGCATCAATTCCATTCGTAAATATCTTTCAGTTGATGTCACTAAAACACTTGTGTGTTCATTAGTACTTTCAAGACTGGACTATTGTAGCTCAATTCTGTCTGGTTTAGTACGTAGAATTACCATTTGTAGTTTGATTCATCCGTAGTGTTCGATATACATGCATATTTTGAGATATGAGCAATGTGATAAGTAGAATTAATACTTTTTGCTATTTAATATTTGCAGAAAATACACGAAGACACAAATACCGTATTCGTTAGTAAAGTGTTCAAAGTAAAATCATTACAATATTATTGATGCAAAAGACGACCTTGTAATCATACAATGAGCGCGACAGCTCGTCTGGAAAAAAATATCCAAACCAATTGTTAAATTTAAACAGTAAAACGGAATAACATTATTTATTATGTCATATCGATTCATTGTGAAACATATCAGTTAGAAACATTAATGTAAACAGAGTCGGGGAAGCAAACGATATTTAATAGTTTTTAAAATGATGGAATAATAACATTAATTTGGTTGACTGGCACTCTTTTTTGTTGGGTCATTAGGCAGGACATTTCACACAAAGCTCTATCTGTTATAAAAACAGAGACAATACATAAGCAAGTTGATAAGATCTTGGCTATGTGATCAGTTTACTTCAGATTACAGCACTGTATACAAGTTATAAAACGATATTTAAAGGAAAATGTCTAATTTGTTTTCAATATTTGAAGAGCATTTGAACTCCACGTACTCGTGTTCGCCTTTATATTAGAGTTCCCTGCTTATTCTAGATGAAATGAAAGCTGATGCTGTTTCAGTTAATCAATGCTTGCCATGTTATTTCAGTTAATCAATGCTTGCCATGCTATTTCAGTTAATCAATGCTTGCCATGCTATTTCAGTTAATCAATGCTTGCCATGCTATTTCAGTTAATCAATGCTTGCCATGCTATTTCAGTTAATCAATGCTTGCCATGCTATTTCAGTTAATCAAAGCTTGCCATGTGCTGAGTTGTTGAATTTCATTCCCTCTTCTTTCGTGTATATCTGTCTGCCTGTACACGGAGTTAGAATATTTGTCTTCCTATACCTAAAGTTAGAATATTTGTGTTACGTGTAGGAGCTTAAAACTTAAATAACAAGACAAGGTAAACCCAAAAAGCATTAAATTATCCAAAAATATAAATTTATTTATACAAATATAATATCAAAGAGAGCGAAACAATTAAAAACAACTTATACTGAATGAATTCCTAGAATATTAACCTTAATTGTACTATCAGTTTCTCACTAATCCGGAAACAGTCCTAAGGTATTTAGAATGAAGGTCCTATGTTTATATGCAAATTGAAGAATCACAGCTGTACATCCAAATAGTTTTGCTTCACTGTAATCATGTGAACCTACAATATCACTGAAGTCATTGAAAGTTTCACATAATCCAATCTAATTATTTTAATATTCAAGTCTTTGAACAAAATCACATAATCCGGTAAGTACTGACTGTTTAAATTAAAGATTTTTCACTCTGCGAAATTCAAGAAACATATATCATAAACAGAGATTACTATTTGTTCTCAACGTGGCACCCAGAGTAGGCGAGTGGTCTAAAGCGCTCACCGTTTCGGATCACTGCCATCTCCCCTCTGTTAGCGTGGGTTCGAGTCTCCGGTTCGGCATTGTGGGTATTCGAGAAAGCTTGCCACTTGCTTCTCGTGGGTTGGTGGTTCTTTTCATTGGTATCCTCTGGTTTTTTATCCACTGGCCGCCATGTGTATCTTGTGCTGAAAGAACAAAATCCTCTCAAGGACTCTTGCAAAACTGGCACAGACTAAAGAATGGAATACCTGGTGCGTGTATTTTCATTATAAAGTCTCATGTGCATTCGTACTTTCACGCGATATTTTGTGACCTCAGTACTAGTTTAACCGTGTTGTACTCGACAAAAGTAGTTGTTGACGTGACCTTAGCGATCGGACGTGGTCTATGAATGAGATTTTTACGATGTAATGTACAAGTACTTTACTAAAGTGCTAGCTAGCCACTAAATCAAAGAATTTAAAATATAACTGTCAATTTAATTTAAAAGAGTATACAAATATCTGTAGCAGTCTTCCTATAAATGGATTTCGGAATATTTGTCTGTATTTATCTGGATTTCGGAATATTTGTCTGCATTTATCTGAATTTGGAATATTTGTCTGCATTTATCTGGATTTCGGAATATTTGTCTGCATTTATCTGGATTTGGAATATTTGTCTGCATTTATCTGGATTTGGAATATTTGTCTGCATTTATCTGGATTTGGAATATTTGTCTGCATTTATCTGGATTTGGAATATTTGTCTGCATTTATCTGGATTTGGAATATTTGTCTGCATTTATCTGGATTTGGAATATTTGTCTGCATTTATCTGGATTTTGGAATATTTGTCTGCATTTATCTGGATTTTGGAATATTTATCTCCATATGCCTGGATTTGGAATATTTATCTCCATAAGCCTGGATTTGGAATATTTATCGGCCTATTCTTGGGTTTGGAATACTTGTCTGCATATACATAGACTTGGAATATATTTTTATCGGCCTATCCCTGGATTTGGTATACTTGTTGGTCTATGCCTGGATTTGGAATATATTTTTATCGGCCTATGCCTGGATTTGGTATACTTGTTGGTCTATGCCTGGATTTGGAATATATTTTTATCGGCCTATGCCTGGATTTGGAATACTTGTTGGTCTATGCCTGGATTTGGAATATTTGTCTTATTTTTCTTGGCGATTCTTTGAGACAGTACATGGACAACGCTTTGGTATGACCTTGTTTGACGTAGACAATCGATAAGAATGAAAAAAAAGTATCGATTGTTAAAAGTGGAAAAATTTAAATTTGTTAAACATTTTCCTATTAAGATTGTTTGTTTTTGCAATAATGTCAAGATCTTTTGGTCAGTCCAGCATGCAACTTTCTTTGCCTCCGTGTTTGCTATGCTTTGACGCTTTAACATGCAAATAGCCATTTCCGATTTTTTAAAAAAAAACTTGTATTGTTCTCGCTGATATAATTTAATTTCTCTTTTATGCCCATTTATTTCGACACATTCATAATACGAAGTATTGATATAATTATTATGAATTGATTTTTTAGTAAAATTAGTAAGATTATTATTTTAAACTTTTAAATTTTTATTTAATGTCGTACCACGTTACGTTACTGTATTTTATGAAGGTATTCAATGTTGCTTCCATTGTATTTTTGGGGAATTTTATCACGATTTTTGCATTGTACTTTTTATTGTATTTGACTGAGTATTGTGCAATACACTTCCCATTGTTTTTTTGGGAATTTTATCAAATATTTTGCATTGTACTGTACTTTTTGAATTTGACTGAGTATTTTGCAATTGTATTTTTTGTACTTTACCTGGTATTTTGCAATATATTTTGCAGTGTTTACATTGTATCTTTGAACTTTGCGAAAATGTCTCGCAATGTTCTTTTATCATTGTATTTTTGATCTTTCACCTTTTATCCTGTTTTCATGAATGAAATTGATTTTTCTTTTCGAGCCTCGAGGACTCGGCTCAAATAAATCAGAGGGTATTATTATGAATTGATTTTTTAGTAAAATTAGTAAGATTACTATTTTCTTTAAATTGTATTATTAAAGC